>CM072819.1:36131083-36637953 GCA_036937905.1 Salvia rosmarinus | reverse complement strand
GGGCGGGCGACGCCACTGGCAACTGGGAGGGTGGGCACGCTGTCTGAAGCCTCAAGACCGCCGGCGCCGAAGCCGCAGCCGACCGCGCCGTCAGAGGTCACGACCGCTGCGGGTCGCCAGGCGGCACACACAACGCGCATCAGCCGGGCGACGGGCACGCACGCGTGACGAGATCCCCACATGGCGCGCTGCTGCTGGCGACGGGTACGCGCTGTCACGTGATATCCTTTGCGGTGCATGAGCAGTCTCGCAGTCATGAGGTCGCTCAGGGTAGCCAGGCATGTAGAAACTGCGTAGCGCTGCACAGACACGATGCTCGCCGGGTCGCGGCCGCGCGGTCGCTCGCGACCGCCGAGAGACGCGAGGTGGTGGCGCGCGATGTCGACGGGCGCATGGGTCAGGCCCCAGCACGCTGCCCAAAGAAATTTTAATCACCCGCCTGCAACTCCATCCGCACCTGCTTTCAGCCCGAACCCGATTTTCCGGCCCGATCCGCTTTTGACGATCCGTCCGTGCCCGCACGCGAGGCCCGTTTTGAAGATTATGTAGATCTCAGACTTTACAATTCAATGTAATAGATTAGGCAGAAAGTGCGGGTTCCACGAGTGGGCCAACGATGAACGTTTATTTTATTTTTAATCGCTCATCGCATGTCGTGGATGTTTAAATAATGCGGTAGATGTTATGTATGTTTAAATTACGTGACAAACATATTATATGTTTTCGTGATTGGATGCGCATAGTAAGCATGCTAGGTTTATCGTTTTCAAGCATATTTTAGAATTACTGCGAGCATGTTTTACATGTTGAGTTCTATAGAAAAGCATGCTAGATTACGTGATCTGCATGGACAAACCTTTGAAACAAAAGACTAGAAGTAACCCGACATATTAATTTTCAAATTAAAATGTCAAGACCTCCACCTTTTGATCTCTAAACAAAGTGAGACCTTGCGAGTAAACGCCCACACGCGCGGGCTTGCTTGCATCGCTTATCATAAGTTTGTTAGATGAGATTTCTAAATAAAACATTTTAAATCTATTGTAGAAAGGGGAGTTTCATGTAAACGCCCACACGCGCGGCTTTGTATGTGCGATTTTCATAAGTTCTCTAGAGATGGATTTAAAATGAGATAACAAAGGAATTTGAATTGGAAGCTGTATGGTCCTAGTGAGTATGCCAATTCTAAGAATTCATTTTATGTCGTTAAAATTGTGGTCATTGCTTAGACATCACCTCGAGTACAACTTCCCCACAAGTCCCTTCATGATAGTGATGTGGTCTAGTAAGGTCCAATCATTAATTTCATTTTCATAAGGATAAGTTGACATGGATTGAAATTAAACGACTAAAAGGTATATTTTATTCGGGTCGAGGGTTCATGTGTAACGCCCACACGCTGCGGTTTGTATGTGGATTCCTTGGGCGATTGGAGGTTTCAATCAATATTGTTTTATCAAAGGTTACAATATTGTTGTTACGAATTATGTGCGATCAGATGTTTATGTGTTTACATTATCTTTTCGAGATATGTCTCTTTAATCGATTATCAATATGCTACGCACAAAATCCCTTATCCGTCCGAATTTTATCGAGTGGAAACGAAACATGGAATATGTTATTATCGCTGAAGAACACATGTTTGTTCACTACTTCCTAAACCCGATGCCCACATCGACGCATCGATTAATGAGCGAGAGTCAAGCTGCACTTTGGCATAAGTCGAACAATATGGCCAAGTGCTATATGATGACTAATGTCCAAAGGCTTGCAACCGCGAGATCGCCGATGGTAGACGCGATCAAATATGGTCAAGTCTCGAGAGTAAGTTTGGGCAATCGGATCGGACGATCCGCTTCCACACAATGAGAGAAATTGGCATGTAAGATGGAAGAAAGAAGTTCGGTCCATGAACATGTCTCCCACACGACTCATCTCATGGATAGTCTTGATCGGTTGGGAGGTATTGACCATGCCAAGGTCGATATCATCCTCAATACACCGCCCAAGTCTTTTGAGAATTTTTTGAATGCGATCATGAGCAAGACCGAGTATACACTTAGTCGGTTGCTTAATGATCTCGTGGTCATGAAGGAGTTATGGGTAAAGAGCACATGCTCTTGCTAGCACATCTAGGGGCCCAAATTTTCCGTTGCAAAATGGAAAAGAAAAGGGGCACCAAAGGTGGCGAGGCGAGGAAATAGTGGGAGTAATGGGAACAAGAACATGCTCGCCACCGGAGGCTTAGCAAGCCAAAGGAGAGGGGCAAGTGCTTCAGTATGCAAGCCCGGGCATTCAGGCCAAGTGCCCTATGCTCATGCTCAAGGTACGCCATTTGCTTTAGTAACGAAACATGTTTAGCGACTTGTTCTACCCATTCTTGGGTAGTAGACACGCAAAAGCGATCGATCATGTTTGTTACACCTGCGTGGGTTCCTACGCACAAGGGAGTCGCATGATGGCGTAGATAACTAACTCCATAGGCAACCGCAAAAGTCGAGGCCGCTGGTAATCGGAGATGTTACTATATGTTTTGATAGAACAATTTTAGTGTTAAAAGATGTTTTATATGTGCCGAATTTTCGGCGGAACCTTGTTTCTATTTCGAAATTTTTTATTCATGGATATTATGTTATTTTTGATAGTGGTGTTTCTATCATAAGAAATGACGAAGTTATCTGTGTTGGCACATTATATAATTCGCTTTATACTATTTCTGCTAAACATAATACCTATAACTATGTTGCATCTACATCAAACCTTAAAAAGAGAAAGTTTTCTTCGCAAGATGACACCACATTTCTCTGGCATCTTAGATTAGGTCACATCAATCTAAATATGATCCAAAGACTGGCTAAGAATGGAGCGTTGGGTAATCTCACGCTACTCGCCTCCCACCGCTGAATCCTGTGATAGAAGGAAAGATGTCGACTGCAACCTTCAAAGCGAAGGGTTATAGAGCCAAAGAAGTGTTGGAGCTATCTATTTCGACTGTGGACCGATGTCCACACAAGCTCGTGGAGGTACGAGTATTTTGTCACTTATCGACGACATTACAAGGTACGGATACATATACCGCTAACCACCGCAAGTCCGAATGCTTTGAGAAATTCAAAGAGTTTGGCCGGAAGTGGCGAAGCTTGGTAAAGTATCAAGTCATCATGGGTCCGATCGCTGTGGCGAATACCTCAAGAACGAGTTCATGGACTATCTAGTGAAGTGTGGGATTACCTCCCAACAAGACTACACCGGCACACCACAAGCAAAATGGTGTGTCGAGCCAAGAAATAGGACTCTTTTGGAAATGGTTAGATCAATGACGAGTTATGCAAAGATCGCCTATTTCGTTGGGGTATGCTTAGAAACCATGCATACTTACTAAATCTAGTACCATCCAAGTCAACTAAAAGAACCCTTCGAGTTGTGGTTTGGGCGAAGCCTTGTTTAAGCCACATAAGGATATGGGGCGGCTCCAAAGACATGAACAAGAAGGCTAACAAGTTCGAGGCTAGATCCGACGCAAAGCGTCATTATTATCTATCCTAGAGGAACGAAGGTGGTTTATTCTATAGTCTAATGATCGGAAGGTCATTATTAAGACTAATGCCCGATTCTTAGAAGAGGATTATATGACAAACCATAAATCCAAAGTTGAAATCATTCTTCGTGAATTAGAAGATGATCGTATTCCACCACCGATTAAGCCAAAGCGAACGAGATGTCGAGTCTAGTGGAGGAATCGACACCGATACTTCAAGAAATTGAAGTGGGTCGAGTTCCACCGAGATACCGGTCGTACAAGTGGCTCCTATCCAAAGAAGTTGTGCAAGATAGAGAACCACAAGTTATCGCACCCACCGCTGCTATTGTGCCAAGAAGCTACTCGTCGTAGTGGGAGGGTTGTTCGTCAACCCGAGCTATTTATGTTCGTGGGTGAATCTTCGGATTTAGTCCCGGAAACCAATGGTGCAATAATCCACCCATGGACGACAAAGAAGGCGATACAAGACATTGATGCAAGATCATGGCACACCGCTATGGACTTAGAAATTGAGTCCATAACACTATGGATGATATAAAAGACACCTCTACCGATGGCAAGGAAGCCATAGGTAGTAAGTGGGTATACAAGAGGAAGAAGAGATTCAGATGGAGAGGTTTCGCTTTTAAAGCCGTGCTCAGGCGAAGGGTACACTCGATTGAGGGCATCGATTTTGATGAGACCTTTTCACCAGTAGCAATGCTCAAGTCCATCGTAATTCTTCCGCCATAGCAGCCCACTCAACCTTGAGGTTTGGCAATGGACGTGAAACCGCTTTTCTAAACGGTTACCTTGAGGAAGGTAGACATCTATATGTAGCAAACCCAAGGTTATGAGCGGGGTGAAGAGCATCTAGTATGGAAGCTAAGAAGTCCATTTACGGGCTTAAGCAAGCCTCATGATCTGGAACTTACGCTTATGACGAGGTGGTAAAGTCCCATGGATTTACCTAGTTGCCTAGCGAGAGTTGTGTGTATCGCTTAGATGTCAACGGTGATGTCGTATTTTGCACTTTATGTAGATGACATTCTTCTAGTTGGCAACAATGTGAAGTTGTTATCGTATCGTGAAAGAGTTGGTTATCCGATCGGGCTTAAATGAAAGACTTAGGAGATACAAACATTCTTGGGATCAAGGTTTACCGAGATCGCAAGAGGAAAATGTTGAGCTTATCTCAGCGCCTTACATTGATACACTGTGATTACCGCTTTAGTATGCAGCATCGCCAAGAAAGGATTGCTACCATTCGTGCATGGCGCTCCTTTATTCAATGAAGCGGTCACCCATGACCGCAAAAGAGATAGAGAAAAGAGACAAGTTCCTCACGCCCGCCGTAGGAAGTCTCATGTACGCAATGCTATGTATGAGGCCCGATATCTCGCTATGCGGTAGCATAGTAGCTAGATATCGCCTAACCTCGACAAGCTCATTAGATTGCAAGAAGCATATACTCTGGCACCGAAAAGGACTCGAGATTACAGTACGGTTTACGATGCAGAATAGTCTAATGCCTTTGGGTTATACCCGACTGGATTTCCAAGCCGACCGTGACGAGAAAAAGTCCACCTCGTGCTATGTGTTTACCTTGGGAGGTGGAGCCAGATCCTCAAGTGAGTGCAAAGCGCGATGCATTGCGGACTCTACCATGGAAGTTTAATATGTAGCCGCCTCGGAGGTCAACATGAGGTCAGACTTGCCCAAGAACTACCTCATGGATCTAGGTATGGTACCGGTTTGCCCAAGAGTATCATAGTTCATCGTGATAACTCAGTGCAAGTGGGCAAACTCGAAGGAACCACGGACCCACAAGGTGACTAAACACATAGAGAGAAAGTACCATGTCATACGAGAAATTGCGAGATTTGGGACGGCCGATTGAAAAGATTGATACGACGGATAACCCAGCGGATCCATTCACAAAGAGCTCGCCGCAAAAGTCTACGACGGACACGTTAGGGGACTGGATTATGCTGATGGCACCCACTTAGAAAGGAAACTTTTGTATAAGTGTGGAGAAGCAAAGTGATGGTTTTGTTTGTAATAGCTAGTAGAGACACATTGTATACTAAAAGTTTGCTTTAGTATAAGTGGGAGATTGTTGGATTTGTATATTGAAAGCGCTTTGGTTGAGCTTGTATACAATGTTTCCGTTACCACTATTACAATCTCCTATCCGAATTGATTACTTGATTGCATATATTTGTGTCCCCTTATCTCATATATAAGTTAGACACACAAGGTGTAGAAGATCACGTAAGTCTCGTATGATTGGTCGCTTAATGAGATATAAAAGTTTCACACCGAGACAACTTGAGGACGAAGTTGTCGGTATTGGGTCAAGTGTATAGATAAGAAGTGACTTGACTTGGTTGCTTGTCTATGCCGGGCACGCCTCGACGATTGATGGATCACAAGGAGATGAGTTCTTCTATCTCGGACCGTCGTGGAAGAACCTAGATCTCAAATGACTTACGATGATCTAAATCTCGATAAGGTATTAGATGAGTATGAGTTGGTCGACCATCACTGACTTGTTATGGAAGAGGGTTATATGTTCTAACCCAATATTCTCCGTATCTTGCGGTGGTGGCGGTTTGTATGTCATGCTAGTTATCTCAGACGAGTCACCGTATCCGCTAGACGACGACGCCCCTTAAGGAGCTCAAAGGTTTATTGTACTAAACCCCGCAGGTTGAGTTAGCTCAAGTAACAATAATAAGGTCGAGTGGTACTACTTAAGAATTAAAGATATTAATTATTTTAAGCAATGTAATGCTCTAAATAATTAATGGACGCGATATCTTAAATACGGGATTCAGAATGTCAAGTGCAAGCCCGACCACCTTCGTAATAAAGCGGGTAAGTCAAAGATTTATTCTCTAGTGGCATGAATGAATGTTTATAAATTAATTTATATTCGGGCCGAACATAAGATAATTAATTTATTTGAGGCTCATCTTTATTCCTTGCATTTGATCCTCGGGTGGCCCATCCAGTCTGTAGTACACGTGGAAAATCGTGCCCCTATCCTCTCTCTATGGTAATGATTTGATCCTCTTTATCCATATGGATATTATTATATTTATGGGATATGCATGGATCCTTTCCTAATGGGATTATGGTAATGCATTATAAATATAAGGTAAGACATAAGATCAAGGCTAATCCTCACAATTATCCTTACACTATTTTCGAGAATTCCAAGAGTTCCTTGGTGAGATATTTTCGAAAATTACTAGAGGATTAGGGTGATTTTCCGAAGCATTATCCATAGATCGTCCTCACTCGACGCTGGAGATTGGGCAACCGGATACGATCCCATAAGGTCAAAGCACGAGTCTCGATCCGCTCATCCTGCTCATCCCCGATGCATTCAAAGGTAAACACGAAAAACCCCCACGTGTTGCAATTAATTATATGACGATGCTAGGAATATAATCAATGTACGGTGAATTAAACATCCAAGATAGATCCGGAGAGGGTCAAAATCAGTTTTCCTACATTTAACCCATTATAGAAGGTCTAGGTTGAATGCGATGCGGAATGCCGTGGTAAGGGCATTTCCGTAGCATTCACTTATAACGCTCCCATGCCTCGTGATACGGATTCATCATCATTCTCGCCGAACGACATGATGTCATTTCGAATCTTGCATTCTTTGTAGGTCGGAAATACTTCATCAAGAATTTTTCACGAGCTCGTTCCACGCAAGTGTTAGAGTCTCGATGGAAGACCGCTCACCATGCTTTTGCACGATCTCGTGGCGAGAAAGGGAACAACCAAGTCTCGCCGCTCGTCAAAACACCCGGCAACTTGAATGAGTCGTGACCTCCAAGAACGACCAAGGTGGAGATGTGGGTCCTCCGTGGCTTCGCCACCGAACCGCCCCATCGCTTGGAGTATCTCGAACATAGCGGCATCACCGAATCGGTTCGCTTGCACCTCGGTCCGGGTTATTCCGGATTCAGCTCATTAAATCAAGGGGCGAGTCAATGATACCCTTTCCCGGTCATCACGATGACTATGGCATTTCCTCGTTATTTCCATTACCTCCGCGTGCGCCATTTCGGCTTGCGCCTACGGAAGTTTTGGCGTCGTCTTCCTCGACTCAAGGTGCTTTCAATCTCGGATCTAGCGGTATAATACCCACGCTTTGGTTTTGCGATATACCATAGTCCGTAAGCTTTGATTCACATTAAAAGAAAATAATGAGTTAACCACTAATACTAAATAAACACAAAATTGAAATATCAACGTAATTTATAATTAGCGCCCCCAAGAACAGCGGCAAAAACTTGTTGTGATTCTTTTGTATAACGGAATCCTACGCAAGTGCACCTAATCAACAAGTAATATACGGAAATATTCCGAGATCGAATCCACAGGGAACACACTTTTTAAACCACGTCGAAGACAATTTGTTTGTGATTATGAGAGAGAACAATTAAAGAGAAATATTACACCGACGAGGTGGATTTTCGGACAAATTATGATTAAACAACCGATATTAAGAGGGAAAAATAGACTTGACCTCTCGATTCCACCCATGCTTTGTATTAGATAAGCTACAGCATTATCATTGCCTCATTACTATGACATGAACTTCTCTGATTCTTAGTATTTTTCCAAATCTAAGATTATATTCTATAAGTCATTCGATATATTCCTATACCAAACATCTTTTTAGAATATCTTTACTAAACCATTCATTTACGTCCACGCAGGTAAATACATATTCCTATGCTAGTCACACACATAATATTTAAATCATGTTCTCAAGGTCCTCTCTTGTTTTCCACTCTATAAGAACTTCCTGTAAATTATAGAGCTAAAATCCCACCCCCGTGATCATCACAAGCAAGATAAATAATCTCCAAGAGAACAATAGCAATTTTGCGGGATAAGTGTAGAAATGAGCTCACACGCGAGCATGGGTTTCATCAAAAGATCAAGTCCTATGTGTTTAGCTCATAGCGAAGTGCAGGCAACAAAATTCAAATACACAAATGCCATAGCAAAGCAAAAGAATTCGAGATTCAGTAAACACTGTCGCCGGAATCACGTGCTCCTCCTCGATCGCCGCTTCCGATAGCTTCTTCTCCAATGTGTCGCCCATCGGATTCTCTTCTCGCATCCCCGAATAATGAATGCCTATCTTGATTGTCGCCTCTCTTTAATAACAAACTCTGACACTTTTTAAGTGTGCAGACTGAGCACCTGCATGCCCTTCATCCTCTGATTCTTTCTTTTTCCGTTAGCTCTAACAAAACGCGCGTCCTTTATGCTGTCGTGGCCAGCCGCCACGTGGCTGTGGTCCTGCAGATCTCTTCTTCGTTTCTTTCATAAGCACAGCCTCATCTGCTAATACGAGCTCCTCTAATCAGTTTGCACAGGCACGAGTTCGTCTCTCCTGATGAAGACCTCGCATCCGAACTCAACCCCTTACAAACTCGACCTCACTCAAAGGTCCGTCCTCACGTCTGGGCTCGGCATCGTGACATCGCCTGCTTTTCTTCCCTTTCTCCCGAGCTCGACCTTTGAACGGGCCTGGCCTCGTTCATGAATTCGATCTCAGTTGCGGTCATCATTCTCGAGCTCGGCTTAGAGTCCGACCTCACTTGTAAGTCCGGCCTCGCTTACGAGTTTTAGTATCGAGGCGCCTTCACACTTGCAAACTTTTCAATCTTTATGCTCGGCTTAGGTTGCGAGCTCGGCCTGCTCTCTTTTTTCCGGAGTTCGGTTCGCCACGAGCTCGAAAGTCTCGAGCTCGGTAGTCTTGAACTCGGTAGTCTTGAGCTCGGCTTCCACTCGCCTCCGCCTCCTCGGTTTTCACTTTTCCCGAGCTTTGACTTCATCTTTGTAGTTCGACTGCTGTTCCAAGATTTTCCAAAGATTATCCGCTCAATCCTTCCTCGTACATTGAAGTCAAGCTCGCTCACGAGTTCGCCTTGCTTGCGCTGCTCAACCCAGAGCTCGACTTTGACTCGGTGGACTTCAACCTCGCTCTTCACGCCGCTCTTCCCGCCTTCATGCCATAACTAATATCGCATAAATGCCATTAAAACCCTTTAAATTCACATGACTCAATCCTTCACACATACACACGCAAACATAACATAAACATATAACATAACAAAGAAACTAACAAATGTAACCCGTTAGATTTAAGGATATTATCATCAAAGGTCATGTAATAACTCTTTATAAGAGTTATCACACCCCAAACTTAGCTCATTACTCGCTCGAGTGAAGTTCTCATACACAACAAAAACACACCCACAAAAACAAGAAGCGATGTTCAAATGTCCGACGATAGCTAAGATGATGACTTAATCACTAAGGATGTCGCTTACCATGGTTCTTTCAAAGAAAATGAATCATTCGCTTCTTCTCGTTGTAAGTCCGTCAATCACCTCAGACAGTAAGGATGTCGCCTTCGAGATAACAACAGTATATAACACATTAGCCACTACATTAATCTTCCCATAACTTAGTTCTTCTTAATATGACCATGCTTTGATTATCAAGTGCACATGATTTCTCCACAATTCAGTTCGTCAACCTCTCTCCACTAACACGAGTGTCATCAATACCGGATCAAGAGGTCTTTAACAAATTTTATAATGTTAGGCTTGGGTGATTGTAGGATTGTTTGGAATAATGTAGCTCAAAACACCTAGGCATCTAAACTCATTCTTGGTTCCAACTTGCCTGACATTTCTCTTTTCTTTTTATAGAAACCCCGCATCTTCACCTTTTTCGTTTATCATCTCCGATTTTTTTTATTTTTTTTTTTACAATTTTACAACTTCACCCTCAACTTCTTTACAACTTCACCCTTAACTTCCGAGGTTACTTTACCTCGCCCACCCCCAAACTTATAACATAACATTGTCCCCAATGTTGAGACTTATACAAAAATGACGGGTGTGACACTGTTATCTTGACATAGAGATTAATACGGGCACTATTATAGATACGAGAGAAACTGAACCACAATTAGGCATGCCCAAAGTGAAGGATAAGGAATAATATATGTGGATATACAAGAGAATATTTAGTGGATGCAAGAAAGAAAAAGCTTGTACGCTCAAAGGGGGACCCTAGGAAAAATATGATATTAGGGAAGGCTAGAAAGGCACAATCGATCCAAAAAGGGCCTACGTCCTATCCATGTTGACACACTCATGTATATTGTCTCAAGGGGGAGTACCAACCCAATATGAAAGACAGGCACTCATACAAAATCGTAGGCCAATTAAGATTTACCGATGCAATGGTCAATCCCTATAGGAACTAATATGCTAATACCAAAATTAATAGAGGTACACCCCACAAAATAAGGGTAAAAACCAGACAAGCAATAAGGCGTACCAAAGATCACAATATAAACAAAACAGATTGACATCATAAAGCTATCCCTTGCCAACCAAGCATCATCCTTAGAAATCATCGAAAACAGAATCACATGCTTTTATTGAACAAACCAGAACAACATCAACAAAACACCGACCAGAAATCTTAAAAGCCAAACACAAACAAAAAACAAACAAAAACAAAGGATTGAGTTAGAGAAAACGCCCCTAGCCTACACCTCGAGAGAACCCGAAGGAGTAGGAGAAGCGTGTGTAGATGGAGCAACTGGAGTCTGGTCCTCGGTGGATGCAGCAGGAGCAGTCTTTGTCGCAAATTGAGCTCGGTCCGGCCTCGCCTCGCTATCCTTCTCAACCTCGGCCTCAGAATCATAATCTGATGGTAAAGGCCAAGCCTGGAATATCCGATGTGGAAATTCAGGGAAAGCTTGCAATTATACCGTGGATAACGATCTGAGACAGTCCTCCATTACACGATCTCGCTTGTGGCAATATACCCAATATCATTTCAGGTCGTCCTCAAATGCGGTAGATCGGAGCAAGAGTCCTTTGATCTGTAAGCAGAGGAACTTCTGCATATCTAATATAGTAGGCTCGGATTGGTCGGCATGGGCGGAGGTAGACCAACTTGCGCGGCGCGCGAGGTTGGGTCTTCAGACGTACCATGACGATGCGTCAAGGCCTTGATATCTATGAAAGCTTTCAACGAGGCGATCCTCATCATCCCGAAGGCACCCGGCCTTTACGCACAATCGAGTAATCGAGAAGGGAAGAACAATCGGCTCTTCTTCCTTTTTCGACACTCGTCCACCTCGCGCCAGATTTGAGCACCCACATTTACGGACCTCCCAGCGAAAATGCAGAGAAGTAACAGCATCCGTTCTTCCGACACGGTAGTATCATGGGTGGTGGGCAAAATCCGGCTTTTAATGAAGTGAAGCCAGACATGAGCCTCCAATTTTAACGATGCAGCTTTAATGGAGCGACACCCCTGTGTGGAAAACGCCCATTCTGTGCCTTCGACAGCCATCAATCTTAGTGCCTCTTATAGATCATCAGCTGAAGGAGCCCTCTTCATGGCGGAGAAAGCATCATCCACCTCATTCTCTAATTCATAAAAATCATTAATGGTTTCCGGAGAGAAAACCACCAACTTACCCCTCACCACAACAGACAAACCTTCCTTATTCGGCAAAGGCGTGATATTCTCATAGAATTCCTTAACCAAGGTGTAATGGGTGGAGGTGGAATTGCCGCAAACGTTGCCCATCCATTTAGTGAAATCAGCTCTACCACAAACATAGGGGTTTCCTTTGATTTCTGAAAACCCTTCTCTATCCATAGATGCCTAGGTTTCAGGCGCTTAAAACTCTCGAACCCACCATGAGCTCGAAATTTGGGGATGGCGTCGATTGAACGTCCTGCCTTTGTTGAGGAGGGTTTGTCCACCCTCGCCTTCTTGCCATGAATATCCTCAGGTTCATCTGCTTCCACTATTTTGGCCTTACCCTTGTCGCTCTGACTAATTTTTCTTTTGGAAGAAGAAGGCGCAACAGCTTGTGGAGAACCCGGTGAATCTTCCGATGACAACTCGGCGTCTGATATGATGATGGGCGTGGCAGAGTCATTGCTTATACGTGCCACCGCTTCCGACCACGTTGCTAAATCTCCGATAATAATGTAATTTCACAAGAGAGGAGATGAAGACAACTAAATTTCGAGATCAAAAGTTTTGAGAAGCGAGAGGCGGACGTGAAAGTGAGAGCAAAAGGCGCAACAAAATTGGAAATAAGAAAATTGATGAGTAATATAGAGAGGAGAGAAAAGGCACGGTCTTCCAAACCCAAATGTCAACCAAATTTCTCCCGCCTTTTACCAAAATAGCACTCTATTTCACTTTCTCTCTTCGCAAATCCATCATCGAACAAAAACTAGCACAATGCTCGTAATTTACGCCTGTGAGGCATGCATGTACCACACTGCATTCAAATTTCCACATATCCTTTTAGAACAAATCCGCATCTTCTTTAACAAAGCTAAGGCAGATTATTATCACACCCAAACAACAAAACAAAACAAGAAATAAACAAATATTTACAAACGAGAAAAACGAGGTGGCTGCAACACTTGCTGCCATGGCAAGATACCTAAGATACCTCCTCGCTTCGGGGATGTCGAGGTCTTCTCACGAACGACCTCGCCACCCCAATAGTGCTTGACACGCTGTCCATTCACCATGAATTCACGACCTGACGTCCCTTCTTATAATGTGATAGACCTGGGGTGCTACCCGGAGAATTGTGAAGGACCCGACCATCGTAATTTAAGCTTTCCAGGGAAAAGCCTCAGCCTTGAATTGAACAATAGCACTTGCTGACCCGGCAAGAACTCACGGCGCAAGATATTGTTATCATACCATCTCTTGGTTTTCCTTGTACAACTTGGCATTCTCATAAGCAAACCACCGAATTCATCCATTTCACTTAGTTGCAACAAACGGGCTCTCCAAGTGATTTTATGCTCAAAATTCAGTTTCTTTATTGCCCAATAGCTCGATGTTCAAGCTCCATAGGAAGATGACAAGCTTTCTCATAAACCATCCGATAAGGAGACATCCCTAAAGGTGTCTTGAAAGTCGATACAGAGGCCCATACAAAGATCATCCAAGCGTATGGACCAATCCCATCGACCGGGTTCACCACCTTCTCCAAAGATATTTTTATCTATCTATTTGAAAGCTCGCTTGACCATTTTTTGAGGATGATATCACGGTAGCCACCTTGTGTCCGACATTGTACTTGGCAGAACGGCACCCACGTACAGCAGACAAAATGTGTGCCCTCATCACTAATAATCGCGTGAGGAGTACCAAACCGCGTGAAGATGTTCTTTTGCAAGAACTTGATAACAACCTTCGCGTCATTGGTGGGGCTAGCCACGGCCTCTACCCATTTAGATACATAATCAACCGCCACCAGGATGTAGAGGTTGCCAAATGAGGGTGGGAACGGACCCATGAAATCGAGGCCCCACACGTCAAAGAGTTCAATTTTCAGAATGAAATTCATTGGCATCTCATTCCGGGAAGATATGTTCCCCACCCTTTGACATCTGTCACATCTTTGCACGAAGGCGTGGGCGTCTTTAAATGTGGTTGGCGAAATATCCCGATCAGTAGTACCTTGGCCGCCGTTCTTTGTCCTGCAAAATGACCGCCATATGGAGTAGCATGACATCCCTCTAGAATTGATTCCATCTCTTCATGTGGTACGCATCGTCTCATCAAACCATCGGCACAGCGTTTATACAAGAATGGTTCATCCCAAAAGTAGTGTCTGACCTCGGAGAAGAACCTTTTCCTCTGTTGAAATGAGAGTTCGGGTTGCAGCACTCCACAGACCAGGAAGTTGACAAAGTCTGCATACCAAGGTGTACTACTGTGCCGCATGCTCATCAATTGTTCATCAGGGAAAGCGTCCTGAATTTGGGCATGAGTTTCATCGCCCGAGGCTGTAGGCAATCGAGATAAATGGTCAGCTACTTGATTCTCAGTCCCCTTCCTGTCTCTAATCTCCAGATCAAATTCTTGTAGAAGCAAGATCCACCGGATTAACCGTGGCTTGGCATCTTTCTTGGCGACAAGATATCTTATGGCCGCGTGATCTGTGTAAACAATTACCTTCGAACCCACGAGGTAGGCTCTGAACTTTTCACATGCGAACACTACTGCTAGTAGCTCCTTCTCCGTAGTGGTGTAATTTATTTAAGCTTCCACCAACGTTTTGCTAGCGTAATAGATGGAGTGGAATATCTTATCATTTCGTTGACCCAGCACGGCCCCCACGGTGAAATCACTAGCGTCGCACATCACCTCGAAAGGTAATGACCAATTCGGTCCAATGATTACTGGAGCTGTCACTAGAGCTCGTTTCAAAACGTCAAACACCTTCAGACATTCCGGGGTGAGCTCGAAGTGGCTATTTTTCTCCAGCAAGGCACACAATGGCTTAGAAATTTTTGAAAAATCCTTTATAAACCTTCTGTAAAATCCTGCATGTCCCAAGAAACTACGCACTCCCTTTACAGTAGTAGGGGGTGGAAGTTTATCTATCACTTCGATCTTGGATCTATCCACTTCGATCCCCTTCTTGGATATGTGATGGGCTAGCACTATGCCCTTGTACCATGAAGTGGCATTTTCCCAATTTAAGACCAAGTGCATCGCCTCAGCCGCCTCAAGACCTTCCCAAGTTACCCGTGCATACCTCAAAGTTCCCAAATACGGAGAAGCCATCCATGAAGATTTGATCGACTTCTCCACCATATCCGAGAAGATGGCCATCATGCAACGTTAGAACGTCATTGGGGCATTACTGAGTCCAAAAGGCATCCTTCTAAAGGCAAAAGTGCCATAAGGACAAGTGAAGGTGGTTTTGTGTTGATCATCGGGTGCAATGGCGATCGATGATAACTAGAATACCCAACTAGGAAACGTAAGAACTCCTTTCAAATGAAGTTTATCCAGCATTTGATCCATGAATGGCAGAGGAAAATGGTCTTTCCTAGTAGCCGTGTTCAATTATCTGTAATCCACACAAACACGCCATCCCGTTATCACCCGAGTTGGAATCAACTCCTGCCGATCATTAGAAATCACTGTAACTCCTTCTTTTTTAGGAACACACTGCACCGGGCTCACCCAAGAACTATCCGAGATCGGATAAATGATTCCAGCATCCAGCCATTTAATAACTTCCTTCTTCAACACCTCTTTCATTGCTGGATTAAGACGGCGCTGGTGCTCTATGGAAGTGCTGTGGCAATCTTCCATCAATATCTTGTGCATGCACAGAGAAGGGCTGATCCCTTTGATGTCGGCAATTGACCATCCAATAGCTCTCTTGTATTTGCGCAGCACTTGTAACAGAGATTCTTCCTTGTCGAGCTTAAGAGTAGCCGAAATGATTACTGGAAGAGTTTGTCCTTCGCCCAGATAAGCGTATTTCAGGTGGTTGGGCAAAGTTTTCAAACTAAGTCTTGGAGGATCGTCTATCGAAGGTTTGGGTGCCTGGACGGGCTGATCTGCAAGTCCTAGTGACTCCGGAGCTCGGCTGATACGCGGTGGCACTTCGGCAGATCTCTTGTTAGAGGATCTGTGAAGTAGCCCCTCTCGCTCTAACCTGTGAGGTCGGCATATTCATTCTCACTGTCTTCGAACTGAGACGAGTGTTCCAACATCTTTTCGGCGACGACCTGCTCTAATACTTGAATTACCGAGCATTCCTCCACTTCGTCAGGGTACTTCATAGCATTGAAAACATTGAAAGTAACCTTCTGATCATTTACCCTCATTGTGAGTTCGCCTTTTTGGACGTCAATCAGAGTCCTTCCTGTTGCAAGGAAAGGACGTCCCAAAATAATAGGCACCTCATGGTCTGCTTCATAATCCAATATGATGAAATCCGCGGGAAAAATGAATGTATCAACCTTTACTAGCACATCTTCAATTTTTCCTTCGGGATGAGCCATAGACCGATCTGCCAATTGCAGGGTCATTGTTGTGGGCCGAGCTTCTCCTATCCCGAGCTTCCTGAATATTGAGAGCGGCATTAAGTTTATACTTGCTCCCAGATCACATAGAGCACGACCAACGTTGCGACCTCCATTTGAGCATGGAATTGTGAAACTCCCTGGATCTTTCAACTTGGGTAGAATCTTGCTTTTTAACATGGTACTATCGCTCTCGATCGGTGCCACTATTTCAACTCCCCCAGGCGTCTCTTCTTTGCTAGGATGTCCTTCAAGAACTTCACATAATTTGGCATCTGCTCCGGTATTTCCACCAATGGAATATTAATGTGCAATTGTTTCAAGACATCTAGAAATCTCCAAACCGAGTGTCTTCATTGTTTTTTTCAACCTTTCGGGAAAGGTGGTGGTGGTCGATAAACCACCTCGTCCATTGGCCGAGCAGTGGTTTCACCTGGTAGCTTCTCAAGATCAAGGGTTTCTTTGGAGCTTCCACTTCACCAAATTGCTTTTAGTGTTTGAGGACTCCGCCTTCTCTTCTTGGTTCGTGATTCGGCCGTGCATTTTCTTTCCACTTCGTGAAGGTAACAACCTTGACATGTTCCTTATCTTCCGAGGGTTTTCCGTGTCACTTGGCAGATTACCAGTGGCCTATTCCTCATCTCGGTGGCTAATTGTCCGATCTGAACTTCCAAATTCCGTAGCGGTGGATATCCTTAGATTACTGCATCTGTCTTAGCCATATACTTATTCATCAAAGTTTCAATAGACTTGGGCTGTGGAGCGGCTTGTTGCTGCTTCGGTTGGAAATTTTGTTGATATGTGTTTTTCTCAAAATTTCCACCACCACTTGTTACAGATCCTTGGCCTCCCCACGAGAAATTAGGGTGTTGTCTCCACCCCGGATTGTATGTTTGAGAGTAAGGATTATTCCGCTGGCCATTCTGGTTTCCCATGTAGCATACCGAAGCTGGATTTGATGGACAACTATCAAAAGTATGCCCCTCCCCACAGTAAACACACGACACTTCGTTTACTTGCATTGTGGGTGCGACCATTGGAACACTTGTCGCTTGAGCCACTGGATTGGCTACTTGCAAGCCTTTCAACATATTGCTCATAGACGCCACTTGAGCAGTTAGCGCCGTCAAGGCATCAACTTCCAAAACACCGGCGACAGATTTCTTCCCCATTGGAACTCAAGAATTGGACCATTGACAATTGTTATTAGCGATCCTTTCCAATATCTCATAAGCCTCATTGTAGGATTTAGAGAGAATAGCTCCATTTGCGGAGGCGTCAAGCACCAAGCGCGTGGACGCATTTAACCCATTATAGAAGGTCTCCAGTTGAATGCAGTGCGGAATGCCGTGGTGAAGGCATTTCCGTAGGATTTCCTTATAACGTTCCCATGCCTCGCGATAACGGATTCATCATAATTCTCTTTGGAACGACATGATGTCATTTCGAATCTTGCATTCTTTGTGGCGGAAATACTTCATCAAGAATTTTTCACGAGCTCGTTCCACAGTGATAGAGTCCGATGGAAGACCGTCCAACCATGCTTTTTGCGATCTCGTGGCGATAAAGGGAACAATCAAGTCTCGGTAGCTCGCCGAAACACCGGCAACTTGAATGAGTCGCCGACCTCCAAGAACGAGAAGGTAGAGATGTGGGTCCTCGTGGCTTGCCAACGAATCGCCTTTGTTTGGAGCATCCGAACATAACCGCTTCAACTCGAGCGGTTCGCTTGCACTCGGTGCGGTTATTCCGGATTCACTCATTAAATACGGGGTTAGCGAGTCACGTATACCCCTTTCCGGCTATCGATGACTATGGCATTCCTCCGTTATTCCCATTACCTCGGTGCGGCCATTTTCGCTTGCGCTCTCACGGACGTTGACGCCGCCTTCCTCGACGGAAGGTGCGTTCAATCTCGGATCTAGCGGGTGTAATACATGCGCTTTGGTTTTATGATATACCACGACCCGTAAGCCCGATTCACGCAAAGAAAATAATGAGTTAACCACTAATACTAAATAAACACAAAAATTGAAATATCAACGTAATTTATAATTAGCGCTCCCCGGCAACGGCGCCAAAAACTTGTTGTGATTCTTTTGTATAACACAATCCTACGCAAGTGCACGTAATCAACAAGTAATATACGGAAATATTCCGAGATCGAATCCATTGTGGAACGCACTTTTAAACCACGTCGAAGACAATTTGTTTGTGATTATGAGAGGAACAAATAAAGAGAAATATTACATCGAGACGAGGTGGATTTTCGAGACAAATTATGATTAAACAACCGATATTAAGAGGGAAAAATAGACTTGATCTCTCGATTCCACCCATGCTCTGTATTAGATAAGCTACAGAATTATCATTGCCTCATTACTATGACATGAACTTCTCTGATTCTTAGTATTTTCCAAATCTAAGATTATATTCTATAAGTCATTCGATATATTCCTATACCAAACATCTTTTTAGAATATCTTTACTAAACCATTCATTTATGTCACATAAGGTAAATACATATTCCTATGCTAGTCACACATAATATTTAAATCATGTTCTTGCGTCCTCTCTTGTTTTCCACTCTATAAGAACTTCCCGTAAATTATAGAGCTAAAATCCCACAGTGATGATCACCACAAGCAAGATAAATAATCTCCAAAAGAACAATAGCAATTTTGCAGGATAAGTGTAGAAATGAGCTCGTCACGCGAGCATGGGTTTCATCAAAAGATCAAGTCCTACAGGTTTAGCTCATAGCGAGCTGTGCAACAAAATTCAAATACACAAATGCCATTGCAAAGCAAAAAGAATTCGAGATTCAAAGTTAACACTCGTCGCCGGAATCACGTGCTCCTCCTTGGATCGTCGCTTCTTCCGATAGCTTCTTCTCCAAGGTGTCGCCCATCGGATTCTCTTTCTCAGATCCTGAATAATGAATGCCTATCCTGATTGTCGCCCTCTCTTTTAATAACAAACTCTGACACTTTTTAAGTGTGCAGACTGAGCACCTGCAAGCCCTTCATCCTCTGATTCTTTCTTTTTCCGTTAGCTCTGACAAAACGCGCGTCCTTTATGCTATCGTGGCCAGCCGCCACGTGGCTGTGGTCCTGCAGATCTCTTCTTCGTTTCTTTCATAAGCACGGCCTCATCTGCTAATACGAGCTCCTCTAATCAGTTTGCACAGGCACGAGCTCGTCTCTCCTGATGAAGACCTCGCATCCGAACTCAACCCCTTAAAAACTCGACCTCACTCAAAGGTCTGTCCTCACGTCTGAGCTCGGCATCGTGACATCGCTTGCTTTTCTTCCCTTTCTCCCGAGCTCGACCTTTGAACAGGCCTGGCCTCGTTCATGAATCCGATCTCAGTTGCGGTCCTCATTCTCGAGCTCGGCTTAGAGTCCGACCTCACTTTTAAGTCCGGCCTCGCTTACGAGTTTTAGTATCGAGGTAGTCTTCACACTTGCGAACTTTTCAATCTTTGAGCTCGGCTTAGGTTGCGAGCTCGGCTCTGTTCCCTTTCTTTCTGGAGTTCGGTTCTGCTCACGAGCTCGGAAGTCTTGAGCTCGGTAGTCTTGAGCTCGGCCCCAGACTCCTCGGTTTTCACTTTTCCGAGCTTTGACTTCGCCTTTGTAGTTCGACTCATCTCCGTATTTTTCCAAAGATTATCCGCTCAATCCTTCCTCGTACATCGAGTCAAGCTCGCTCACGAGTTCGCCTTGCTTGCTGCTCAACTTGGAGCTTGACTTTGACTCAACGGACTTCACCTCGCCTTCACCGCCGCTCTTCCCGCTTCATGCCATAACTAATAACGATAAATGCCATTAAAACCCTTTAAATTCACCCGACTCAATCCTTCACACATACACACGCAAACATTACATAAACATATAACATAACAGCAAACTAACGAACAGAACCCGTTATACTCAAGGATATTATCATCAAAAAGGTCATGTAATAACTCTTTTATAAGAGTTATCCAGAGGGCTCCCGGTCCGGCGCTAGGCGCCCGTGATGAATTCCTTCCGAGAGCTCACGCGTCCGGCGCTGTGCTAGATTTGAAGATCGTCCAGAGACTCCACGCGTCCGGCGCTGGCCTCCGTCGCTGGGCGAGCGACTTTTCGCCATGTTTTTTAGTGCGCGCGTCCGGCACTGCACGTGATTTTTCGGGCGCTATGAATATATTTTAAATGCTAAAAACCTTAGCTTTTTCATTATATTCAGTTTTCAGACTTTTGTTTCGGATGCGCCTCCTCCACGAATTCTCTCTTCAAGTCTTCCTTCAGGCAATTCAAGTTTTTCCAAGTATTTTTTTTTGTTCTTTGGATTGAAGATTATTAATTGTAAGGATTATCATTGTTGGATTCCCACTTCTGTACAATTTAATATTCAATTCCATCGTTTGTTCTTGTTGGTGTGATTTCTTATCGCTTTCTTCTATGTTCTCGTATTTCTTTGATGATGATTTTTACTCTTTGATGTTGATTGATGTTGGCATTTATTTAATTATTCTTGTCTTTTCTTTAATCTCTTCGAATTATGTCTAGGGTTCATCATGTTGGTTCCATGTTCTTCAACATAGGATTCAATTCTTGTCTAGAGTATTTATCTGCTTTGTCAATTTCCGCCTAGTCAATTCATCTTTATTTCCTTAATAATTTCTTGACTAGGTAATCTACAGTTTTAAAGTGACAATCAACAACTCTTTGTGATTAGAATGTTTAGGAATTTAATTGCTTTCGTGTGGTAACTTAGTAACGCCTGTTAAGTTTTCCTTGAGAGACGACTCGGATTAGCTTGCTCGCTAAGACGACCTCGTTAGATTGCGAGGGACTTTATTAGTGATCTTTTTAGTCCTAAAAATTTTGGCGCCGTTGCCGTGGAAAACTTTTGGCGTTTTCTTAATGTTGCCTGTTTTTCATTTTTATTCTTCTCATTGCCTTTCTTATTTTGTACCGCAGTTGCGTTTGATCTCGTTTGTTGAGTGTTGTGTATGCAGGGATGCCGAAGTCTAACTCCTAGATTGGTATCCCCATTGAATGATACTCGTAAGCCAAGAAAACAGCGGCTGCCTAGTGTGGCGGTGTTTGATAACTCTGATTGTGATAGCTCCGGTGAGGACAGTTCTCTCACTCTAGTAGGTGAGGGATTTTTTGTGGGAGGACAAGGAGGATTCACTACCATCGGGAATTCCTTGTTTGAAGAAACCCCACCGAGAACCATGGGTGACCGACGAGGTAATAACCAAGACGATTTAGACAACAATCGTGGCGCGAACGCTATCCCTCCCCTGATGGGGAATTACTTCCGCCCTAAGATAGGGGAGGCTACAAACCCTATCGTGTTGTGCCCCACGGCACGTGGGTATAAGTTGAAGCCAAACCATTTCAATCTCATTGCTACTTTTCATGGCATGACGAATGAGGATGCCATAAGCTTCATCAGAGAGTACAATCAAGTGGTGCAATCGTTCCCTTTGTTTGGCCTGAATGAGGAACAGTTGAAGATGCGTTGTTTCTCTTATGCTCTGAGAGATAAAGCCAAGTCTTGGCTTATGAGCTTTCCCGTCGACTCTTTGGCAAATTGGAACACTGTGGTGGAGCAGTTCATGTTGAGGTTCTATCCGCAGCAGAAGACCAAAGATCTTCGATCCAAGATTATGTCGTTCAAGCAGGAACTAGATGAGCCGTTTCATGAAGCAAGAGAAAGATTCAAAGAGCTACAGAGGCAATGCCCACATCACTATTTCCCGTTGGTTCTTTTGTGTCAATTCTTTTATGACAGGATCCTTAAATCCGATCAGGAAAACGCTGACGATGTGGCAGGGGGCAACATAGCTCATATCACAACCGAGGCTCTAGATGAGATCTTTGATGTCAGGGCGAGCAACTCCCTCCAGAAGGCATCTAGTAAGCGCTGATCTACTGTCAATTTCGTGGAGACAGGATCAGAATTAACGCGGTAGATGGCGTAGCTTATGAGAGAAATGAACGAAATGAAGATGAAGCAAGCTGAGTTACCTTCACCGTCCCAGGAGTTCGTTGTACCTCCTTAGGAGTTCGTCGCACCGCCTCAGGATTTCTCTGTGCAGCCTTGTGGAATTTCCATGGAGATGGGATATACAACCGATGTTTGTCCCAATATGGGAGCACCCGCCTATGAAGGCGGTAGAAGCTCACGCTATGTAAGGCTTTCCGCCCGGCGATTTTATGAGCCGAGGCCGACCTATGAGCAAACTTCACCGCAAAGACAATTCGAGATGGAAGAATCGAGCCAATGTTAGGGACGGGTTCAAACCCACGACTGACGTCCCCACGCAGCAAGCACTCCATCGCAGTTAGCATTCGCCATGCCAGCATACCCGTCTCGAGTATCCACCCAAGCGGCGGGCTTATAGTCGCAGATGTCGTGATCGACGAGAGTCAAATCCATAACCGTCATACCCGCAGTATCCCTACCCGCAGCAGCCACCGCCACCTCAAGATCCATACCATACAAGAACCGCCTCTCCTGTAATAGTACCTCGTGACCTCGCCGCCACAACAGTTTCCACGTGGCTCCCCGCTAGCTCAGCGGACTCCTGCTGAGGAGTCTCTCAACGCCTACATCACTAAGAACAATCAGAGAATTGACAGTACTGAGGCGACGATGAGGCACCTCGAGGACACTATGGGTGAGATTACCACTTCAATTAATGAGATGAGGCAGCAGAGTGAGAGAAACAAGTTGTCGGGGCAAGCTCATCAATCTAATGCCATGACGGTGCTCCAAAGTGGAAAGGGTATCGACAACAAGGTGGCTATGCCGACTCTCGTGCCTTCACATGCATCCACTGTCGACGCTGAGCAACCTCATGTTGAAGAAGAGGTTTCTGAGAAGAAAGAGGAGAGTGCGTTGCACAAAGCCT
Source organism: Salvia rosmarinus (assembly GCA_036937905.1). Classification (NCBI taxonomy): domain Eukaryota; kingdom Viridiplantae; phylum Streptophyta; class Magnoliopsida; order Lamiales; family Lamiaceae; genus Salvia; species Salvia rosmarinus. Next base: position 36,614,576 of record CM072819.1, on the reverse strand, counting down.
CCAATCCTTATGTTCCGCCGGGATAATCTACAAAGGCATTGTTCAAGCCCCGGGTTTCCTTATCCCCAGCGATTGACGAATGCCAAGAAAGACCAACAGTTCAGCATTTCTACAAGTTACTATCTCAAGTGCATATCAACTTGCCTCTGTTGGACGTCATTCGGGTTGTCCCTGCCTATGTTAAGTTCTTTAAGGAGCTCACCTCCAAGAAGAGGAATTGGATAGACATTGACAATGTGGTGGTCTCCGAGACTATAATTCGATCATGCAACTTCTCTTCCACCCAAGCTTCGCGATCCAGGTAGCTTTATCATTAAGATTGCTATGGGGAATGGGAAAGAGGCCTTGGGTATGCTTGATTTGGGGGCGGGGATTAATTTGATGCCTTATTCTATCTTTCAAGAATTAGGTCTTAAGGAGTTGAAACCCACAGGAATGACCCTTCAATTGGCTGATAGATCTATGAGATACCCCAAGGGGGTAGTGGAAAATGTTATGGTTAATGTGGGGGTCTAATAATTTTGATGGATTTTGTGGTCTTGGAAGTCGGGGATGTGCGGGAGGATGGTAGGTCTCACACTATTCTCCTAGGTAGACCGTTTATGGCCACCACTAATACCATGATAGATGTTAAGAGTGGCCTTATCAAGATGACTTTTTTGGGGTCTACGGTTACCTTTTCTGTGAGAGACAGCCTTAATGCCCCTACTGCTCATTATATTGATGATTGTGCCCTTGTTGATGCTATTGAGCCCTTGGTCGAGAATGTATTTTTGCAGGCACACGCAGTAGAAGAGGTTTTCATGGGATCGGTCGATGAGCAAGAATTAGCACGTGAGCTGGCAAGCTTTCCCAAGTCGCCGGTAGAGCTCAAGGAGCTCCCAACCCACTTGAAGTATGTGTTCCTAGAGGAAGGGAAAGTCAAGCCAGTGATCATCTCCTCGGCTTTGTCTCGGTATGAGGAAGATGCGTTGATTGGTGTTTTGAAGATGAACAAGCTCGCTCGGATGGAGTTTGGCTGATATCCGTGGTATTAACCTCACCACATGTATGCATCGCATCACCTTGGAAGAAGGAGCTCACCCGACGAGAGATGGTCAAAGAAGGTTGAACCCTGTGATCTCTGAAGTAGTGAAGAAGGAGATCAACAAACTCCTAGGCAAAGGTCTCATCTTTCCTATCGCCGATAGTGAGTGGATGAGCCCCGTGCATGTAGTGCCGAAGAAATGGGGCATCACTGTAACAGAAAATAACAAGGGAAAGTTGGTGCCGGTTCGAGCCACCACGGGATGGCGTATGTTCATGACTACCGAAGTGAATGCCGCCACCAAGAAGGATCACTTCCCTCTACCTTTCATTGATCAAATACTTGACAGGTTGGCGGACACGATTTCTATTGTTTTCTTGACGGTTTATCTGGTTATTATCAGGTTGCCATAGCTCCGGAGGACCAATCCAAGATTGCATTCACGAGCCCGCATGGGACATTTGCTTATCGCCGTATAACGTTTGGCCTTTTCAATGCACCTGGGACCTTCCAACGGTGCATGATGTCCATATTCTCGGAAATGATCGACGACTACATGGAGGTATTTATGGATGACTTTTCTGTTTTTGGCTTCTCGTTTGATAACTGCTTGACTAAAATTGATCATGTGCTTAATAGATGTGTCGAGAGTCATTTAACTTTGAGTTGGAAAAAGAGTCATTTCATGGTTAAGAGTGGTATAGTACTCGAGCACTTGGTTTCTCGTGAAGGGATTGAGGTTGATAGGGCTAAGATTGATGTCATAGAAAAATTGCCCCCACCTGTTGACGTAAAGGGGATTAGGAGTTTCTTGGGGCATGCTGGTTTCTACCGTAGGTTCATTAAGGATTTTTCAAAAATCTCTCAACCCCTTTGTCGTTTGCTTGCCCAAGATGTATCTTTTGTGTTTGATCATGATTGTATGCATGCATTCTCTGTGTTGAAAGAAAGGTTGACTAGTGCCCCCGTGGTTGTAGCCCCGAACTGGAATGAACATTTTGAAATCATGTGTGATGCTAGCAATCACGCCGTAGGGGCTGTTTTAGGTCAACGAGTAGATAAGATGCTCCGTGTAATTTACTATGATAGTTCTACCTTGAATCATGCATAGGTGAATTACACAACCATTGAAAAAGAAATGTTAGTTGTGGTGTTTGCTTTAGAAAAGTTTCGCCCTTATATCATAGGCTCTAAAGTAATTGTCCATAGTGATCATGTAGCTTTGAGGTACTTGTTAACCAAACCTCAAGCCAAGCCTAGGTTGATCCGCTGGGTTCTTCTCCTTCAAGAGTTCGACGTAGAGATTAAGGATAGGAAGGTGAGTGAAAATTATGTGGCTGATCATTTGTCCTGTCTCCAATCCCCGAGTGTTAGACTCTTGCTAATGATTTTCCTTAAGAAAATGCCTTTGCGGTCTCATCTTCCCCGTGGTTCGCTGACATTTTAATTATCTTGCTTGTGGGGAGATGAGACCTGATCTAACTTTTCAGGAGAGGAAGCGTTTTCTAACCTTGTGCATGTAATATTTCTGGGACGAGCCATATCTGTTCAAATTCGGGAAGGATGATATGATTCACCGATGTGTGCCTGAGGAAGAGCAATCCCAAGTGTTGGAAAGATGTCACAATGGTCATTGTGGAGGGCATTTTGGTGGACAAAAGACAGCCTTCAAGGTGCTCCAATCGGGATTCTACTAGCCATCATTGTTCAAGGATGCCCAAGCGTTCTACTGTGCTTGTGACCGATGCCAGCGCACGGGATCTATAGGTGCCCGAAATGAGATGCCCCTCAATAATATCCTTATGGTAGAAATTTTTGATGTGTGGGGAATTGATTTCATGGGACCTTTCCCTAAGTCTTTTGGTTTTGAATATATTCTGCTTGCCGTTGACTACGTGTCCAAGTGGGTCGAGGCTATCCCCACTAAGACATGTGATTCTTATGTCGTTTTGAAGTTTGTGCAGGAGAATATACATTGCAGGTTTGGTTTTCCCAAAGCAATTATTAGTGATAGGGGAAAGAACTTTTGCAACAAGTTGTTCGAGAAGTTGATGAAAAAGAATGGGATTAACCACAAGGTGGCGACGCCTTACCACCCACAAACATCGGGACAAGCCGAGACTAGCAATCGGCAAATCAAGGGGATTCTAGAGAAAATGGTCCAATCTTCTCGAAAGGATTGGTCCACCAAACTTCTCGATGCACTTTGGGCGTACCGCACCGCATACAAAAGCATCCTTGGGATGAGCCCTTACTGTTTGGTGTTTGGGAAGGCATGTCATCTTCCGGTGGAGATCGAGCACAAGACCTTGTGGGCTATCAAAATCATTTCTTTGGAGATGCAAGATGCTTCCCAGCGCAGGATGTTACAACTTTCGGAACTTGAAGAATTCCGTAATGAGGCATACGACAATGCCCGAATCTACAAGGAAAAGGTAAAGGCCCTCCACGAAAAACACATTGTGCACTAGGATTTGAAGCCCGGAATGAAGGTCTTGTTGTTCAATTCCCGGCTGAAGCTCTTTCCCGAAAAGTTGAAGTCCCGTTGGAGTGGCCCGTTCATTATCAAGGAGGTGAAGCTGTATGGTTAGATTGTGCTCACTAAAGAAGGTTCGGAGGAATCGTTCGAGGTCAATGGTCAACGTGTGAAGCCCTATGTAGAAGGGGGTCCGACCTCTGTCACAGTGGAATATATTTTCGTTGCTGACTCCCCGTCGTCGTGATCTATTCTCGTCAAGCTAATGACGGTAAACAAGCGCTTCGTGGAAGGCAACCCACATGTTGGTTTGGTTTTCTTCCGTTCCTTTCCTTTCCTTTGTTTCCTTTCTGTTTCGTTTTTGGTTGTGTTTTTGTTCTTGTTTGGTTTTGTGTGGTGCAGGATTAAGAGTTATATATCTAGGAGTTTTGGGTATTTGGAGATTAGAAATCGAGATGAGGAATTATGTTCTTGCTCAGAAGAAAGAAACCCAAGCGCCGGACGCAAGCCAACCGGCGCTATGCTATTTCAAAAAGTCATCCAGAGAGGTACCCCAGGCACCGGACGCACCGTAATCGGCGCTGGAATGCTATTGGTGAAGAGGCCAGAGAGCTCACCCAGCGCCAGACGCATTGAAACCGGTGCTAGGTTGGGAGCATTTCCTATGGGCAAAGAAGGAGACCCAACATCGGACGCCATGAAACCGGCGCTGGGTCCATATAAAAAATTATTTTATTATATTTAAAAAAAAGTAAAAATTTATATATATTGTTTGAGAGCTAGGGTTTTTCTTACCTCTCGTTCTTCTATTGCAGCGCCGCGCCTCTCCATTCGTCTCTTTTTCAGCGCCGCTCTCTCCAAGCCCAAACGGGTTTCGTTTCTCCATCCGGCGCTTTTTCTCCCGTCTGGCGTTTGCTCTCTCCACGCCACATCCAGCGCCCGCTTCCGCTCGTCCAACGCTCTGTCACAGCACCGCGCGCCGCAACCAACCCGATTTTCTCCGTCCGGTATTTCGACCAGCGCGCGCTACCTTCCGGTGCTCGTCTCCGCACTCAGGACTGTTCTATCTCCGTCCGACGCTAACCCGACGCTTAGCTCCAAGCCTCCACACCCAGCGCCCGTTCTCTCTCCATCCGGCATTTCGCCCAAAGCCGCGTGCTAACGCCACGCGTTCAGCGCCCCAGCGCCCGATTCTTTCCACTGCACCTCAAAGACCTGCTGCCGCGCCCCGGCGCCCGCCTCGCTCCGTCGGCACTACACTCGCTGCCGCACGCCCGCTCCGTCCCGCGCACACTCGGCGCCACGCTGCCTCATGCCCCGCCGCCCGCCTCGCTTCGTCCGACACTTCCCTCTGCGCCGCGCGCCCCAGGGCCGGCCTCCGTCCGTCCGGTGCCGCTTTCACACCGTCGCGCCACCCTAGTGCCCGCCACTGCTCGCTGCCGCCTCGGCGTCTTGCGCCTCGCGTCCGGCGCTTGCTTCCGTCCGGTGTTTTCCCGCACCAGTGCTCAGCCTCCGGCATACAGTGCCCACTTGCACGTTTATCATTATGGTCCGAACTAAACAAGCTGCTGGCTCTAGCTCCCGTCACCCTCGGGACGACGATGTTCCTATGGAGGAACCCGTGGAAGATATCAACATAATGTACTCAGCCACATTTCCTATTTATAATCTTGTGGAAGGTACTCATTATCGTCGTTTTGCACATCAAGATATAACTGCTCCGCGTCAATTCAATTGGCAATTGATGCAAAGTTTAGGTCTTAAGGATAGAATAAAGAAATATTTAAATAACTTAGGAATGCTGCAATATGCTATGATGGATTTGTCGAGTTATTCCCCATTATTGATTGAATTTTATTGCACGATGAATTTTGATGATGAATCGACACTATGACATGTCGTTTGTTGGGTCAAGAGTATGCTGTCACACCTCGTGTTATGAAGGGGGTATTTTGATTTCCAACTTCAGGTGCACGCGGTGTACCTCCTTCATTTAATGTTAGAAAGGCTTGGCATGAATTGTCGTGGTTTAATAACTGGTCCTCAGTAGGAATACCGAGTGGATTCATTAAGGATGCAGCATTGGCGATAGTGCATAAATTCATCGCATTTAATGTTTTCAGGAATGAGCAGGCCAATAAGGTCAATATTGCTGAGGTCTTCTTGCTCACATGCGCGGTAAAGAAGACAAAGGTTTCACCGACATTCTTCATATGGGAACACTTGCAGCTGGTGCACCGGCGTAAGAAATGTCGGCCAACCTTGTGTCAAATCCCTACTGGTCTGTCAGTGCACTTAGGGATCATTAATAATGATGGACGACATATTCCTGGGCAAGATCTGATACGAACTAAGATGATTGATCTTAGTGAGCTTCGAGGTGCCCCGCCGTTCCGGTTCTTCGCTTTCAGGAAAGTCGCCTCTTCTTTTCTCTTATATATTTTTATGCAATGGGGACTTTGCCTGTTTTAAGTGTGGGGGGGTTTATTTTCTGTTTTGTTTATGTTTTGTCGTTTTCTGTTTCGTTTTTTTTTTTCGTCCTTAACTTTTTGTTTGGATAAGAGAGGATTTTATGTTCTTGAAATAAATGGTGTGTGAAGAATTGTACTTTAAGTTGAATTAATTATGTTTTGATCTGAATTTCATTTCATCTTGGTATATATGGTTTTTAGTGTGATGAAACTTAGATGTCAACTTGAACTGTGGGACATGATTAGAAAAGTTGTGATTAGACAATGTATGTGCCGGTTGTCATATATTTCATACATGGGACCCTTTTCTTGTGTGATTTTTCCATAAAAAAAAAAGAAAGAAAAAGAAAAAGAAAGAGAAAAGAAAACGAAAAAGAAATCTGAAAATAATTGAAGTTGTGAAATAAGTGGGCTTAAAATTCTAATAAGGGGCTCTACCCCTCTTACTTGTGTTGTCTCTCGAATGGAGACTCTATGCAATGGGTATAAATATCTACGTTAGGATACTCGAGTGTACTACTTGAAGGTTTCACCTAACGATCATTGTCCTATAATCGGTTTTAAGTTCCACATGTTTTATTTATTTTTATCTTTGGGATGTCTTACATGAAAGTGAACCATGTGAGTCGTATATTGATTTCTCAAATCATATCTGAGTCAAAGCATAGCTATTCTATGATAAGTCACATGTTTGGGTTGATGAATGAGGATCATTGTATTGAGAATCATATTACTAAGATGCATTGAAAGGATGGGAATATGTGATTGATTCTATTTGAAGTATTAATTCGATGTGTACCATTCTTTTCAAGAAACTAAACTTTGCTCGAGGACAAGCAAAGAGTTAAGTGTGGGGGTGTTGTTTTGCATGTTTTGGTTATGTTTTTCCTTGTTTGTTTTAAACGATTTGGTTACTATTTGGTTTATATTTGAATATCTTTTATTGGAATCATGTTCGTTTTCGTTTTGTGTAGGGAATGATCGCGTTTGAACCATTTTTGTGCATAAAAAGCGCACCCAAGCACCGCACTCGCCAGAGCAGTCTTTGAGTGCGCATCGCGTCATGAGGAAGCAGAGAAGACCCGTCCGCATTGCAACGTGTCCGCGCTGGGTTTTCGTGTCAGAGCGCCTGCGTCGACGCGTGGCGTGCAAGGCCCCGCGCCGGGTGCCCAAAGTAAGAATCTTCGAGCGCGTCCGTCGCCGTGGCGCCAAGACGAAATCTCCAGAGGGCTTCCGCGTCCGACGCTGGCTCGCGTCCGGCGCTAGGTGCCTATGATGAATTCCTCCTGAGAGCTCTCGCGTCCGGCGCTGCAAAAGATTTGAAGATCGTCCAGAGACTCCACACGTCCGGCGCTGGCCTCCGTTTCCGAGAGCTCGCGCGTCCGACGCTGCATTGCGTCCAACATTGGGCGAGCAGCTTTTCGCCTTGTTTTTGAGTGCGTGCGTCCGGTGCTGGGTTCGCGTCCGGCAATGCGCGTGATTTTTCGGGCGCTATAAATATGTTTTAAATGCTGAAAACCCTAGCTTTTCATTATATTCAGTTTTCAGACTTTTGTTTTGGATGCGCCTCCTCCACGAATTCTCTCTTCAAGTCTTCCTTCAGGCAATTCAAGTTTTTCCAAGTATTTTTTTTTGTTCTTTGGATTGAAGATTATTAATTGTAAGGATTATCATTGTTGGATTCCTACTTCTGAACAATTTAATATTCAATTCCATCGTTTGTTCTTGTTGGTGTGATATTTCTTATCACTTTCTTTTATGTTCTTGTATTTCTTTGATGATGATTTTTACTCTTTGGTGTTGATTGATGTTGGCATTTATTTAATTATTCTTATCTTTTTTTTTAATCTCTTCGAATTATGTATAGGGTTCATCATGTTGGTTCCATGTTCTTCAACCTAGGATTCAATTCTTGTCTAGAGTATTTATCTGCTTTGTCAATTTCCGCCTAGTCAATTCACCTTTATTTCCTTAATAATTCCTTGCCAAGGTAATCTACTTTTTTAAAGTGACAATCAACAACTCTTTGTGATTAGAATGTTTAGGAATTTAATTGCTTTCGTGTGGTAACTTAGTAACGCCCTGTTAAGTTTTCAATGAGAGACGACTCGGATTAGTTTGCTCGCTAGGACGACCTCGTTAGATTGCGAGAGACTTTATTAGTGATCTTTTTAGTCCAACTCACATGGATATAATATTTCGTTTTTCTACAAATAGATCTTTAGAAGAAATCTTGAGTTTAGAAGTCAAGTTGATTCGTACCCGATTAAACCTATAGATTTTTAATTCCAACAAAATTATTTATTAAAGTTTTAAAGCAAAATCGGATTTGAAATGATTTACCAAATGCAATTATATGACTATGTGAATTTATTTTAAATTCGCATAAATGTTTTAAAGAAAGACGAGGTGATTTATTGATCTTAAAATTTTAAAATTGAAGCTTGGTGACATTTGAGTTGTAGTCATTTATAAAAATGAGTTGGGTTAATGATTCAACCGGACCTTAATTTTTAAATTTAAGTATTGGGCCAAATGTCTTTATTGATCAAGCCCTTTGAACTTTTGGTCTGAAATATTTGGATTAAAGAAATCCTAAAGACTTTTAGATATTTTTACTAATAAGGATTGATTAGAATTAATTAACAGTTTAAGCTATATGATTTCCTCTTTCCACGTCTCTTATTTTCCTCTATAAAACCCACTTTTGAGCTCCCAAATTCTTCCACTACTTCTGATAATTTTTAGTCTTTCCATTTCTTTCTTCTACAAATTTTTAGTACAGTAGAATTCCATCCATCTTACTAGCCTGCAATCTTTTTTTTTTGCACAACCTCACCTCACACCTGCTTGCATAATACACATTGCCATAAGCTACAGAACAAAAGCATCATCCCCAATCGACATCCCACTAACAATTCTTTTACAGTAAAACCAACAAACTCAAGGACAAATGATGGGAAAGAATTTAAGATACAACCCATGTGATTACTGTATCCTTCCATGTATAACAATTTGATGACTCAGATATAGAAATCCAATGACTATTATTTCCCTTTTAACAGAGAACCATCACATGAATACACATGAAATTATATTCCACAAACACAAACATACAGAGACTTGCATATTCTATTTTCTACAATAGCAAAATCAATATAAGATATGAACAAGGGCAAAATATTCTTGCAGATTTGAATTTTCACAAATTCATCTAATAAGAACACAAATATGAAATTATGTTTTGCTCTTTCCTGTTGTGTATTTTTTTAGCTATGTGCGTAGTTGATGTTGTTGTTTGAGTGAGACGAGTGATCGCTAAATATCTACCAAAATCAATGATAGTAAAACAGCAAGTATATTATATCGTATCCATAGGGACTGCGACTCGAGAACACAACAAATAATCAACACAGAATCTTGATTATTATTCAGGCAACAAAATATCAAGTGAGAGATAATAATAAAACAAGACTAAAAAATAAATAAAGAATAAAACCAGATATAAAAGACTGACCCTAGGGATGTACTTAACCTAATCAGATTCACACAATTAACCTATTAATCTGTTTACCAATTTAATCCGCATTCATATGAAAGATCACTAATGAAACTATAGTTTTCGCCAGATGACTATAATAGTAGGTTAGCCTAAACTCTATCTCCGTTGGGTCTCAAGAGAAGTAAGCTAATTACCAAAAACACACAAAGAATAACCTCCTACAGCTCACCTATCTCCGCCAGGTCTCAAGGTAAAAATTGTATTATGAATTTAAGATATCGATTATGCAATTAATTCCGCCAAGACATCAATCACATAGCTAGCATGCATCAATATTGGCCAGATAACAACACATGAGAGTTAAAGCCAAGAATCATAAATCATGAATGGGACGACAAAACAGTATCAACAGATAAATTATACAAATCTAGTTAGACATACAAACCCTAAGATCAATACGAAATTTAGCTACGCATAATTAAAATACCAAAACAATAGGATTCCACGAAGAACAATGTAGTAATTCGATCCCGTGAAGTAAATCTGAACTTGAAACAAAATTGAACTATGAAAATAGGAATCAAAAATAACTGGAAGCAAAAAGGAATTGAAAGACAAAGCTAAAATCTATTCTGGAATAAAAATGTGCAAAAGAAATAAAGACTAAAATGCGTTCTGTGTAACTCTCGTCTAATGCGTGCGATGTAAAGCTGTTGATCCCCCCTTCTATCTCATGGAATGTGCGTATATACGCAACCCTAGGAGCCTCACGACACGCGCTCGTGAAGGAATGTTGCGAAGGAAAGTAGCGAAGTAATCCAATCTGCCGCACTTCCGTGTTGCCTCGCGAACTTTGCTCGCGAGATTAACTCGCAAAGCAAAGTCGCGGCCATCTCTTCACTGTCAGTGTCCATGCTTCCTCTCTACCTTTGCTCGTGAGAAAAACTCGCAACGCACATTAGAGAGCTGATCAAAAGCATGTTCCAATCCATGCTTCCTCGCGAGTTTGTCTCGCGACCAAAGGTCGCGAGCGAATCTCGTGAGGCGTCTTTTCTCGCTGCTGCGCGACTTCGCTGTTTCGCTCCGTTCGAATTACGATCTGTTTGTGCCTATGGACTCCTATCGAGATGCTCTTTAACATTATAAACTTTGTACATCCATACTTGTCAAATCCATTTCATCATATTTGTCGTCGTATCTAAACAGATATTCTTTGCACGAGCTCGCGACCGGGCTAGTTAACTCCTCTTTATCGTGATCCATATTTTTGACATCAAAACATGTGCTAAAATGACACGAAATACACACGGCATAATATCTTCCAAGGTAAACATAAATATATCAAAAGACAGCTTAAAAGATCACTTATCAATTATAAACAAAACGAAAATAGCCTTATAAATCAGGTAAAAATAAGGCTTATCAACTCCCTCAAACTTAACCTTTTGTTTGTCCTCAAACAAATCAGAACAAGAGAGAGACGATCAAAGATAGCCAAAGAGTCGAACGACAAAAGCAATAAGCATCAGAGCAATGAGCAATAAACGATTCACTCAAATGAATCAAATCACAACATCTTTCGTTAAACTCCACACATCATAATAATCATAAGCACAAGCCTTCTTAAACTTGAATCCTCACAACATAGATGTATCTATAAGAAATCTCAAACACTCAAGTGTATCAAGGAGGATGTGTATACTCTCAAAGTTTAAAAACACATGGAATCTACCATAAGCTTGCAAATCGTCTAATTCTCCATTGCTCAAATATGTGCTCAAGAACTAAGATAAAAAAATGTCTTATAAAAGGTTATAATGTAGGCTCTTTGGTAAGGTAGGATCTATTTAGGCTAAATGACTCATAATCCCAAAATGAAAAACACCATAAGTATCACAAGACATAATTCCCAAACTTTCACAATTTATTTCAATTCTCCATGCCAAGAAGTCATTTTTCTATTAAGAACCTCACACTTATTATATAAGTGATATACTCATCTCAAAGCACTAGCTACTTACCCATTTATGTTCTTTTCACACACTTGTGTCAATTGTTTTTTTTTCTTTTTTTTTATTTGAACTTATATGGGTAAGCAACTATTTTTAATTATCACTTTCTCATTATCTATTTTCTTTCTTTCCTTTCTTTTTCTCAATCCTCAATTCAAGCAACCAAATATCACTAACTATGTAACCCAACTCACTGCTATATGAAAGAATAAGGTAGGCTCAAACGAGCTCATCAAAGGATAATAAAATAATAGGTTAGTGTTTGGATAGTGTATAGGTAAGAAAAGAATGTCTAATATCATCTAATAATTCTTAAGCACATCAATGCAACCTCGAAAAAGAACCAGAGCAAGTTATAGAGAAACACGTGCTATTTCAAACTATTCACACGAGAAGAAACAAGACCGAAAAGATATGATACCAAAAGCTCAAGTCTCACTGTGTTTCAAAAGTGTGATCAAGTTCTCAAAGGCTCAATACTCACAATAATCATAACATGCTTCGCCTCACAAAATCGTTGCAATCAAATTTTCTAATAAAAACAATTCTCATCATCGGTTGCTCGTCATTCAACTCAACCCAAAACAGACACAAAACCCAAACAAGAAAAACAAATCAAAACAAAACGAACAAAACGAAAGCAAAAAAAAAACGAAAACGAAAACAAAACAAAACAAAACAAAACAAAACATTGGGTTAGCTCCCAACAAGTGCTAAATTTAAGTGTCTTTAGCTAGACCATTTCAAACCTCGATCAATCTGGCGTTTTGGCAGCAGACTTATTCCCAAATCTGAGCTTGCCTCCATATTTTTCATTCACTTTAGACCACCACCGAGTGTGGAAGTGGCTCATCCCAAACTTGAATAAATCATTCGGAGTTCCATGCCGAGTCCATCTCTTCTTTGTAGAAGCTTTGTAGACTGGTCGGTTGACATCCAAGCGCGAGACTTGTCTAATTGTGGCAGTTGTGATCGAATAGTATTTCTCATGTTCTGAACTATCGTGTTGCTTGATGGCATCATATATTGAGATTTTCAGCTCCTCATTGTTCACTCGGAATGTGAGTTCACCTTCCTGCACATCAATTAAAGCACGACCAGTGGCTAGAAAAGGCCGACCCAAGATTAGTGATTGATCTTTAAATTCGGGTATGTCTAAAATAACAAAATCAGCTGGAAATACAAAGTCCCGAATTCTTACCAACACATCTTCAATTACGCCCTTAGGATATGAGACTGACATGTCTGCCATCATTAATGAAATTGAAGTTTTCTTCATTTTGCCCAACTCCAAGCGGTTGAACATAGATAAAGGCATCAGGTTTATGCTCGCTCCCAAATCACACAACACGTTGGGGAATGTATGTTTCACAATCTCAAGACTCCAACGTGAAGCTCCCGGATCCTTTTGCTTTCGGCTTGACTTTCTTTGCAAAATAGCACCGCATTCTTCGTAAAGGTTAATTTTTAAAATTTACCTAACTTCTTCTTGCTCGCCACTGCATTTTTGAGAAATTTAACGTATCCGGGCATATTTCTGAGTGCATCAAAGAGAGGTATGGTGATATTAACTTTTTGGAACATCTCTTTAAATCGGGCGTACTCCTCATCATATTTCGTTTTCCCGATGCGCTGAGGAAATGGGGCTATCTCGAAACTCTCTCGAGAAGCCTTTTTCGTCAGTCTTCACGTCTGTCGCTCGCGCGGGATCATCGCGAGGTAAGGTCGCAATGCCTTCTCCGTCAGTGTTCGTGAGTTTATCTCGCGACCATTCCTCGCGAGGTAAGGTCGCGATGCCTTCTCTGTCAGTCCTCGCGAATTTTCCTCGCAAACCTTCCTCGCGAGGTAATGTTGCGAAGCGAGAATTTTCATCTGTTGTGGCTTTTCTCGCGACTCTATCTCGCAACGATGGATCGTGAGGAAAGTCTGCGAGGCGAGAATTTGTAAGTTTATCGCTCAGGCCCTCTTCATCTCTTTCATACTCCAGATGATTTTCATATGAAGCTCCGCTCCTCAAATATATTGCATTGCATTGATTTGGAGGAGTGTGATTCTTTGGATTTTGCTCGGTTTTACTTGGGAATTGACCCTGCCTATGCATCCCAGCTCTCTCATTGGCCATCTGCCCCACTTGATTCTCTAACATCTTTAATTGTTTTCCAAGGGCAATCACTGTATTGTTGATGACATTGACTGTGCTTTCCAAAGTGTTCTTCCTATTCCCAAGCTGCTGGATCTGAATATTTTGCTGAACCACAATTTGTTGGTGACTCGCTGCTATTTGTTGATTGCTCGCCAACACTTGTTGCATCATCTCTTCAAGGCTCGGCTTTTTAGGCTCCATAATTATCCCATTATTCACAGCAAAACCAGGTGGTGGTTGTTGAGCATTATGCACATTGGCGTAGGAAAAATTGGGATGATTACTATTGTTGGGATGATAGGGTGGATTTCAACTCTGATTCCCTTGAAAGTTGTTTCTTTGGTTCACATATTGAACCTTCTCCATATTCTGTGCCATGACCACAATCATCTGTCCTTTCCTTTCAGCTTCGTACTCCTTCTGCAGAGATGTAAATTTTTCTAACAGATCATCATATCTCGTTGTCAAGCTCGCAGCGGCAACTTTTCTTATCTACCGCTCTCCATCGGCCATCGATAGTCGCTGGATGCCATCTCCTCAATAATTCTCAACGCTCATCTATTCCTCGATTGAGAAGGCATCCTACGGCTGACGCATCTACAATGTTACGGATGTTAGCATTGAGTCCACTATAGAATTGTGTCACTTGTCGCATGTGAAAACCCATGTGGACATTTTGGAGAGTGTTTCAATCGCCCGAGGCCTCAATAACGATTCATCTCCCAATTGTAAAATGGAGATCTCGCAATGATCTTCCGTGCTCGCATGTGGGAAGTATTTGGACAGAATTTCTCATAGAGTCGCTCCCACGTGGTAATCCGTGATCCGCCTAAGCTTTAAACCACTCTTTCGCCTCGACCGAACGAAAATATGAACATCCGTGATCTGGATGGCATCACCGGCACTCCATTCTCGCTTGATAGTAACACGGATATCCGTGAACGCCTAAGTGTGCATTGGGGTCTTGAGAACCCTCCCCAAATCGCTCCGCCAGATCATACCGATAAGGGCATGTTTCACCAAAGTTATTAGCGCTGACGTCGCCCCATCCTCCACCTTGAACCGATCCGCCGGTGGCTTCTGTATATGTGATTTAGCGGTATGGGTGGTGCTCGCCCACCAATCTGGCCCATCTGATTATTCAACGCCAGTTGGCGTTGCATGGCACTGCACAGAGAGATAAAAATCAGATCAGATCTCAGAAGCAACACATAAATAATAATTTTTTTCTATTTTTTTTATTTTTATATTATAAGCCTGAATTAATAACTACAATTCAGAAAATTATCACTATGCAATCTAAACAGTCCACAGCAACGGCGCCAAAATTTGATCGCTAAATTTCTACCAAAATAAATGATAGTAAAACAGCAAGTATATTATATCGTATCCACAGGGACTAGGACTCGAGAATACAGCAAATAATCAACACAGAATCTTGATTATTATTCAGGCAACAAAATATCAAGAGAGAGATAATAATAAAACAAGACTAAAAAATAAATAAAGAATAAAACCAGATATAAAAGACCGAATTCTAGAATGTACTTAACCTAACCGATTCACTCAATTAACCTATTAACTGCTTACCAATTTAATCAGATTCATATGAAGGATCACTAATATAATTATAGTTTCACAAGACATTTATAGTAGTAGGTTAACCTAAACTCTATCTCCGTCGGGTCTCAAAAGAAGTAAGCTAATTACCAAAAGCACACAAAGAATAACCTCCTACAGCTCACCTATCTCCACTAGGTCTCAAGGTAAAAACTGTATTATGAATTCAAGATATCGATTATGCAATTAATTCCGCCAAGACATTAATCACATAACTAGCATGCATCAATATTGGCCAGATACCAACACATGAGAATTAAAGCCAAGAATCATAAATCATGAATGGGACGACAAAACAGTATCAACAGATAAATTATACAAATCTAGTTAGACATACAAACCCTATGATCAATACGAAATTTAGCTACACATAATTAAATACCAAAACAATAAATAAATAAATAAATAAAGCATAAATTGAGATAGATAAATAAAACCGTAGGATTCCACGATGAACAATGTAGTAATTCGATCCCGTGAAGTAAATCTGAACTTGAAACAAAATTGAACTATGAAAACAGGAATAAAAAATAACTGGAAGCAAAAGGAATTGAAAGACAAAGCTAAAATCTATTCTGGAATAAAAACGTGCAAAAGAAATAAAGACTAAAATGTGTTCTATGTAACTCTCTGTCAAAAACTCTCATCTAATGCATGCGATGTAAAGCTGCTGATGCTCCCTTTCTGTCTCATGGAATATGCGTATATACGCAACCCTAGG
This sequence comes from Salvia rosmarinus, assembly GCA_036937905.1. Lineage (NCBI taxonomy): Eukaryota > Viridiplantae > Streptophyta > Magnoliopsida > Lamiales > Lamiaceae > Salvia > Salvia rosmarinus. The sequence goes on along the minus strand of CM072819.1, from coordinate 36,598,604 downwards.
AGCCTCGCGACACGCACTCACGAAGGAATGTTGCGAAGGAAAGTCGCGAAGTAATCCAATCTACCACACTTCGTGTTGCCTCGCGAACTTTGCTCGCGAGATTAACTCGCAAAGCAAAGTCGCGAGCATCTCTTCACTGTCAGCATCCATGCTTCCTCTCTACCTTTGCTCGCGAGAGAAACTCGCAACGCAAAGTAGAGAGCTGATCAAAAACGTGTGCCAATCCATGCTTCCTCGCGAGTTTGTCTCGCGACCAAAGGTCGCGAGCAAATCTCGCGAGGCGTCTTTTCTCGCTGCTGCGCGACTTCACTGTTTCGCTCCGTTCTCTCTCGTTCGGACTCCGAATTGCGATCTGTTTGCGCCTATGGACTCCTATCGAGATGCTCTTTAACATTATAAAATTTTTACATCTATCCTTGTCAAATAAATTTCATCATATTTCTCGTCGTATCTAAACAGATATTCTTTGCACGAGCTCGCGACCGGACTAGTTAATTCCTCTTTATCGTGATCCACCTTTTTGACATCAAAACCTGTGCTAAAATGATATGAAATACACACGGCATAATACCTTCCAAGGTAAACATAAATATATCAAAAGACAGCTTAAAAGATCACTTATCAATTATAAACGAAACGAAAATAGCCTTATAAATCAGGTAAAACTGAGGCTTATCAACGAGCGAGGGAAATTGACGATGGGATGGTGACAGGGAAGGGGCTGCTATTGGCCGTCCGAGAGAAGGGGATCGGCGATGACGGTGGAAGGCAGGAGAGAAGGGGGTCGGCGATGGCGACGAAAGGCATGAGAGATGGAGGGATCGGCAACGGCGGCGGAAGAAATGAGAGAGGGAGGGGTTGGCGGCGACGTAAGGACTGAGAGGGAGAAGGGTAGTTCGATTTCGAAGATAAAGAGATGGGGTGAGTGAGAGGAGATGCGAGAGAGAGAGATGATGGTTGCCGAGGTTACCGAATTCCAACACTGAGGCGGTCGCGGTCGTGAGGAAGAAGAAAGGGGAGGAGATTCTTGAAAAGAGAATCGAAAATAGAGAGAGATAGATAGATAGAAAGAGAGAGAGAGAGAGAGAGAGAGAGACGAAGGATGGCTAGCTACCGGTGAGGTCATGATAAACGCGCATTTTACACGTTTATTGTTGATATTTAAAGATTATTTTAGATCAATAAAGTGTGTTTATGTCTTTGATCTCAATGCTTTTACATATTTTTGGAAGACACGCTCTTGGGTTCCTTTTGGTGTTTTGTAGGCTTATAAGTTGAAAATCAAGCATGGAACGAAGCACGAGCGAAAGAAGGCAAAACAGGCCTAGCGACCACCTTCGCAGCCGCTAGCCCGAAAGCGCGAGCGCGAGCAACAGAAATGATGTCTCGCGACCGACCCAGCGACCACTAGGTCGGCCGCGAGGCAATCCACACGACGCTGCCACTCCCAATGACCGCAAGACGTGCCCGCGAGCTACCCAACGTGCGAAGAAAAGTCGCCCGGTTTCGCGACCATGGCTAGCGATCATGAGCCAGTCGCAAAGCTTACCTAGCGTCAGAAGCCAAGTCGCAGCGAAGAAGACGCGCCGCTGGTTCACCTAGCGACCGAGCTCGCCACTAAGCGCAATGGAAGGCCCAAAATTGTGGTTTCCACTTTGCCTATAAATAGGACATCGCCCCCTCGCGCCCCAAAAAAGCCGCTCTAGACCTAAAATACACGTTTTTCCTCAGTTTTTCATGATTTTTCATACTTTTGCACTTTAGCTTTGATTTAGATTCATTCTAGTATTAGTTTTCATAGTTCTACGCTTGTTCTACGCATTGTTATCGATTTGGAACATTTTCGTCCGAACGAATTGCATCTTTTTCCCGTTTTTCGCTAAGGTTGGGATTTGAACCCAACGATTGTTCTTCAGACGCCACCCTACGGGTTTTATCTATTTAATTCTTGTTTTTATGGTTAATTCGTATTTTATTCCGTTAATTATGTCTAGCTAAATTTACGTTATAATCCTAGGGTTTGCATGATTTTATCCTATAAGTTGTGATTCTTGCTATTGTTATTTACCTTCCAGGCATTGATTCATGATTCTTGGTGCTTAATTATATGTGTTGATTTACGATCAATCTTGATGCATATCATAGTTGCCGCTAATTACTTAACCGCTTTAATTGTCAATCGATCTCGAATGCATGATACGGATAAGCTCGAGTCGTAATTGAGATAGGAACATTCGTAGGAAGCATATTTTTGTGATCCTTTCGAGTTGCTTATTTTCCTCTAGAGACGAATGTAATAGGAAAAATTAGTAATCAATCGCCACAATTGTCGTAAATCAAGTTGTTGGTTATATGTGTGATCTTCCATCTTGTCTGGATTAAAATTGGTTAATAATAAGCAGGATAAACATACGTTGTGGGTAGGATTAATGCATCCCTAGGGTTAGTCTTTCTCTCTTATTATCTCTTTGAGTTTTTACTGCTTTAGTTTATTTTCAAGTTGTTACCTTTGCTTTGGATTTAATATATGAAGCCCTAAACATATATAAACCAAATCTGTGCTTGGATAATGATGAATTATTGTTGAGTTAGATTCTGTGTTTTCGCATTACAATCCGTGTGGATACGATACTCTGCTTACTTTATACTTGCGCGTTTTTCGTGTTAGAAAAGTGAGCGATCAGGTCACCGGATTTCGACGGCAGACGATGGCAAGCGGCGTGAGGAGGAGAAGGAGAAGGAGGAGGAGGAGGAGGAGGAGGAGGAGGAGGAGGAGGAGGAGGAGGAGTGAGCCGAAGAGAGAGATAGAGGGAGTGAGCCGAAGAGAGAGATAGAGTTTATGTGGTGTTTTTTATTTTATTTTATTTTCCCAACTCCTTTTATTTTTATTGTTTCAGGCTTATGTTTTTATTTCGAAAATGGGCTTCCTTCTTTAATAAGAATTGGACTTTGTTTAATTAAACTATACTAGACCCTTAAGGCTTAATAATGAGTTGTTCTAATAAAATGGGTTTCTAATTTATTTGAGCTTGAATTATATCATGTGATTTATTAGCATAATAAGTTAATTGTGCTAAGTAAATGTAATAATTTGTGGATTTCTATCATATTACAATGTGATTTATTATCTTAATAATTTAATTATGCAACTATAATTTAAGAAAATTTTCAAGTTATTATTTGATCTGTGGAAAGTATATAAATGATTTTAGACTTGATAGAGTTTATTGTTTCAAAATAAAAATTGCTCGATGTGTAAATTCTTAATGAATTACATATATATATTAAGTATTTATGTTGCTTGATTATATGTTCATCTTGAAATAGTTTATTTGAAATAAACTAAAGTTGCAAATACTTTGGTAATAAAAGTATTTTTGATAATTTGATTTTTCAAAATCAAATTAAGCTTTCAAAGTCAAAGTCGAGTAAGGGTATTGTTGGTGCCCTTAGCCGAGAAATTAAATTTCAAGATTTAAATTGAAATTTTGATAATTAGGGTATAGAGAATCTAATTAGGAACGTGATGACAATTATGATAGATGTTAAGGTTGGTTTTTAGGACTATTATTTAAGTTGAGGATATCTTGTAAGCCCTACAGAAGAGGATACTTAGGATTCGACCAACCCTTTTCAGATTGCTTGGATTTTGCTGCAATAAAGGTGGGTTTTTATTTTCCAAAGTATGAGTTATTGAACTCTAAATGTTTTATGCAAAATGCAAATGAATATCCATGTTATAAATGTTTTAACTCTCTATTGTGTAAAGTGATCATGTTGCTTAACGATCGATTCGCCAACAGAAGCGATGGATCGCCTCGGTCGTGGTTAGTGTACACACAAGGGGATATTGTGGGCTGCTCCCACTTATCTCAAACTGTCAGACTTGAGATCCTCTCATTTATGAAACATGCATCGTAGTGGATCTCTGTGGGCTGCTCCCATATGTTCACATTGATAGGCGAATCACCAATAGATGAGAGACTGAAAATGATCCATAACTGTTTTTACGTATGCATAGAATGCTTTTAAAATATTTCTATGTTATACTGTTCAAAGCATGAATTATTCTTCTAACAAATGGTTTCTGCAAATGTTTTCAAATGGCTAAACCCACTGAGTATATTAGTACTCAGCCCTGCAATTATTTTCAAAACCCTTTGCAGATTGAGCAGCTTGTGGTGACGTGCGAGGCTGAGGAAATGGTTGTTGATGTTTCTCCAAAGAATGTCTTCACTTACTTCCGCTGTCTTATCTTCATATGGTGAAAACCATCTTATGACCATATTAATATTCCTAAGCTATTTAATCAAGAATTCCTTTTGTCATCGCTAGCGATTGTTATTTACATATAATATATGTTTAGTATGAAATGTCATTTTGGGCCTCAGACCTTCGAACTTGATCCTGTCAGTGAGATAAAATAAATATTATTTTTTTTTGGTCATATTTGTTATGTACAATTATGACGTATCTTTTTGTCAATAATGTGTTGCCCAACTCTAAGGGCATATCATTCATTTATTAAAGAAAGCCTAATATTATCGTCACGTAACCCATTTCTTTATCTCCCGAAAATTGGGGTGTGACAGAATGGTATCAGAGCAATAGTTCTTGGCTCTGAGACAGCAAGTTGATTGATGTCGAGTCTAGATTAGTATCTCTAGACTTCTAAACTATTCAACAACCCTCAGCTCGACGTCACACTGCCCTCAATAAGGTATGTCAAAAATATTTTCGAATTGTTTACTAAAATGTCTGGGCAATATGAATATATGATATGTAATGTAATATTGAAAATGAACATGTATTGAGATTGAACATGTATTGAGATTAAAAATGCATTAAGACTGAACATGTATTGAAAATGAATATGCACTGAAACTGAAATGTATTGGGACTGAACATGTATTGATATCGAACATGCATTGTGACTGAACATATATTTGGACTAATTATGCATTGAGACTGAACACTTAGACCAGATCATGTATGGAGACGTTTGTACACTGAGATGGAACATGTATGTAGTCTTAATTTGTTTTGTGACTGAATATAAGCATGAATTTTGAAATTGAAATATTTTGTCATGAGGGACCATATGCCCCTATGATTTGAAACGAGAAATTCTTGCATAAATGCATGATTTATTATCAAGAATTGTTTTCAAACTATTATGTGCAATTATATGCTCTGGGTGGGTCTTGAACCTGCCATGATATAAAAGAGATTTGCTATAGTACGTAAGACAAAACATAGATAGACTGAACCTAGAACAACTGAATATAGATAGTTTGAACATAGAAAGATAGAACATAGCAAGACTGGACATAGAAAGAAAGAACATAGCACGACTGAATATAGAAACACGAAGTATAGAATTGTAGAACATAGAAGGACAAAACATAGAAGGATAGACAAATGATAGACAGAACGCAAACAGCACGGAGGGTTCCAATACCTACTACAAGTAATGATGATTCAGGCACATAGCCAGAACTTGTACCAATCACGAAAGAAATGTGAAAAGTCGCTAACCAAAATTTTTCCATAAGCCAATGCAAAGGCTATACAAGAGAGCAAACCCTAATATGGTATAGTAGGGTAAATGAATAAATCCTAACAGTAAAATTATCTGTTGTATAATTTTTCCTTCTTTGAAAGAAAAAAAAAACCGTGTTGATTTTGAAACTTTGTATATGTATGTAAGAATCTTCTTGAAAATATATTATTCTGCTGAAAGTATGAAAGTCCTCTTTTGAGGCATGTGATATATATATATATATATAAGATTCATACCTTGATGTCATCTTTTACGCAACACACATAGTTATTATTGTTGATATAGATATGACATCATCACGTCTACCCATCCAAAATATTACTACAGAATGGCTGGAGAAGGAGAAAGAGAACTTAACCAAGATGAACCTGCAAACTACGAGTCGTACCAGGACTTACAACAGATGAAAGATTTCGCAAGCACAATCCACCTACCTTTGACGGCCTTGGAGATCCTCTAGATGAGTGATGGGTGAGAGCTACTGATAGGATACTTAACCATATTGGTTGTGACGACAAGGAAAAGATCACATGTGCAATTTTCCAACTCGTTAATAATGCTGATTTTTGGTAGGAATCAGTGCAACGAACATTGACCCCTGAACAATGGGAGGCTTATACGTGGGATGACTTTAAGGAGAAATTATATGAGAAATACATCCCTGGGTGCTATAAGAAAAATAAGCAGGATGAGTTCTAGAATTTACGACAAGGAAATATGACGGTCACTGAGTACGATCGGATGTTTAATCAATTTTCGCGATATGCTTCGCATCTAGTCGACACGGACGAAAAATATGCGGACTAGTTTAGACAAGGTCTACGCCTTGAGATAGCAGTCCCTCTAGCAAGTCAATGAACGTTGATGTACGCTCAATCTTTAAGCAGAGCTCTAAACATTGATGCCATATTACCCCAAGCAAAGGTGAATGTGCCCACACAAGCACCATCCCAAAACCATGGTAAAATGAAACGTAAATGAGAAGATATAAATGAAGGTAACCCAGTTAAAAGAGAGACACCATGGAAAAGAAACCAACAACAACAAGGGCAGACTGAAAAAAGCCTCTATGTAGAACCTGCCAAAAGAATCACTTCGATGAATGCAAGATAGGCTCCAACGAGTGCCTTAGATGTAAGCAACCTGGGCATTTTGCAAGAAACTACCCTAACAATGATGACAATAAAATTCCGCAACCACATAACCTTGGCCCTCATGGGAGGAATCAAATATCATTATCTCTCCTTTATTTTAAACATAAATCGGATGATTCACATAAAGAAATCCTAAAGACTTTTAGATATTTTTACTAATAAGGATTGATTAGAATTAATTAACAGTTTAAGCTATATGATTTCCTCTTTCCACGTCTCTGATTTTCCTCTATAAAACCCACTTTCGAGCTCCCAAATTCTTCCACTACGTCTGAAAAATTTCAGTCTTTCCATTTCTTTCTTCTACAAATTTTTAGTATAGCATAATTCCATCCATCTTACTAGCCTGCAATCTTTTTTTTTCACAACCTCACCTCACACCTGCTTGCATAATACACATTGCCATAAGCTGCAGACCAAAAGCATCATACCCAATCGACATCCCACCAACAATTCTTTTACAAGAAACCAAAAACTCAAGGACAAATGACGGGTAAGAATTTAAGATACAACCCATGTGATTATCAGATCCTTCCATGTATAACAATTTGATGACTCTAGATATAGAAACCAATGACTATTATTTCCTTTTTAGCAGAGAACCATCACATGAATACACATGAATTAAAAGCTGCAGACCAAAAGCATCATACCCAATCGACATCCCACCAACAATTCTCGAACCGACCCATCCACCCATTCCTCGGCCGATACTTCTCTCCCACCCTCGTACACCCAAACATCACCACCTGTCGAGACACCTCTTGAGAGTTCTCGGCAGGACCCGTCCGAGCCACCCGCCCATTACTCGGCCGAGATTTCTAGCCCATTCTCGATCGAGAACCCACAACCTTCAACACCTGTCGAGAAACAGCGACCGGAAACCCAGCCCCAAAAACCCCCTACACGTACTACCCACCTCTCTCGACCACCTATTACAGGAGGACAACGCAAGCTTTTTACCGAGTTAAGGATCCTAACACTGAAAGTACTCGGGTTATTCTTGGATTGGAAGCACCACCGATAATTAACACTGTGTCGGAATCTATGGTACACTCTACATCCTCAAGTTCATTAGATGATTATACTGCAACTAACCTTGCAGTGAGTCAAATGACGGTGAAGATGTAGAAACCCTACTACTCGCATCACTAGGAGCAAATCGAAACAAGCCGTCAAAGCCCTCCGGTAAGAAGACCGGTGTCGGTTAGAAATGTAACACGCCGTCGATGATTTTACGACTGAATGTCGAGGCCTCCGTAAGGCTCAAAAGCAAGTCACTGTTGCCGACCACGTGTTCAAGCATAAGCTTGATGCCATCAGACCGATTGAGACAAAGTCAAGCTCAAGATTTTTTCGCAAAGCACTTCATTCAATGGGAGTATGTTCATAATTTCGATGAGGTTAATGGGGAAGGATTCTTATCATCCGAACCCAAAGAGGATAAGAGTCGATGTCATCATTCATGGAAACAGTGATCCACCCAATTTCACTTGTTTAATGCAAAATGCAAATGAATATCTATGTTATAAATGTTTTAACTCTCTATTATGTAAAATGCTCATGTTGCTCAACAATCGGATCATGACCAGTGTAGCGATTGGATCGCCCTGGTCAGGGTTAGTGTACACACAATGGGATATTGTGGGCTGCTCCCACTTATCTCAGGCTATCAGACTTGGGATCCTCCCATTTATGAAACATGCATTGTAGTGGATCTCTATGGGCTGCTCCCACATGTTCACATTGACAGTCGAAGCAACAATAGATAAGAGACTGAAAATGGATCCATAACTGTTTTTACTTATGCATAGAATGCTTTTAAAATATTTCTATGTTATATTGTTCAAAGCATGGATTATTCTTCTAACAAATGGTTTCTGCAAATGTTTTCAAATGGATAAACCCACTGAGTATATTAGTACTCAGCCCTGCAATTGTTTTCAAAACCCTTTGCAGATTGAGCAGCTAGTGGTGACGTGCGAGGCTGATGAAATGGTTGTTGATGTTTCTCCAAAGAATGTCTTCATTTACTTCCGCTGTCTTATCTTGATCACATGGTGAAAACCATCTTATGACCATATTAATATTCCTAAGCTGTTTAATCACGAATTCTTTTCGTCATCGCTTTTATAGCGATTTTTATTTACATATAATATATGTTTAGTATGAAATGTCATTTTGGGCCTCAGACCTTCGAACTTGATCCTGTCAGGGAGATAAAATAAATATTATTTTTTTGGGTCATATTTGTTATGTACAATTATGACGTATCTTTTTGTCAAGAATGTGTTGCCCAATTCTAAGGGCATATCATTCATTTATTAAAGAAAGCCTAATATTATCGTCACGTAACCCATTTCTTTATCTCCCGGAAATTGGGGTGTGACAAAATGGTATCAGAGCAATAGTTCTTGGCTCTAAGACCGCACGTTGATTGATGTCGAGTCTAGATTAGTATCTCTAGACTTCTAAACTATTCAACAACCCTCAGCTCGACGTCACATTGCCCTTAATAAGGTATGTCAAAAATATTTTTGAATTGTTTACTAAAATGTCTGGGCAATATGAATATATGATAGGTAATGTAATATTGAAAATGAACATATATTGAGATTAAAAATGCATTAAGACTGAACATGTATTGAAAATGAATATGCACTGAGGCTGAAATGTATTGGGACTGAACATGTATTGATATCGAACATGCATTGTGACTGAACATATATTTGGACTGATTATGTATGTAAGAATCTTCTTGAAAAGATATTATTCTACTGAAAATATGAAAGTCCTCTTTTGAGGCATGTGCTATATATATATAAGATTCATATCTTGATGTGTGTTGTCGTCTTTTACGCAACACATCTAGTTATTATTGTTGATATAGATATGACATCATCACGTCTACCCATCCAAAATATTACTACAGAATGGTGAAGAATGAGAATGAGAACCTAACCAAGATGAACCTGCACTACGAGTCGTACCAGGACGTACATCACATGAAAGATTTCTCAAGCACAATCCACCTACCTTTGAAGGCCTTGGTGATCCTCTAGATGTCGAGAGATGGGTGAGAGCTACTGAAATGATACTTAACCATATTAGCTGTGACGACAAGGAAAAGCTTACATGTGCAATTTTCCAACTCGTTAATGATGCTGATTTTTGGTGGGAATCAGTGCAACGAACATTGACCCCCGAACAATGGGAGGTTTATACGTGGGATGACTTTAAGGAAAAATTATATGAGAAATACATCCCTGGGTGCTATAAGAAAAAGAAACAGGATGAGTTCCTCAATTTACGACAAGGAAATATGATGGTCACTGAGTACGATCGAATGTTTAATCAGTTTTCACGATATGCTCCGCATCTAGTCGACACGGAAGAAAAATGTGCGGATAAGTTTAGACAAGGTCTGCGTCTTGAGATAGCAGTCCCTCTAGCAAGTCAATGAGCGTTGACGTATGACATTGAGACCATATTACCCCAAGCAAAGGTGAATGTGCCCTCACAAGCACCATCCCAAAACCATGGAAAAATGAAACGTAAATGGGAAGATATAAATGAAGGTAATCCAGTTAAAAGAGAGACACCATGGAAAAGAAACCAACAACAACAAGGGCAGACTGAAGAAAAGCCTCTCTGTAGAACCTGCCAAAAGAATCACTTCGGTGAATGCAAGATAGGCTCCAACGAGTGCTTTAGATGTAAGCAACCTGGGCATTTTGCAAGAAGAGATGGAAGGATATCAATTTTAGCTAGGCCATGATCATAAAAGAAGAGATGAAGGAAGTTTGGGTTGTACATAAAAAGGAAAGTAATAAGTTCATGAAATAATAAGTTTGGGCTGCTCTTCAAAAAAAAAAGTAAGTCCACAACAAAACAAAACAAATTCAAGTTAAAAAAAAAAAACTGCTTGATAAGAGTATAAACTTTCAAAATTCAATAACTCCTAAATATGAGTATAAATTGTTTACAAATTCAAATCAAGTTCAAAACTCCTAAATACGAGTATAAACTGTTTATAAATTCAAATCAAGCTCAAAAACTCTCAAATACGAGTATAAATTCAAATTCAAATTTAAGAACTCCTAAATACGAGTATAAACTAATTAGTTGGGTCATGATCATAAAAGAAGAGATGGATGAATATCAATTTTAGCTGGGCCATGATCATAAAAGAAGAGATGGAGGAAGTTTGGGTTGTAAATAAAAAGGAAAGTAATAAGTCCATGAAATAATAAGTTTGGGCTGCACTTCAGAAAAAAAAGTAAGTCCATAAAAAAACAAAACAAATTCAAGTTAAAAAAAAAAAAACTGCTTGAAAAGAGTATAAACTTTCAAAATTCAATAACTCTTAAATACGAGTATAAACTGTTTACAAATTCAAATAAAGTTCAAAACTCCTAAATACGAGAATAAACTGTTTATCAAACTCAAAAACTCTCAAATACGAGTATAAATTATTTACAAATTCAAATTCAAATTTAAGAACTCCTAAATACGAGTATAAACTGTTTAGAAATTCAAATTCAAGAACTCTAAATACGAGCATAAACTGTTTACAAGTTCACATCAAATTCAAGAACACCTAAATATGAATATAAATTGTTTGCAAATTCAAATTTAAGTTCAAATTCAAATTCGAGAACTCCAAAATACGAGTATAAACTATTTACAAATTCAAATTCAAGAACTCTTAAATATGAGTATAAACTATTTACGAATTCAAATTCAAAAACTCTTTGACAAGAGTCTAAACTATCAAAATGAATTTCGAGACTCGTCCATTTTCAAGACAACTCGTCCATGAACAAGCCTCGATGGAGCAATTTGTAGACAATTAAAAATTGTTAGCAAATTATATTACGCCACGTGTGAATCACGAATTAAATAATTAATTATATTTCTATTTTTATAAATAAAATTTATTCAAAAAAAATAAATATATATATATATATGGTTAATATTGAATTTTATCGGCAAATAGGAGAACGACATGTGGCAACGACACCTCGGAGATGAATAATCACTCAAATTGCATCAAATGAGCCATAAAAGGCCCATAAGCGCAAGCCCATAGTTTGATGACCTAAAAGGCCCATAAACCCAAGTTCATGGTTTGATGGCCCAAAAGGCCCATAAGCCCACTAGGTTAAATCTATAAATATGGGATGAAAGTCCTCATAAATAGAGGTGAAAAAGTGAGGTGAATTGAAGTGACGAAGAGGAAGATTTGAAGAGCTCAAGATACTCGAAGAATCATCGGCGAAGTCTTCAAGAAGCTTCGAAGTCTTCTTCAACATTCAAGGCGTTCTTCGTGAAAATCGTCGTATTCTTCGCCAAGATCATCCTCCAAATCAAATCAAAGATGGCGTTCAATTTGGAAACAAGGTGAAAACCCTCCGCATTGGCGCTCAAACTTAAAGATTTTCAAACGTTCTTCAACACATCAAGCCAAATCTGACAATTGCTCTGAAAACAAGGCCAAGGTCCTTCAGATTGACATCATCAAATCCAAACTTTAAGTTCAAGAAGATCAAAGAATCACATCCCTCCAAACAACTCGAAGAACATCAAGATCGTTCAAGAATTCAAATCGAAGAAGTAGAATCAGAGGATAGATAGAGATCGAACTCACACCAAATATATCAAATCCAAATTACATTTATTTTGTATACAATTTGTATTAATAAAATTTAAATACACAAATTTGTGTTATAGTTACAATATGAGCTTTTTTCTCTTTCTCGACCACCGGCCTTGATCGCAATACCTATGGCCGTAATGCCACCCCAGCCTACCCTGCTAAGAAGACGACATTAATATTTTCCTTTGAATACAGGGGCCACGTGACTATCGGTACACCGTTAGCTATACTTTATAGAATCAGATTCCACATGCAGTGCCATGTTGAAAATTCACCAACAGTCGGGTGGTTCAAGATTTAGATTTGTTGCGCCCACACTGGGACCAAGAACCTCAATTCTTGGACCCAACGTGTAAACTCGTTGGACAAATAGTCTGTAGTGCCATCAGAGTCATTGATCGCATTGGAAAATACATCATCCGCGCGGCCGACTGTGGTGGGCCCACCACCTAAACAAATCTTTGTCCTCAGCTACAATCCCAAGCCAACTCGGAGATTAGTCGTTGAGACAATATTCCACCACTACCAACAATGCGAAAACCACCGAGTCATTAGGTTGTTAGTCTAACCAGGACACCAACTTACTCTTCCGATCATCTTGCTCGACCAGTCTTGTGAGTGGTGCGATATGGTAATCGGGATCTCGATCATCGATTTCATAGCCTCATTTTTCATGAAAGCTCATAGGGGTGGAAATCGGTTCGGTATCGGTTAACCGATACCGAAAATTCGGTTAATCGATACCGAAAGTGAGGATGGATTCATACCGAATACCGAACCAATCGGTTAACCGAATAACCGAGAAATCAATTACAAATTTTGAAATCTGAAATTTGGTTGTATTATTTCAAAAATGGAGAGGAAGAGGAAAAACCTTACCTTGGTTGCCGAAGAAGAGCCTTCAACAAGGCGGTGAGAGGCGAGCAAAGCACCAATGGTAACTGTTGTGAATCAGGCAGTGGGAGGCCGTGCAGTGGCGCTCGTTCGAGTCTCGACGAGGAAGAAGGGCTGAAGGTGGTTAAAGATGGGTGGGGGTTACAGATAATTGATTTTCTGAGGTGGGGAAGAAGAAGGGCTGCGGAGGGTGGGGTATAGGTAATTGATTCTCTGGGATGTGGAAGAAGGGGTTGGGGTGTGGAAGAAGGGGTTGGGGTATTACGATTTGGGGTGGGGAAGAACAACGCCTGGGGTGGGTGGAAAGATGGGGTGGGTGGGGAAGAACAACGCCTGTAATTGTAAATGGTAAATGATTTGATTTTATGGGGGAAGAATGCTCGCATGGGAGGGATTGAAATTAGATTTAATAAATAATTTAATGATTTTATGGGAAGAAGGGCTCCATGAGGGTGGGGAGGGATAGGAAATGAAATTAGATTTAATAAATAATTTTATATTTTAATAATTAGAAAATTGGAAAGTTAAATAAAAAATATATATATTATAATTATTTTTCGGTTATCGGTATACCCATTCGGTTATCGGGTATACCGATAACCGAAAATTTAAAAATACATATACCAAATACCGAACCAAAACCGATGAAATCGGTTATTTGGTTAACCGATACCGAAAAATTCGGTTCGGTTATAGAAATAACCGATTATCCAGTACCAAACTCCCACCCCTAAAAGCTCATAGGGTTTTCGAATCCAGAGCCTTCCAAAAATCCCATCAAACAACATAATCGCTCTCTCCAACTTACTCTTCTGACCATCCAATTTGACCCGTCTTGTAAGCGATCCAATAAGTTAAAAAGGATCTCGATCACTGATTTCATCTAGTTTTCTGTGAAAGCTCGTTGGGTCTCTGAATCAAGAGCCTCCCAAGAATTTATCAAATCTCATCAAACAACATAATTGCTATTTCTATCCTTAAATACTCACCGTATTTTTAGTCAGTCCACTCCAACATTGGGATGACCGCGTCCTCCAGTCAGGCCCGATTTGCAACCCAGAACATAATTGCTATTTCTATCCTTAAATACTAACCGTATTTTTAGTCAGTCCACTCCAACATTGGGATGACCACGTCCTCCAGTCAGGCCCGATTTGCAACCCAGAATTTTTAACAACTCATTTCGATCAACATATTCGCCTTTGATTTGTTGATCAAGAACTGGAGTGTACACGGTAAGAGTAGTAAACCATGCGGTTGAAAGTATGTAATGCACTTGGCTAAGTTGAACTCGACGGCAATCAACAATAGATGGATGTTGAAGCTGTCGATGAAAATGAGTGTGGGATCGTGATGGCAGAATGCACGAGCATTGAGGCGTGGCGGAGCATGAGGTAGAGTTAGGTAATAACTTTGGTGGAAAGATCCACTAGGTAGCAAATGTCGATAGAGAGAAGCTCCACTGTTTTGACTTGGTGGTGGAGGGTATCTTTCGGAGCTTCTCCGTCGTTACTTGAAAGATGGTGATCCTAACGTCGTGATGGGTAGCGAGATGATTCCCCAAGTTTACGGATAGGATTAGGTGACCATGCTCGACACTCGTAGGAGATTCTATCCATGAAGAGAGAAATAGAGAGAGAGATAGATACATATATAGATAGATGTAGTGTACTTTCCACTTACACTTTCATGGCGATTTTGTTGGGAATTTGGGATAGAAGAAAGTTTTGATTAGATCCCAAAACCTTAACTAAAAAAATATATAAAAATATATCACCCTTGATGATAAGTCTTTTGGTGCTAAGTCTGTAGGACAACCCTTTGAAGAAGCTGTCCCTAGCTTGATAGGGCCTTGTCTGAAGATGAACTGGAACTAAAAACGTACAGCCAAGATTCAACTCAGATGAAGAACCATTTAACTCATTAGAGGAAAACAGCCTCACCACAACGAACGAGTTAACGGATTCAATGCAACAGACAAAGGGCTTAAAGTTACAAAAACTAAAAAGAATCAGACAAAAGCCAATGGTAAAGATCTGTCATCTGAAGACTAAGTTTCTAATAGGATTCAATAAACCTAATTAAAAGAAAACTAGGGATCAAATAACTTCTAAGTCTTACCTAAGCAAATACATGAAGTTCTGAGAACCTGAAGACTCGGCAGAAAGCTCATTCGCACCTAGAGCCAGTTGAAATCTTGTCGCACAATAGATTACCTGAAGATGAAGTCAGGAGAAGTCAACAAAAGTCAGCACGAGATTAGACGTGGACCCAACTAAGGGCGAGTATTTGGTTATTCAGTCAGTTTTGGACCAAAAAAACGAACCGAATAAACCAAATTCTTAACAAAATAACCTAATCGAACCGAATAAATCTCGGTAACTATATTTCGGTTAAAAGCAAATTTTTGCATTTTTGACATTGAGAAATAGAGCTAATCGAAGTTTTGCATTTCTAGAGAATTCTTGATTTCATGCTTAGATTGATCCATTCTCATCTATAATCTATTTTCTTTGTTATGTTGTAATTGAATTTCTAAAATTTCAAATCTAAATAAAAAAAAAAAAGCAACCTTAAAATATTACGAATTGAGTAATCGAGAAAATTCACAAAAATCGAAATTCCAATACTCATTCATAACCCCCCAAAATATCACATAATTCTAATAGCAAAACATTAAAAAAAAAACATTAAGCAATAAGCACGACCATGCGGCTGACTTTCTTGATCTTTTTCTCTGCCGTCTACGTGACAATCTTGCCTTGGCGACGACGGGTTGATTCTCCGGCAACAACCCCTTCTCGAGAACATTGAAATAGATGAATTGGGTGATGTCAATCAATGACACACTATCCTTGGATGCCTTGTTAATGATTTCCTGAGAATCATGGACCAAAGCTTGTCGACATTGACGGTGGGCAGAGGAACTTGCGCAGCCTGTGGAAATGGATACGGGTGAGAAGAATCCAAAGAAAAATAAAGGTTAAGACTTAACCATATTGATATTTTAAAAATATTATTTTTTAGAATAAATAAATAATACTATATATATACTTCGGTTATCGGTTATTCAGTTAAAAAATTATGAACCGATAGATAACCGAATTATCGATTTTTTATTCAATTGTAATCGAATTAAATGAACCAAATTTAATTTTTCAGTTTGGTTCAATTATGTTCGTTATGATTCGATTTTCGAATATTTTGCTTACCCCTAGGGGTGATCAAACGGGTATTAGATATCGGTTATTACCGAATCGAACCGATACCGATCGGTTATCGGTATCCAATAACCGATTAATTCTATTATTGCATTGGTATCGGTTAATGGTTTAAGATTATTTTGGTTATCGGGTATACCGATAACCGAATGGATATACCCGAATAACTAAAATTATAATAATTATTAATTTATTATTATTATTATTATTAAATTAAAAATATATTTATTAGATTCAAATAATAATAATTATTATTTATTGTTATTATTATTAAATTAAAAATTAGTGTAATTAGCCAAATAAGTAAATAAAGAAATTTAATTTGGATCATTTCGGTTATCCAATAACCGAACCGACTAACCGATCGGTTAATTAGATAACCGATTAACCAATCGGTTTCGATATCGGTTACTGAATTTAGAGAATTTCGGTTTCGGTTAACCAAAACCGATCCAATAAGCACACCTACTTACCCCCAAAACCTATCTAAAAAACGAAGATATAAGCTAATGAAGAAGAGTCAGATATGCATATGATTGTCAAATGATCTGATCTGACTCACAAAGCGACGAAACACAAAATGAAAAGTCAAACAGATGTATTTGTTAGATTTGAATTTAAATTTCAAACAAGATTTTTCTAATAAGGCCTTGTTTGATATGGAAGATAAGATAAGTTGAGATAGCTTAGACATAAGATATATATTCTAGATTGTTGTTATAACGTGGTGTTTGGTAGACAAGATATATAATATAGATAACTTAAAAACTTGTTTGGTACCTTAGTTTAAAATCTAGATTAGTTAACAAATTTACATTTATAACCTTATTACTATTTGAAAAGGACAAATATGTCCTAGTATCTTCTTCTCTCTTCCTCTACCTGATGCCATCGTCAGTTGCTCATAGTCACTCAAAAGTCCCACTTAAACCAGAGGATAGCCCAGTAGCATCAAGCAGCAAAATAAATTTCAATTCAGAAAAAGCTTCTGTAGCTGCAGAAGGTGTGGGAACTCCATCATTGTTTGTTCCAAAATCTGGTGGTGATGCGGATATGCAGGTTAGAACTTCAATAGTGTTGCCAATGAAACGCAAATTGACCGACATTAAAGAAAGTGGGTTGGGCTCATCGGAAAAAAGACTTAATGTTGGTGATTTACTTAGATCTCCTTGTTTCACCGCTCCTAATACTTCTCGCATAAGTGGTCTGTATACAGATGCAACTCTGTTCTTCACTCCAATCTCCACTCTGAAGGAGTATCAAAGTCGGGATATTGATGAAAATCAGTTAACTGGTCTGGCTTCTTCCTCCCAACTTCTCAATGATCCTCAACCTTCTGGCTCTGAACGGCTTACCTTGGATTCTCTCGTTGTCCAATACTTAAAGCACCACCATCGTCAATGTCCTACACCAATTACAACTTTACCTCCCCTTTCACTCTTGCAACCTCATGTTTGTCCAGAACAAAAAGAAGTCTTGATGCTCCATCAAATGTCACATCTCGTCTTAGCAACCGTGAATTTAGAAGTAGACACGGGGGAATTCATGGGCTTCGAAAGGATCGCCAGTTTGTGTATAATAGATTCAGACCATGGCAAAGTTGTCGTGATGAGACTAGTTCACTTTCAATTTGCATTGCATTCAGGGGATTCTTCTCGAATTGTTGTGGGTGGGCATACTGGGTGTGGAAGGTATGGTGCTGCGTCGATTTGGTTCAAGGATTTGAAATCTGTTTTGTGTTCAAAAGGGTATTTTTGAATGTTTGAATAATTATCTATACTCCTGTTGAAGGAAAGCTAAGGAATCAGACGGATAAGTTGAGTTGTGTAATAGAAGAGGAATAGTGATTTAACATCGGACTTTGATTATAATACGGGCCTCCGAGTTTAGTAACTAGGATATCAAATAAGTTATAATGATGGATATCTTACGTATCCAGGCCTTATCTAGGCTACCAAACACGCCCTAACTATTTTGTTCGCCATTCATCTATAAATACAAGACTTTCTCAAAGACAATAAAGAGATAGAGAGAGTTTCAAGAGAAAGAAAATCTCTATGGCAATGGGGATTGAGAGATAGCACTTATATGCTCCTCAAATAGGAGCTCTGTCTGTTGGATGTCTTAAAATAGAAGACACAACTGATAACTCCATATTTCATTCTGACTCGAAAGAGACTAAGATAGAACTTAGTTTTTAATCTGCAACTTTCTCACCACTTCGATCATCTACAGTGAAACCACATAGTTCTAGTCATTCTCTGTCTAGGTTCATTTACTTTGTAAAAATATGTAATAGAAATTAGATTAATGTGTCTGTATTTAGATTTGTTCTTCATTGTTAGGACACATTCGAGATAGTTGAAAATATAGTTCTAACCAATCCAATGTGAGGATGGAAGTTAGGATGAAGTCAAAAGTATGTAGCAAGGTTTAGCTGCTGAAGTAGTGGGAGTGAGTATCCCTAAACGTGAACAGGGTGAAAGCGAGAAGGAGATAAGTTCTCACTTGATAACCCAGTGATATATGATTCCAATTTCGTGGGATTTGAAGTCACTTAGTCATTTCACTTGGAAGTATAAAACAAGGAATTACTTTAGGGAGTGTTTACTTTTCATGATTAGTATTTTGAAGGATTGAGTATTTGTTGGATTAAATGTGTGATAAAATAATTTTTATCTATCAATCATTTGTTTACTACAAATTATTAGTGAAGCATTAAAATTGAGATAAATAACTCTCCATTTATTTGGAGGATTATTTCAATCTTACCTATATTGGTTGGATTAAAAGTAATAGTATACAATTTAAAAGATTAAAATAATTTCGAGCTTTGTGATATCCTCAAATATTAATCCTTAAAAGTAAATACAATACATGATTAGGTTGGATTAATTTTATCTATCTAATCTAATCATGTAAAGTAAACACCCCATTTATGATTATGGAATTCACATATTCATCAGGTCGTGGACGTAGGAGGAGTTTCTTCGAACCACATGGAAATCTTTGTGTTGTTTATTGTTTAGCTTTGTTTTACTTTCAACATCTTACCGTTCTCATGTTATGTTAATTTGTCATTCTCTCCTTGTTTGTTTTTAGATATAATCTAACACAACTTCGAATAGGTTTTTTGAGTGGACTTAGTTCATTCTTTTATTCTATCACATTTTGCACACATACAGAATTTGTACTGTAAATCATGTTGTCTGATAATATCAATCAACTTACTTATCAGATTATTCAATTATTCTATAAATAAAACTGTTGAAAACTTACAAAAATTTTCAATTAAGTATATTCCCCTATACAATGTATATGATATTTGCTCTCGGGACCCCATAGATTCTCGTCCAAAACTTGGGATTTTGTTGTTGCGGTACTGCTGTATCAAGAAAATGACGGTTACCAAATATTATGGTAGGGATTTTTCAGCTATCACAATTAATTAATTGATAAACTTAGCGACATTACATGCGAGGATTCGGTGCTCGTCACAATTAACAAATTTGACTTTCTTAAGCTTGTCTCAATAGAACTATATATAATTTGCTAATTTCATTAGTGTTTAATTTTGTTTCAGTAAGAGTTTCTGATCTTCTATTTTATTACTATGTCCTTAGTTTAATTATTGTACTCACATTAAGCGTTTTTCCGGGGATCTTTGAAAATTGAAAATTAATTTGTTTATAGAAATAAAAAATGCGTGGAAATTAACAGAAGAAATGTCATAGGACTTCAATAAAAAAACCGAACTTTAATACGTTTAGTATTTAATTAGCTAATTAAATCATAATTAATCTATTAGAATTTAAATAATTAAAGCTTGAAAATTTGGGAGAAAATTTTTCGATTAATATTTGACCTTTGATGGCTTAGGGGAAAGTTGTGATTTGGCCTTTTAATTTGTTTGTTACACAATTAAATTTATAAAGAACAAAAGTTTATCTTTTTTTATTGTTAACTTTAGGAACTAGTCCTCAGGAATCAGGTTCGTTATTTAGAGGTGCCTAGGTGAGTAATCAGTTTGTAAGACGTTTCTAAGAAATTGACCTACTTAATGCTTATTCAACAAAATAATTTTCCGAACAAGATCTGACTTCATCTCTCGAATTACATTTTTCCGATTAGCACTATAACTATAATTTTGGAGAACTATATTTTTGGAGTGTTTGTGTGAGATTCGGAAAATGATATAATATATATAAGATGTGATTAATTTATAAATCATTCTTAACTTTTATATTAAATATTATTGAATCTTAATAATTTCAAAAAAATTGAAACTCTACTCAAACCCTAAATTCATGAATTCATACAGGTAAATGATAAATTCATCATATATTTTCATAATTTTGATGACTAAAAATGATAGTTAATTAATTTATATTTTGAAATTGCTTATCTATTTTGAAACCCTACTCAAACCTGAATTCATGAATTCATACAGTTAAATGATAAATTCACCGTAGATCTTCATAATTCCGATGATTAAAAATGATTGTTAATTAATTTATATTTTGAAATTGCTTTTATATATATATTCGAGTTCATCAAATTCATATATATCGGGAAGTATATTTGTCGTTATAATTATGTGACACTTTCCCAAGACTAGCATGGAATTCAGCACGTAGCGGGAAGTCACAGTGATCACGAGATAGCCCATGATTTATACGCAACTTGATTGGCAGTGGATTATTTGCCTGCAAAAAAATCTCATGAAAATAATTAAAAAATATACGTATTAAATTTGTTCTTTGAAACAACTCAAACAACTATGATTTGATAGATAAACAATGTGCTCGTGTTTGAGTATGTGTGGGACCTCATAAATTAAAAAATTAAATGAAGATTATAAACTTCATACCTGTTACTTGAAAATAATAGTCATTATTTCAAACATGTTAGGGGAAATATATTTTTTTAATTCAATGTTGTATACCTTTTCTTTGGATGTGAAAATAAATATCTATTTACAAAATAATATCTATAAATATAAAAATCATAGCTATCTTGTTCATATTTGACAACGCCGAAAAAGTAATGTGGTATGATACTATGATGTGTAAGTTGAAAACCAAGGCAAACAAAACAAATGACGTGGGAAATTTTATCATGTAGCTCAAGTCTCAAAATGATATCATTTTAATTTTTTATTATAATATAGAAAAAGTAGGTGGTTGATTTTCTTTTCCTTCCTCTTCAATTCCCGCAAGGCATTTTCATAATAATAATAATAATAATATGAAAGAAAAAATCCCCAAAAAGTTCTACAAAATGGCAATGGAGATAAGTTATTGCACTTGACGAAAAGGAAACAAGAATATCTAAAAGTTAATACTAAACGAATATTCCAAACAAGATAATTGCAAATTAGCTGTATTAAGATTGCCTATACCAACAATATACATGATAGATGTACATCATTTATGAATTTAGAGGTATGCACTCTGCAGCTAATTAAGCATGTAATAACCTCATCTTTGATATTTGTTCATTTAATTTTATTTTGATACGTTTACATAATTCTTTTATAGACGTGAATCTCATCTAAAAGTTAACATTTTTATTCACATTCAATTCACTTATTTATAAAAAAATCATTCATGACCTATATTTTTCATTTATATAATATATCTTATTATATGAATCTCATTCTATACTTATTTTATACTCATTATATTTATTAAACTCGTGGGGTAAAAACTTAAAAATTAAATAACTACGTTTCTACTAGCTATTTTTGCAAGCACCTCACACATCGATGTGTGGGATGGCCCACCAACATCTAGAGCCACAACGCCGCTCTTCTTCAGCTCCTTAGCCTTCTCCCTCAAACGCCGCCCCTCCTCTCCCTCCATCAACGCCCTCACCATCGCCTCTATCTCCTCCCTCCCCACCAACCGTGATGCCGGCGGAGCACGCGGCCACATCGCCACGCCAACCTCCTCCGCTAGCAGGGTCGCGTTCATCCTCTGCTCGGCGTACAGAGGCCACGCGATTAACGGCACGCCGTTGGTGATGCTCTCCAGAGACGAGTTCCACCCACAATGCGATAGAAACCCTCCCACCGCGGGATGGCTCAGTATCTCGACCTGCGGGGCCCAGTTGGAGACCAGAAACCCTACCTTTCCGGTTCGGGAGAGAAAGCCTTGGGGCAAATAGTCGGGAGTGCCGTCATCGGAGATGTCGGTAACCTTAAAATACGCGTCGTCCACGGCGTCTCCGATGGGACGGCGCACCACCCAAACAAATCTCTGCCGGCTCAGCTCCAGCCCCCAAGCCAGCTCCGTCACTTGTTGTTGCGATAACGTTCCGCCACTCCCAAATGAGGCCAAGACCACTGATTCTTTCGGTTGCCGGTCCAACCAGCGGACCAGCTCGGGATCCCGGTTCTCCGGTTCAACCTTTCTCGTCAGCGGTCCGACCGGGTGAATCGGGATGTTGCTGACTAACCGGTTCTCAGCGAAAGCTAGGAGGGTTTTGGGGTCCAAATCCGGCCAAGAATTGATCAATATCCCGTCGAATAAAGGAATGTTTCGACCTATCTTCAGGTACTCCTCATACTGCTGATCTTTCCGGTTCAGCATCGGGTTGACCACGTCCTCCGGTCGGACAGGTTTGCAGCCCGGGATTGGAATCGGCTCGGTTTGATCAACGTACTCGCCCGGGATTTGTTGGTCAAGAACCGGACTATATACGAGCAGAGCGGTAAACCACGCGTTGGAAGGGACGAATACGTACTTAGACATGTCGAACTCGGCGGCGATGGGGAGCGCCTCGGTGCCAAAGTGGTCGACGAAGAGGGCGGCGGGGCGGGGGGCCATGGCGGCGACGGCAGAGCGGATTAACGGGAGGGACTCGCGGACCATGAGGCAGAGCTGTGTGACGATTTTGGCGGAGGAATCGACGAGGTGAGAGATGTCAACGGGAGGGAGCTCGAGTATTTGGACTAGTGGGTGGAGGGGGAGCTTGAGGAGCTTAGACTCCGACGGAGATACGGTGGTGGTGACTAGGAGGACGGTGACCGTGACGCCGTGGTGGGCGGCAAGGCGGTTGCCTAGAAGCAGCACCGGGATTAGGTGGCCCATCCCGGGACTGGATAGTATGACAACATGAATATTGGGAAAGGAGTTATCCATGAAGTTTTGATGTGTATTGATTTGTGTTGATGGAGAAGCGCTAGTGTTTTGATTTCTACTTACCCTACAAGGATTTGTGTGAATATATTTGCGAACTGATATTAAATAAGACCCATCTACCGCTTATAATGATATACATACACATGCATATACAAACAAAAGTATACGTCGGTAATGGGTGGGTGGGACGAGAGCAGGGCGTCCTGAGGGGTCGGCGACCGGACCCATCATTTAGAGTTTACCAAATTTTATATATCCTCTTATATTAAGATAACTATTTCTTCAAAAATAAATATTCAATGTATAAAAGTTGTTATAAATTTTGGGCCTAAATTTTGTAAAAAAATAATTTTTATAAACGATATATTGTGATATTTTTAGATATATTCAATCAGATTCCATTCTGACCAGCGCCTATTATTTGATATGTAAAAACAAGCTTCTGAAATTTGATACGCAATCGATGAAACAAGTAAGAGAGATGTTATGTTTACTATTTCACTTTTCTATCAAAAGAAACAGATACGTTTCCTTTTCCTTAGAAAGGGAAAAACATACGGATTAAATTTAAAGGAATTTGACTACTAATTATATTGCCAAACCCTCAAGTTACAATTGATTAAAATTTAAACATATACCTATGTGTTAATCTAATAATTTCACTTATTCCTACTAATTATATTGCCAAACCCTCAAGTCCAAGCGGGTGAGAGATACGTTTCCTTTTCCTTAGAAAGGGAAAAACATACGGATTAAATTTAAAGGAATTTGACTACTAATTATATTGCCAAACCCTCAAGTTACAATTGATTAAAATTTAAACATATACCTATGTGTTAATCTAATAATTTCACTTATTCCTACTAATTATATTGCCAAAACCTCAAGTTACAATTACGATTTGCAGCCCAAGAAAAATAAACTTATTTTTCGGTCCAACCTTCTTAATAAACTCAGGATTTAGTACAGCTAGAGATCCAAGCTTGTGAAATCATTTCCTAGTTCCTCATGATATAATATAATATAAAATAATAAGCTTTATATAGACAAATATAAACATATCATTATTACACCTAAATTAGAAATTATAATGTAAACAATACATGCAAAATTTGTTATACTAGTAATCTGTCCTTCTTTTCAAGGGTTAATCGGTTTTTCAAGAGTGTTTTGACATGTATTAATTTATGTATGATTCATATTATGATGTGTCAATAATTTAATCTTCATCATTACCTCATCATATATCATAATAACAAAAAAAATTAGTGAAAGAAAAATGGTAAAAGTTTTAAAATGCAACTAACTAAGGATATGAACAAGTTTAACAGGTAAGTAGCATGTTTCAAAAGTCAGTAGCTAACCCTTTACCTTCAATCTAACTCCTATTTATACATAAACGTAGACCTTGTAAGCGAATCCTCGAATGGCGGACTCACGATCCTTCCGTGAATCGACCATGATCTTCACCATAATTGTCCATGATTTCCACCGTTATCCCATCATCTTCGCCTCGACTCCGTCTTTAATTGGGGTTTGGAGGCGTGATTCAAGCGAACCAAGAGAGAAGATTAGGTCGGGGCCCACTCGTTGGGCTGTAGTGGGCACGAGAGGTTGGGCCATATCCTATCACACCAAGAAAAATAAACTTATTTTTCGGTCCAACCCTTCTTAATAAACTCAGGATTTAGTACAGCTAGAGATCCAAGCTTGTGAAATCATTTCCTAGTTCCTCATGATATAATATAATATAAAATAATAAGCTTTATATAGACAAATATAAACATATCATTATTACACCTAAATTAGAAATTATAATGTAAACAATACATGCAAAATTTGTTATACTAGTAATCAGTCCTTCTTTTCAAGGGTTAATCGGTTTTTCAAGAGTGTTTTGACATGTATTAATTTGGCGTATGATTCATATTATGATGTGTCAATAGGTAAATTTAATCTTCATCATTACCTCATCATATATCATAATAACAAAACAAAAATTAGTGAAAGAAAAAAATGGTCAAAGTTTTAAAATGCAATTATATAGAAGAAGCATGAGTTTAAGTAACTAAGGATATGAACAAGTTTAACAGGTAAGTAGCATGTTTCAAAAGTCAGTAACCAAGATGCTTCCAAAAAACTCAAAAATTGAGAGAGAATAAAATGAGAGGAATTTAAATATAGTTTCAGATCTTGATTTAATTTGTAACCAAATTAATAAAATTTTCACGTTTAAGTACTCATTAAAATCTACCTAATTAATTAAAACTACGTGCTTTGTAAAATTCACGCTTAATATTGGAGTACATAATAAATGCATCCTAACTGTTGTATTAGGGAATAGGTATGAAATATTCTATCATATTTTTTTATGTTAAATTTAGTATTCCATTATAACAAATTAAAATGCATGTTAGAATATGAACCACTACTACATGGAATATAATTGATCATGACTCCGTAAACACACAAATCATAAAGTGTGACTTGAACATAATCATAAAAGAGTAGTTACATTCAAACAAGGAACGTGGGATTTAACCAGTACACACATAAAACAACGACTGCAGGTTTACTATAATACCAAAAAAAAAGAGTAGTTACAATCAAACAAGTATATATTAAATATTGTGTGCTGTGAAACTTTGAAAAAAACAAGTAGTTCCCAGGCTAGGTTCAGCTAGATAGTTGAAGACTTCGCCAAAAAAAAAAAGTTCATTGTCTTGTCTATTGTTGGCCTTATAATTTTTTGCATTGGGCATTGATTTTTATTAGACAAAAGCATGGGTGAGCGTGCCCCACCATGCTCGCTGACCAATGTATAGTGTTAAGTAGGGTGGTTAGTTATTAATTAGAGGCTTATATAGTGTTAAGTGGGGTGATTGGTTATTAATTAGAGGCTTAGGTTTTATTAATTATTAATTAGGGTTTATTAATTTCAATTAGAATTTATTAATTTAAAATTAAAATTTATTAATTCAAATTAGGGTTTGTTAATTCAAATTGATAATTCAAAGTTAAGATTTATTAATTCAAAATTAATAATTTAAAGTTAGGGTTTATTAATTCTAAACTATGATTTATTAATTTTATTTAACATTAATTAAATAATCGTTATTAAATAATAATTAATTAATTTACCTAATTAATTTATTAATCAGGGGTAGGCCATTCAGTTCATAGCTCTCATTTTACTGTTTATAACCTCTATTTAAAAAATAATCAATTTTTTTTTTACTATTTCACCCTATAGCCCCCAAATTAAAGACTTCGTGAATTTTACCTTATAACATCTCTCCCATTTTCGGTCTTCTCCAAAAACTGGAAGAAACTAAGCTGGAGTTTTATATCCCCAAAAATCTTAGGAAATAAACTTGGAGTTCAACACCGTTGGAAATCGGCGCATTAATGCGTGTATATATATAATTATATATGAGGTCAAGTTGTCAGGAAGCTATTTTGACTAAAATTTCGAATAACGTAATGTTTCATTTTGTGAAATTAAATTGCATGGTA
The DNA here is from genome assembly GCA_036937905.1 of Salvia rosmarinus. Classification (NCBI taxonomy): domain Eukaryota; kingdom Viridiplantae; phylum Streptophyta; class Magnoliopsida; order Lamiales; family Lamiaceae; genus Salvia; species Salvia rosmarinus. The sequence goes on along the minus strand of CM072819.1, from coordinate 36,571,452 downwards.
TCGATCTACATTTTGCATAGATGATCGTGGTATATCCACATTCTCAAATCCGATTTTAGGTGAGTGAAAAATAATGAATCAAAGTAGCTCACTTAAACATGGAGTTATGTGATTAAGTGAATAAACATAGATTATTTAATGCGTATCCCATACTGATTAATGTACATTCATTAATTGTCTATATAAGTGGATCAGTGAACACTTATGTGCATAAGTGATGGATTAGAAAGTCATGCGCGCGCCGCAGCAGCTAGAGGTGATTATTCGGTTATACAGTCGGTTTCGGACGAAAAAATAACTAACCTGAATTAACCGAATTTTGAAAAAATAAAGGAATACACCGATTTTTTAACAAAAAATATATATATTTCAATATAAATAAATAAGATTAGATATTGATATAAATAGATAATATTATATTATTGATATAATAGGGGGAGAGAGAAATGAATAGGATTAAGGGTATTGATATATTAAAATGATAATTTCAAATAAATAAATAAATAATATTATTTATTTTTTTCGATTATTCGGTTAAGTTTTTTTTCGAACAGATCAAAAATCGAATTACCGAATTTTAATTCGGTTTCTAACTGAAATAACCAAACCAAATTTGATTTTTCGGTTCAGTTCTTCGGTTTTTGGATATTTTGCTCAACCCTAGCAGCACCCGCGCGCCCGCACGCGTCAGTCGTCTGGTGCTCGTTTCCAGTCCTAGTCCCGATCTCGATTTTGGCTTCGTGGTTCAAGTCGTGGACTTAGATCTTGGCAATTGGCCTTTATGTTTGGTTCGAGACCAACGTGTTTACCTTTTGGATCGTCGATTTATCGAGCCCAAAGTTGGAATTGGTCGGAGGCCCAACTTATGTGGCTCAATCCGTTGGGCTTGTTTTGCATATGGGATGTGTCCAGGTACATCCCAATGTATCTAGACACGTGTGTTATCTAGATATGTCATAACAGTCAGTAACGTTCCCACATGATGACTCTACGAAAAATGTGGGTATAACTCCCGCCTTGTCTTCAGAAACTGCTGTGTAACCCCTTCTGCACTTAATAGGGACAAAACTTTGTAAAACTCGACATCAATAAGGGTACTCTAGCAGGCTCTCCATCAGGACGAAAAATATAAATATGACATGCCTCTCCTACATTTGCCACCTACTGCCAATCTACATTCCAACATACTCGTAGCACTCTCTGCATACATAGCTCATGTCCAAAGCTTTGTCCTCGTCTCGTCTAGTTTGGCAGAGCTCATTGGTCTACGGTGCTGCCACCTTCAAGAAGATGTCATTTTATCTTTGGAGGCGATACGCCAGAACCGAGAGCACTATCGGGACGTATCTCATCTTGCTGAAAGAGGCCTCATCTACTCGGCATTGGTCTGATACGGTTTTTTTCAATGTGTATTTCATTTTCATTTAGTTCATTTTTAGTCTGATCTTATTATTTAACATTTCTATTCTAAGTTGTAATAAGTCGACAAGTTTGTATTGTTATGTCCGTATTTTTCCAACAATCGCAGGAAGAAACATCACTTGCCACCAGAGGAGATTGAACTTATACTTTTGACTTAAAACTTTCGAATCCCAAACCCTTGCTTGGAGATGTCGACTGTTTTACCACCATCGTTGTTGTTCCCTCTGTCGTTTCCTATGCTGCTGCCAGTTCTGACATTATGGCTTCGACCATGTTTAGTTTGATTCATTAGGGGTCAACCATTGGATCGACGCATGTTGGGTCGTTGTTGGTTCCACTTTTAGTGGTTCAACGTTTGGTTCCAATTTTAGTGGTTTCATCGGTTCGACGAATGTATTTTTTAGCGGGTCAATGTTCAACCTAAATTGCACCTCTAGGTTCTTGCAATAGTATGAGGCCTATGTAGTGTGGTAAGGTCACCCATGTCGTATCTCTCGAGGAAGACTTACAGGGCTTGTATTTCGTGTAAAACTAAACAATAAAGGAAATTCTACGTCCTAACATAATGGGGGTTTGTCACAAAGACTTTGAAAAACATAAAATAAGACTAGTAAAGATGACCAAGCGAATTCATAGGCAAACACAAATAATTCGATTGGATTTAAAGACTAGGGCTTCAGGGTTCTATCCTCGTGTATCAATCAATCACATATCATCACACATAATAAGAATTAAATGATTTTATTAATCAAAATCCAACCTAAGCTCTCGTTCCCGAATATGTATTTAATTAATCAATTACTCAATTCCCATAATGAATCACTCGTTTTCGGTAAGATTCACTCCTATTCAATCACAAATTCCAATATTGAAATAGTCTCTCGACCTCAATCAATATCTAAGAACAATTAAACAAGTGATCAATTCATTTAATCGCAAGTAAAGCAGATTCAATCGGAAAAATATGCTCAAGAAGATATGCAATTCATCAATACACGATTTGATTCCCCTTAACCCTAGATGAGGAATTAGTTTATCAACATAATCCCACAATTCATACACATCAATAGGTAGAATTATTCATCCCAAAAACTAAAGAGAAAGAGAAGAATTCTTACTAATTTCAATGATGAATTTGTAATCCAATGTTGTTACAAGAGTAGATGTAGTGAAATCAATATTTTCTAAGGAAGAATTTGAGAGAAAATAAGCTAGGGTTTGTGGAATGTGTGTGTAGAATGAAGAATAGTGAAAAATGAGAGAAAACCCTATTTAGCGAACAACGTCCGCCGCCCCTCTCATCGATCGCTGAGCCCGGTGCCACTGGGCCCTCTATTCTCACAAAAATTACGCCCATTGCCGATTTCGCTCCGTCCGACGCTTGGGTGCTCTCCCTGGACACGCGATACAAATCATGCCCAACACCGATTTCGCTCCGTCCGGCGTTGTGATGCACTCCCTGGTCACTCGATTTCATCATGGCCCAACATCAGCCTCAGTGTGTCCGGTGTTGGGCCTCTCTTTTGGTCCACCTTGAGCAAACATACCCAGCGCTGGAGTCCGACGTTGGGGTATGTTTTCTGTCTTGCCAAATGAAGACGTACACAACGCTGGCTTCACCGAGTTCGGCGCTGGAATACGTGTTTTGTTTCATCCCCAAGAGGCTCATCCAACGCCGACTTTACCGAGTCCGGCAATGGGGTGCGTTTTCTGTCTTCAAAAATCCAAAAACGCTCAAAACCTGTAAAAATAAAAAATTAACTTGATTCTATAAAAAGATATCCCAAAATTATGAAAATATGCATAAATTTAACAACAACAACTCAAGAAAAACACAGCAAAAACATGCAAAACAGTCAACTTTTGGGTCCATGGGATCCAATGCTGGTGGTTCTTATACGAGTTCCATGTTCCAGCACACTTCAAGTGGTGTTGGTGGATTCGGTTTTGGATCGATCTCGACACTTGTTCATACCGCGAGGATGATGCCAACCAGCCAAGAAGCCGCCGAAGTTTGGAGGATCCGATTTCAAGAGATGACAACAATAGATGTTAGTCTACCTCACGACGTTGGGCTTTGCCAACTTCTTGATAGAAGATGAGTCCTCCGCGTTGGGGCTGAAGTGACAGACTTCCACATCAGAGCAACATGCGACAATTGACGCATTGGCGAATATCTTTATAAAAATTTCATACTTAGTAGTTTAGAAGATAACTTGTATAGTGTGTATGATGTTGTAACAACCTCCAAATTAATGTGGATGGCGCTAGAAAAGAATTATCGTAGTGATGATGTAGGTATGACGAAGTTTGTTGTAGTAAAGTATTTGGACTACAAGATGATCGATTCTCGATCAATCATAGACCAATTGCAAGAGTTTCAACTCATTGTAAATGAGGTTCGAGCCAAGTGACGGGCATACTATTTGAGATGGCTTTATCGTCACTACAGTGATCGAGGAGCTACCCCCAGGTTGAAGATACTTAAAGGTCTACCTTAAGCATAAACAAAATAAGATGACGTTTGAAGACTTGATCGTCAAACTGCGCATCAAGTCTGACGTGAGCAAGCAAGATCAAAATACGAAAGGCCCAATCGATGCTAAAACCAACCTGTTGGAGAGAGATGGTCCTTCAAACAAACGTGCTCATCCCAATGTCAAAGAAAAAGGCAAAGAGAAGGTGGTTGCCCGCATGTTTGATAGGGATTAATATAATTGTATTAAGCACAACCACACTATGAAGGACTACCGTCAACCGAAGAAGAAAAGGATAAAGCAAGCCAACATTGTTCAGAAGGATTTTGACAAGTGGGATAAGGACGACTTGGCTGCTGTGGTGACCGAGGAAGTCAATCACATCGAGAATCAATATGGATGGTTCATCGACACTGGCGCAACTGCGCACATCTTTATCGACAAGAGACGTTTCTCCACTTACACATTTGTTGAGAGAAGAAAGCTCAACAAGGAAAACCAAGTGTCATTTGAGGTTGCCGGAGTTGGTGATGTGGTACTCAAGATATCATCCGACATTGAGATCACGTTGAATGATGTGCTGCATGTCCCAGACATCCGCAACAACTTGGTATCAAGCTCGATTCTAGTTAGCAAAGGTTTTATACTAGTTTTTGAGTCAGACAAGTTTATTTTGACTAAGTTTAAAAAGTTCCTTGGTGGAGGTTATCTGATCGAGGATCTTTTACAATAAATATAATGGTTATGCGTCGTGTATCCAAAGTTTCTATGAGTGAATATGTATCGACTCTCTCTTACTTGACTGACTGCTCTAATTTTGATATTAGAGATTAAGACATGTTAATCTAAGCGATTAGTAAATTTGGATTTACTAAAGTTAAATGAAGTAAATAAACAACAAAATATGAGGTTTGTACAGAAGCCAAAATGACTAAGTTATCGTTTCATTTGGTATAACGGAGTACTAAGCCTCTAAAACTGATTCACACTGATGTGTGAGACCTGAAGTTTGTACAAACTAGAGGTGGTAAAAAGTACTTCATCACGTTTATTGATAATTGTATAAGATATTGTTATCTTTACCTTCTAAGAAGTAAAGACGATGCTATTGAATATTTTAAAAACTTTAAGAACGAAGCCGAGAATCAACTAAGTTATCAAATTAAGATTGTTAGAAGTGATAGAGGGGAAGAATATGCAGCTCCGTTTGAGGTATTATGCAACGAAAGTGGTATAATATATCAAACTACAACTCATTATTCACCTCAGTCTAATGGTGTTGTTGAACATAAAAATCTAACACTTAAGAGGATGATGAATGCTTCGTTGATTAGTTTAGGATTGTCCTAAAAAATGTTTGGGGAGCTATTTTGATAGCCAACAACATACTGAACAAGATTTCACTCAAAGGTAAGAATGTCACTCCTTATGAGCTGTGAAAATGAAGAAAGCCATCGTAAAATATCGCAAAGTGTGGGTGTGTTTGGTGAAGGTTGAAGTGCCTCTTCCTAAAAAAATTACAAATGAATCCAAAGCATTCGATTGTATCTTTATTGGGTATGCAATGAACAACAACGCCTATCATTTTTTGATCCGCAAGTTAGAAGTACTCGATATGACTGGGGGTTAACGATTGAATCAAAGAATGCTATTCTTTGAAAATATTTATCCCTGTAAAGACAATGATAAGAGTGAAGCCACTTCTAGCAATAGAATTGATGTTGAAGCTTTGAGTTTTAAACCTGTAGAGGAAGAACCGATATCACGTAAGCGATCGAGGTCTAATATGGAGGGTCGAAATCAAGGCGTGATAGTAGAGTCAGAACGGCAAAGGATTTTGGTCCTGACTATTGTGTTAATGTTAGACGAAGAACTAACATCGATCAAAGTAGTCTATGGTCGACCAGACGGGATGCACTGGCGAGAGATTATTCAAAGCGAGATCGATTCCATTATGCAAACCATACTTAGATGTTGGTTGATCTTCCATAAGGTTGTAAGCCCTTAGGGTGTAAGTAGATCTTTAAAAGAAAGTAGAAGGTAGATGGATCAATTGAAAAATATAAGACTCGTTTGGTTATCAAAGGGTTCAAACAAAGAGAATGGTACGATTTCTTCGATACATATTCACCTATGACGAGGATGACGTCTATTAGGGTGCTTCTCACGATTGCTGCTTTGCATAATTTCGAGATGAACCAAATAGATGTTAGGACTTCTTTCTTGAATGATGACCTTGAGGAAGAGGTGTATATAAACAACGCGAAGGGTTTGTAATACCTGGTCAAGAGGGCAATATATGTAAATTGGAGAAGCTCTATATGGTTTAAAACAGGTGTCGTTGCAATGACACTTGAAATTTGATAATGTTATGTTGGCAAATAGTTTCAAAATCAACGAATTTGACAAATGTGTATACGCTAAGAACACTGATAATGACTATGTTATAGTGTGCCTATATGTAGATGATATGTTGATCATGTAGGGAAATATAATTTTTTTTTGTTCTTCCGATGATCCATCGTGGATGTTTAATTCATCATACATTTATTATATTCATAGTATGCTCCTATATAATTAATTGCAACACATGAGTTTTCTTGTATTTACCTATGAATTTCTGGTAAAGGTGATCAATGTCTAACTCTAGTTCTGATATTCTGGAATGTGTTTCGGATGTCTGATTTCCAATGCTGAGTGAGAGCAATCTATAAAGATGTCACGCCCCAATTCCTAATATAATGGAAGCTCGTAAATCGAGGCGCGACTAATAAAATGCGGAAAGATATAAGGTAAAAATGATTGACTCGAATGATCAAGACAAATAAACCCTTAGAATTTAGGAATAGCTTCCTAAATGAAAATGGAAGACATCGAATGATGTAATATAATCAAAACAATATTTATCCTCAGGATCACAAGTTTAGTTTCGTGCTTCTGATAGCCAATATACATCAAAATACTAAACATCAAGGATTCAGAGTCTAAGCTCATCAAAAGATATAATTCAAGTCATAGGCAAGAAGGAAAAATGAAATTAGAGCTAGCTCATCAGTGGAAGTCTAAATACGGAAATAATCCGTCAAAAATACGGCGTGAACTCTAATCTTAGCTCTGCCCCATCAGCGCCCATTGATCAACCTGAAAACATTTGAAAACATTTGGGTGAGTACTAATGTACTCGGTGGACATGCATTGCTAAACATATTTAAGTAAATTCAGTAAAACCGGTTTATCGATCATGATAACATAAGTTAGAAGGTTTTAAAGCGAGAAACCACTTCTAAGCATGCAAAATATTTCATTTATTGGCCCGTTGTCACGACTCTTACATTACTCGCTTTGATCCGGGCCTCAACCACCGTCGGATCACATGCTCCCATTATTATCATCGGGGCGTAACCGAACAAATTCACAATTCCATGACGTCTTGGGCGCTTCTAGACAAGCACCATAATAACATGACGTACTCGAACGCATCCGGACAAGCACCATAATAACATGGCGTACTCTAACGCATCGAGACAAGCACCCTTATAGCGCCTCATGATTATGTCGATTGTCGATGGAGATCAACCCACCGAAACAACTAACTAGTGTACACAATTCTCAATTAACGTATTAAGATTAAAGAGAATCTCGATCGATACATTTACGAGCCTTAAACAAAGTAGGCGCACAAAAATATTTTATTGGATAAGCAGGTTTGCATTTCATGAAATATCAGAGCATATAACTCAAATATACTTTTGTAAATAAAGCCCACCTTGATAGGATAAAGCCGGACGAAATCACTATTGTACGCGTCTCGGGAAAGCAACGCTAATCCCCTTGATCAACAAAACCTACAAGAAGCACTAATCTTAATAGGTCTCGAAAAGCTAGCCTTAAGTTCAAGTAAAGGAGGATACTAACTTATGATTCGTTAAGCCCGGGTTTTCAAAATATAAATAAATTTGAAAACTAATATATATCGGCTAAGGGCACCAACAATACCATTGCTCGACTTTTCGTTTAAAAACGCATTTAATTTCATATTCTTCTTATGATAAATACTTTTTACAAAAGTATATTGCAATTGAATTACATACTAAATTCATATATATTAAGGACTCTTGCTTAATATAATACATAATAAAATTCTCAAATTATGCACTTGTCTAATATAATTTAATTTATTAAACATTCTAACTTAATTAATTTCATTAAAAGAAATTAATTACATTAATTAAATAGGTCATGATCATAAATAAAAGTAACTTAAACTTGGACTTAACCTTAACTTAATCAATCAATTAATTAAACTTAATAGTAATTAATTAATAAATTAATTAACTTTTCATAATTAAATAATTTAAACTTATACTTAATTTTAAGTTAATTATTTATTTAATTAGACTTAATATAATTTAATTAATTAAGTCTCAAGTTAAACCTTATTTATTTAGTTAAGTCTAAGGATTTAATTAATTAATGTCCAACTACTAATTTAATCCAAGCCCACATTTTATTTAATTCAAGGGCCCAACTTCAATTATAAATCTCAGCCCAACACTTAAAATAAAATGGCCCAACACAATATTCCATTCCATAACCTTTTCTCGGCCCAACAACGAAAATCAGCCCAATCCCTTTTTTTTCAAATGAAACCGATTTATTATTAACATAAAATGAGCCCAACTCATTTAATAAAGATTAGCCCAACTCATTTAATAAAAAAAATCAAGCCCAGCCCAAATTCTCAAAACCCTAAACCTAATCCTTCCCCACTTTTTTTCCTATGTAGGCCGCATGAAACCTGCATTCCGCGACTCCTTTTTTTGTCTTTATTTCTCGGACGCCATTCACACACACACACACACAACTCATTCTTCCACTCTGCGCGTCATCGCCGACCTCGCTGCAAGCAGCGTCTTGGCAACAACATCACCATCGCGTGATCGCCTTCATCTCCTTCTCCTCTCGTCTCTCTCTCTTTCTCTCCGTCATTCTCATCTCTCAAGGCACTCACGCATGCGCACACACGACGCACGCGATGCATACATACGCACGCACGCACGCACTCAACGGAGACAGCCGGTGCCGACGTCGGATTCCGGCGTCCATCGCGCGACCAGCCACCACTTTCTCATCTCCGTCAACCCACGAACACACACGTCTACACTCACGCACACGACAGCGCACACACATGCACGCGACGTGCACACACGCACAGCGACATCACACAGCGGCGTTGCTCGACCGCCGCCGTCTGCCGTCGTCGACGGTGGCGGCCGGCCGTCCATGTCCGCCCTCATCCTCTCAGGTCTCTCTCTCTACCTCATCTCCCTCAATCCTCACACACATACATGTACACAGCAACATACACACCCACGCATAACCACATACCCATACACATATACACATATAAACACAAATGAAATGGAGAGTAAAGTGTAAACGTTTGAGGCTGCAGGAAGATGGAGATGAATTTTTTTTGAAGTGGAGGCTAGGGTTTCAAAAGGGAGAAGAAGTAGCTCATATAGTGTAGGGTTTGGTTTGTCCATTGGGCTTTACTTTTGGGCTTTGTAAACTAAAGCCCATTAAACATTTTATTCGTACGGGCTCAAGTCCGATCCTTAAGACCATGAATTAATAATTAAACATTAGCATAAAATTATTAATATAATGATTTATAAGTATATATATATATAAATCATATTTGATTATTATATAATATATAATGATTCTCGTGATAACTTCATAATATTTATCGAAGTAAATTCTTTTTGTTGGAATTTAAAATTTTCTTTCTCCAGGGCAAAAATCGACTTAATGAATTCTAAGTTCAAAATTCCTCGAAAAATTCTATCGAGAAAAGCGGGGTATTACATCCATCCATCCTTATAAAAATTTCATCCTCGAAATTTCGGTTCTTTGATCCCTAACTTGGGGTATTAGATTTTTGCACTATCATTCAGCTTCTATGTGGCCTCCTCCATCCTATGATGGTTCCACTCTTTCTTGTTCGTATTTAACGATTCTACGTACTTTCCATATAGAACAATCCACTTTGTTCTAATAAACATCATGATCTTATGATTGAATATCCTTATTAATATCTTCTCATAGCCTAAGTCTTAACTTAAGGCTACATCATTATGCTTGTTTTAGTATTTCTCAAGAAATTACTGATTTCTAAAACATTCTGCCACTGAGGGCATCGACTTAAACTTTTTCGTGCTATATTTGAATTAAGGGAGTGAGATGCTCCCATATCAACGTAAGATAGACACGTGAGTCGCACTGTCATGTCACCTTGGTCTCGAGTTGCCTCTTGTTGGTTGAGCATAAGCCACGGCTCGATCGACGACCGTGATTGGTTGTCATCTCGGTTCTGTTGTTGCTTTGTTCATCGTCCTTCCTCGGGTTTGGGCATGCCATGGAAAAGTGCCCAAATTGTCCGCATTGTAACAAACGCAATCCTTTCATGCATTCCCCGAGTGTGGTTTTGGCACTTCAAACATAGGGGTTTCGTTTCAATTGGAGGTTGTTGTTGTTGTCGTTGTGGTTGGTTTTAGATTTTGGTTCTCAACCAAAGGTTTCTTCTCACTTCCGGAGTTTTCGTTGTTTCCTTCATCCCACTTTCTCTTTCCTTTGTCATTGTCTTGAGAGTGCGCATGCACAGCCTGCAGGGGAGCTTTTCCTTTCTCTCTTGGCAGAAGTGACTCGATGGTAAGAGCCCTGCTCAGCGTTTGTGCATATGTAAGATCACCCTGACTTGCTAGGGAAATCGCTATTTCATGACGTAGTCCGTTTCTGAATTTCTCAGCGCGTTTTGCATCAGTGTCCACCAGATATGAAACATACCTTGACAGTTGGTTGAAAGCTCGGTCATATTCAGCGACTGTTCCAATTCTCTGCTTCAGATTCCAGAACTCGTTTTGTTTCTTCTGACGGTAGCATCCTGGTATGTACTTCTCATACAATTCAGTCTTGAATTCTTCCCATGTATGGTCCTTGAGTTCCTCTTCAATCATAGTGTGTCTCACAGACTCCCACCAGAAGTCAGCTTCTTCCACAAGCTGGTAGGTGGCGCACTTCACTTTTTCCCTGTCTTCACATCGGATATAGTTGAAAATCCGTTCCACAGCTCGTATCTATTTCTCAGCATCCATCGGGTCACCTAGTCCATCGAACAACGGAGGCTTTTCTTTGCGGAACCTTTCTTCAGTAGTACGGTCCGGTGCTACTTGTGGGTTAGGCTCCTGATGGACAAAGCCTCTTCCTTGTACACGACCACGTCCTCGTCCTCGGCCTCGGCCCCTACCGTTCCCTATCGGTGCGTCTCCCATGCCACCTCCTATTGGTGCATCTTCCATTCTGAAACGATGACACCTATATGAGAAACTAATCCTAACCATAATGGTGTAACTCAAGTGAATCATCAATCTTTTTCATGTTACTTCTATGTTCAAGCGCTTCTATGTGAAACAGAGAACTAGTTCTTTCTAAGTTGTTATAGCGAGGCTATCACGACTTACCTTTTTCAAAACAGTCATTGAGTACACAAATAGTTTGTGAGAGAACCCATAACTTATTCCGATCATTTCAGGAAATGAATCCAAAAATATCTCATCAACCATTTTCGTTTTTGTGAAACCTATTGTCATGTAAGTTCCAAAAGTCTCATGCATGATCGAAAAGGTTTGAAAATCCAATTCGACAATCAATTTCATTTGGGTCGTTAAGGGTTTGGGTTGTCCCTAACACGACAATGAACTTAGTTATCTGAGTACAATGACTCACAATAACAACGTGAAAGCACTTAGACAATTCACAAATCAACATGTGAAAATAACTTGTAATTCACATGGCAACATTCATCAATGGCGTACATCATTTCATAGTCCAACTTTGAAACTTTTAAATCATACCTTTGTTGATCAGTTGGCGTGACGGTAAGGTGAGAGTCACCGAGATTACAAGAAATCTAGAGATACTATTCTAGACTCGACATGAAAAGATTTTGGTATCGAGACACGAAGAAAACTTATGCTCGATACCACTGTCACGCCCAATTCCTAATATAATGGAAGCTCGTAAATCGAGGCGCGACTAATAAAATGCGGAAAGATATAAGGTAAAAATTATTGACTCGAATGATCAAGACAAATAAACCCTTAAAATTTGAGAATAGCTTCCTAAATGAAAATGGAAGACATCGAATGATGTAATCCAATCAAAACAATATTTATCCTCATGATCACAAGTTTAGTTTCGTGCTTCTGATAGCCAATACACATCAAAATACTAAACATCAAGGATTCAGAGTCTAAGCTCATCAAAAGATATAATTCAAGTCATAGGCAAGAAGGAAAAATGAAATTAGAGCTAGCTCATCGGTGAAGTCTAAATACGGAAATAATCCGTCAAAAATACGGATTGAACTCTAATCTTAGCTCTCGCCCGTCGGTAGCCATTGATCAACCGAAAACATTTGAAAACATTTGGGTGAGTACTAATGTACTCGGTGGACATGCATTGCTAAACATATTTAGTAAATTAAGTAAGCGGTTTATCGATCATGATAACATAACTTAGAAGGTTTTAAACGAGAAACCACTTCTAAGCATGCAAAATATTTCATTTATTGGGCCGTTGTCACGACTCTTCTGTTACTCGCTTTGATCTCGGGCCTCTAACCACCGTCGGATCACATGCTCCCATTATTATCATCGGGGACGTAACCCGAACAAATTCATAATTCCATGACGTACTCAAACGCATCCAGACAAGCACCATAATAACATGACGTACTCAGAACGCGTCCGCACAAGCACCATAATAACATAACGTACTCGGGCGCATCCGCACAAGCACCCTTATAACGCCTCATGATTATGTTAGTGTCGATGGAGATCAACCCACCAAACAACTAACTAGTGTACACAATTCTCAATTAACGTATTAAGATTAAAGAGAATCTCGATCGATACATTTACGAGCCTTAAAGCGTAGTAGAGCGCACAAAAATATTTTATTGGATAAGCAGTTTACATTTCATGAAATATCGTAGCATATAACTCAAATATACTTTTGTAAATAAAGCCCACCTTGATAGGATAAAGCTGGCGAAATCACTATTATGCTGCGTCCGGGAAAGCAACGATAATCCCTTGATCAACAAAACCTACAAGAAGCACTAATCTTAATAGGTCTCGAAAAGCTAGCCTTAAGTTCAAGTAAAGGAGGATACTAACTTATGATTCGTTAAGCGGGTTTCAAAATATAAATAAATTTGAAAACTAATATATATCATTAAGGCACCAACAATACCATTGCTCGACTTTTCGTTAAAAAGCATTTAATTTCATATTCTTCTTATGATAAATACTTTTTACAAAAGTATATTGCAATTGAATTACATACTAAATTCATATATATTAAGGACTCTTGCTTAATATAATACATAATAAAATTCTCAAATTATGCACTTGTCAATATAATTTAATTTATTAAACATTCTAACTTAATTAATTTCATTAAAAGAAATTAATTACATTAATTAAATAGGTCATGATCATAAATAAAAGTAACTTAAACTTGGACTTAACCTTAACTTAATCAATTAATTAATTAAACTTAATAGTAATTAATTAATCAATTAATTAACTTTTCATAATTAAATAATTTAAACTTATACTTAAGTTTAAGTTAATTATTTATTTAATTAGACTTAATATAATTTAATTAATTAAGTCTCAAGTTAAACCTTATTTATTTAGTTAAGTCTAAGGATTTAATTAATTAATGTCCAACTACTAATTTAATCCAAGCCCATATTTTATTTAATTCAAGGGCCCAACTTCAATTTATAAATCTCAGCCCAACACTTAAAATAAAATGGCCCAACACAATATTCCATTCCATAACCTTTTCTCGGCCCAACAACGAAAATCAGCCCAATCCCTTTTTTTTTAAATGAAACCAGCCCATTATTAACAAAAAATGATCCCAACTCATTTAATAAAGATTAGCCCAACTCATTTAATAAAAAAAATCAAGCCCAGCACAAATTCTCAAAACCCTAAACCTAATCCTTCCCCCACCTTTTTTCGGCGCCATGCCATGCCACCGTAAATTTGGCGACTTTTTTTGTCTCTATTTCTCTCTCTCGGACGCCATTCACCACACACACACACACAACTCATTCTTCCACTCTGCGCGTCATCGCCGACCTCACTGCCGGCAACGCGTCTTCGCCGGCGACAATCACCATCACCGTGATGCGCCTTCATCTCCTCTCTCTCGCCTGCCTCTTCTCGTCCGTCATTCTCTCTCTCGGCACTCACGCACGCGCACACACGACGCATACATACGCACGCACTCAACGGAGACAGCCGGTGCCGACGCCGGATTCCGGCGTCCATCGCGCGACCAGCCACCACTTTCTCATCTCCGTCGACCCACGAACACACACACACGCGGCGGCAGCCACACATGCACGCGTGCACACACGCACAGCGACATCACGCGAAGCGTTGCTCGACCGCGCCGTCTGCCGTCGTCGCCGGTGGTGCCCGCCCGATCCATGTCCGCCCCCATCCTCTCGGTCTCTCTCTACCTCATCTCCTCAATCCTCACACACATACATGTACACAAGAACATACACACCCACGCATAACCACATACCCATACATATACACATATAAACACAAATGAAATGGAGTAGAGTGTAAACCTTTGAGGTGCAGGAAGATGGAGAGAATGTTTTTGAAGTGGAGGCTAGGGTTTCAAAAGGGAAGAAGAAGCTCATATAGTGTAGGGTTTGGTTTGTCCATTGGGCTTTACTTTTGGGCTTTGTAAACTAAAGCCCATTAAACATTTTATTCGTACGGGCTCAAGTCCGATCCTTAAGACCATGAATTAATAATTAAACATTAGCATAAAATTATTAATATAATGATTTATAAGTATATATATATATATATATATATATATATATAAATCATATTTGATTATTATATTATATATAATGATTCTCGTGATAACTTCATAATATTTATCGAAGTAAATTCTTTTTGTTGGAATTTAAAATTTTCTTTCTCCAGGGCAAGAATCGACTTAATGAATTCTAAGTTCAAAATTCCTCGAAAAATTCTATCGAGAAAAGCGGGGTATTACATCCCTCCATCCTTATAAAAATTTCGTCCTCGAAATTTCGGTTCTTTGATCCCTAACTTGGGGTATTAGATTTTTGCACTATCATTCAGCTTCTATGTGGCCTCCTCCATCCTATGATGGTTTCTCTCTTTCTTGTTCGTATTTAACGATTCTACGTACTTTCCATATAGAACAATCCACTTTGTTCTAATAAACATCATGATCTTATGATTGAATATCCTTATTAATATCTTCTCATAGCCTAAGTCTTAACTTAAGGCTACATCATTATGCTTGTTTTAGTATTTCTCAAGAAATTACTGATTTCTAAAATATTCTGCCACTGAGGGCATTGACTTAAACTTTTTCGTGCTATATTTGAATTAAGGGGTGAGATGCTCCCATATCAACGTAAGATAGGGAATTAAGATATCACATGTCCATTAATTATTTATAGCACTCTAACTACTTAAAATAATTAATCTCTTTATTAATTCCTTAAGTAATACTACTCATCCTTATTATCCTACCTGAGCTAACTCAACATGTAGGTTTAGTACGATAAACCTTTTGAGCTCCATAATGAGAAGTCATTATCCTAACGGATATAGTAACTCAATATAGATAACCAGCATGACATACAAGCACTGTCACCACCCAAGATATATAGAATATTGGGTTATTCCATGTAACCCTCACCTATAACAAGTCAAAGTGATGGTCAGTAACTCATACTCATCTGAGACCTTATATAGGTTTATATCAACGTAAAATTACCGAGAACTAGTTTATTCACAACGGTCAGATAGAAGAACTCATCTCACTGTGATCCATCAATACATCAAGACGTACTAGCATAGACAAACAATCAAGTCAAGTTACTTCTTATCTATAAACTAACTTATACCAACAACTCGTCTTCAAGTTGTCTTAGCCGTGATCCTTTTTATATTTCAATTAGTTTAACCAATCATACAAACTTATGATTTTTTACACTCTACATGATCTGACTTTTGTATTAGATAATGAGGCAACATATGCAATCAAGTAAACAATTCAGATAGGAGATCATATACAAGCTCAACAATTCTACTTTCAGTATACAAATCCAACAAATTATGGATAGTAATAGCCAAGTCATCAGTGACACGATGCACATGTTAAATAGAAATTTTGACATGATGAACATGGGGTTAACTAATGTAATCCTTGGAATAAAGATTCTAAGAAGATCAGACAGAATTGTCTTGACACAATCTCACTACGTCAAGAAAGTACTTAAGAAATGCAGCACGCTTGATAGTTTACCTGCTAATACCCCATTCAATGTTCACTTGAGTAAGAACATGGGTGAACCTGTTGGGCAAAATACTATGCTAAGGTCATTGGGTATTTGATGTATCTCACAAACTGCAATGTGAACAAATTGAGTCGTTACAAAAGCAATCCAATCAAAGGGCATTGGAAGGCTCTCGTGATAGTTTTGAGGTACTTGAAGTATACTAAAAATCAGGGGTTGCATTTTACGAGTTACCCTTCGGTACTTGAATGGTACTGTGATGACAACTGGATATGTGACATGAAAGGTTCACTTTTGGCTCAAAAATTACAGAAGCCGAGTGGCTCTGTAATTTTTAGAAGATATTTCACATTAGTCTAAGCTCGTGTCGTCGATGATGATTCACTACAATAGCCAAACGGCTATTGGAATGGAAAAAAAATGGCTTTTATAATGGTAAGTTTTGGCATATACGTTGGCGACTTAATACCATGAGGTATTTGATCTCAAATGGGATTATCTTTGTTGACTATGTGAAGTCAATAGATAATCAGGTAGATCTGTTAAGCAAAGGATTGAAATGAGATCAAATGATAAAGTTACTAGAGGGAATATGGTTAAAATCTACGTCTTAAGGATGATCATAGTGGTAACCCGACCATCATGACTGGAGATCCCAAGGACTTAAGTCTAATGGAAAAACTAAGCTATGAGAGTCCATATATAAACACTCAAGTTAGTCAGTTCCTAAAAAGCATACGAGTGTGGAAACTTACCTAGTGATGAGGTTAAGTCTTCGATTCTTAATGATTCCTAAATACCTCGAGGAGGTTGAATATAACA
Organism: Salvia rosmarinus; assembly: GCA_036937905.1. Lineage (NCBI taxonomy): Eukaryota > Viridiplantae > Streptophyta > Magnoliopsida > Lamiales > Lamiaceae > Salvia > Salvia rosmarinus. Next base: position 36,554,286 of record CM072819.1, on the reverse strand, counting down.
AGATACTCGGTAAAGAATCACTTATGTAAGTGCAAAGTGGGGCCGCTTCAAATGAGCCTGAGATCTCTTTGGTGATGTCCGTGGCCAAATAGAATCAAATGTGAGAATGGATGAGGTTGAGGTGTTAAAGTGTTGATACCATTATCTAAGTGCATGCTGTGGGGGAATAGTTCATGGCACCATGTCCACAAATCCACTTGTGTACTCGATGGTACTGACTATGGAAGGTTCAAGACCACAAACTACATGTCCAAATACTTTAATGTCTCTTGAGGATTGAGATGTGTCTGCATACATATATATGACTATTTCCACTCATCTGGTGGTTTGTTGGAAATAGGCGCATTAATGTGTGTTGTTTTGCTTGTTTTTGTTTGGTTTTTCTTCGTTTGTTTTTGACGTTGTGATTCCTTTTGGTTATATTAGAATATCTTTTATTGGAATCATGATCGTTTGGTTTTGTTTTGGTTTTGTGTAGGAATGATCATGTTAAAGCATTTTGAGCACTTAAGCACCCAAGCGCCGGACTCGGCGTGGCCGGGCCGGTGCGCGTTGCGCTGAGAGCACGCTCAAGAAGGCCGCGTCCGGCGTCTCATATCCGTCCGGTGCTGGGAGACCTCATCCGCGAGCGTCCGCGTCCGGAGATTCAACGTGTCCGGCGCTGGACGCCCTAATGTACGACTCGTCCAGAGAGTCATCGCGTCCGGCGCCTCATATCCGTCCGGCGCTGCACGAAGAGATGGAGTTCGTCCAGAGAGTCATCGCGTCCGGCGCCTCAGTTCCGTCCGGCGCTGCGCGAAGAGATATATTCGACCAGAGAGTCATCGCGTCCGACGCTTAGTCGCGTCCGGCGCTGGCTTCCGTTTTAGAGCAACGACGCGTCCGGCGCTGGATTCGAGTCCGGCGCTGGGAGAGGCACTTCTCGCCTTGTTTTTAAGCGCGCGCGTCCGGCGCTTCGATCGAGTCCGGCGCTGCGCGTTATTTTTCGTGCACTATATATATGTCCTTTTAAACGTGAAACCCTACGTTTTTTATTATTTTCCGTCTTTTGAAACGAGAGCTCCCAGACCTGAATTCCTCTTACTTCAGTATTTCTTTTTCTTCTTGTTCTTGAATTTGATTCAAGAATTATTGTAAGGATTATTGGATTCGTACTCTGAAGTTTGATTATCAATTCCATCGTTCGTTTTGTTCGTAAGTTTCTTCTATTGCTTTATTCCGTTAATCGTTTCGTATTTGATTATTATTGATTTCTTCGTTGGATTATGATTAATTTTGATATTTATCTGAGTAATCTTGTCTTCGTTTAATCTTTTAGATTCATGCCTAGGGTTTATAATTTCAATTACATGTTCTTTGATTTAGGGTTTAATTCTTGCCTAGATAATTTATCTGCTTTATCAATTTCTGCCTAGTTAATTCGTCTTTCTTTCTTTAATAATTTCTTGCCTAGGTAATCTATCAACCCTTTTGAGATTAGAGTGTTTAGGAATTTAATTGTTTTTGTGTGGCAACTTAGTAACGCCCTGTTAAGTTTTCCTTGAGAGACGACTAGGGTTAACTTTCCCTACTACAACACCTCATTCGATTGTGAGTCAATTAAGAGTATATTTTTGATTGAAACAAATTTTGGCGCCGTTTTGCATTTCAAGAAATAACACCTCCGCGTCAATTCAACTGGCAATTGATGCAGTCTAGGTCTTGAGGATAGGGTTAAGTATTTGAAAATTTGGGATTGCTTCAATACGCTTTGATGGATTTACAGTTACAACCCATTATTGCTTGAATTTTCTTTACGATGTGTATTGATGATGAATCGATTCCTTGTCTTGTCGTCTGTTGGGCAAGAATATGTTATAACACCTCGTATTATGAAGGGGTGTTTGGTTTTCCGACTTACGGTGCACGTGGTGTGCCTATTCTTTCAATGTTAGAGAGGCACGGAAGGAACTATCAAGATTTAGTGCTTGGTCATCGATCGGAATGTCGAGTGGGTTTATCGAGGATGAAGCTTTGCAATGGTCCACAAGTTCATAGCTTTCAATGTTTTTGAAATGAGCGGGCTAATAAGGTGAATCGCCGAGGTCTTCCCGCTCGCGTGTCTTGTAAAGAAGCGAAGATTTCCCAACATATTTTATTTGGGACCACTTGCAACTGGTCCAACGGCGTAAGAAATGTCGGCCAACCCTGTGCCAAATCCCTACTGGTCTGGCAGTGAACTTGGGGATCATAAATAACGATGGACGACCAGTTCCAGGCCAAGATCAGATTAGACCTAAGATGATTGATCTTAGTGAGCTGCGAGGCGCACCTTTTGCATATAACGAGACTACTCTGGTGCCTCACAATTTGAGAAATTACGTGAAGAGATATATGCTGCTAAAGACGCAAAGAACCCAAGAAGCCGAGTGGCGCAACAGTGCGGGACCATCACATGCACCTTCGGGTGATATGATCATCTTTGATACCACTGTACCATCCGACGAGGAAGGCGACCAGCAGGCCGATGCAGGAGAGGATACAGAGCCTCTTCCGAGCGACACCGATCCTAATCATCCGCAGTTCCCTTCCTAGCAATACGCATCGGGCCAAGGGTATAGTTCTTTTCGCGAGGAGTTTGGTCAGTTTAGGAGTGAATTAGCTGGCCACTGGACAGAGTTCCGTCAAGACATAACTTCTCGGTTTGATCAGCAAAATCAACGTCTTGACAAACAGAATCAATTGTGGCACGAGCAGAACCAGCGCTGGAACACGTATAACCAGCAGATGATTGAGCAGAATCAGCGCATGGCTGCTCTTGAGACTCAGTGGAATGCGTGGACTGCATTTCATGGCGCTCCTCCTCCACCACCACCTTCTGACCAATAGTGATTCTTCACTATTGGAGTGTTCGTGTTTTTATCCTTTTTGTTTTGTGTGTCGTTTCGTTTTTTTTCTTGTTTCGTCGTTTTGCTTCTCTCTGTTTGTTGTTTTTGTAGGTGTTGTCCTTTGTTGATCCCCCGCCGCCCGTTTCTTCGTTTTCGGGGAAGTTTCATCTACCTTCTCTTAGTAATTTATCCGCAACGAGGTCCTTTTTGTTTTAAGTGTGGGGAGGGTTTCTTTCCGCTTTGTTTGTTTTGTTTGTTTTCTGCCGTTTCGGTCTTTGTTGTGTTTTGTCATTCTTAACTTTTTGCTTGGACTAAAGATGATTTTATCTTCTTGAAATCAATGGTGTATGAAGAATTATGCTTTAAGTTGAATTATTTGCGTTTTGATCAGAATTTCTTTGCATCTTGGTATATGGTTTTTAGTTTGATGAAACTTAGGTGTCAATTTGAACTGTGGGACATAATTAGGAAGCTGTGTTTAGACAAGGTGTGTGATCGGATATCATATGCTTCGTAAATGGAACCCATCTCTTGTATGATCTTTCAAGAAAAAGTGGACAAAAAAAAAGAAAAAAAAAAGAAAAAAAAATATGTCGTTGTTGTGAAATAAGTGGGCTTAAAATTGAATAAGGGCTCTACCCTCTTTCTTGTGTTGTCTCTAATTGAGACTCTTTGCTATGGGTATAGATATCTACGTTAGGATACTCGAGTGTACAACTTGAAGGTTTCACCTAACGATTATTGTCTATAATCGGTTTTAAGTTCCACAAGTTCTTATTTGTTTTGTCATTTGGGATATCTTACATGAAAGGGAACCATATAAGTTGTATATTGATTTCTGAAATCATGTTGAGTCGAAGCACAGCTATTCTATGATAAGTCACATGTTTGAATTGATGAATGAGGATCATTGTATTGAGAACTATATTATTGAGATGCATTGAGGGGATGTGAATATGTGATTGATTCTATTTGAAGTATTGATTCTATGTGTACCATTCCTTTCAAGAAAATAAAATTTGCTCGAGGACAAGCAAAGAGTTAAGTGTGGGGGTGTTGTTTTGCTTGTTTTTGTTTGGTTTTTCTTCATTTGTTTTTGACGTTGTGATTCCTTTTTGGTTATATTAGAATATCTTTTTATTGGAATCATGATCGTTTTGGTTTTGTTTTGGTTTTGTGTAGGGAATGATCATGTTAAAGCATTTTGAGCACTTAAGCGCACCCAAGCGCCGGACTCGGCGTGGCCGTGGGCTGGGCGCGATTGCCCGCGAGCCTTCGAGAAGGCCGCGTCCGGCGCCTCATATCCGTCCGGCGCTGGGAGACCTCATCCGCGAGCGTCCGCGTCCGGAGATTCAACGCGTCCGGCGCTGGACGCCCTAATGTACGACTCGTCCAGAGAGTCATCGCGTCCGGTGCCTCATATCCGTCCGTGCCGCGGCGCGAGATGGAGTTCATCCAGAGAGTCATCGCGTCCGGCGCCTCAGTTCCGTCCGGCGCTGCGCGAAGAGATATATTCAACCAGAGAGTCATCGCGTCCGACGCTTAGTCACGTCCTGCGCTGGCTTCCGTTTTAGAGCAACGACGTGTCGTATTGGATTCGAGTCCGTATTGGGAGAGGCACTTCGCCTTGTTTTTAAGCCGGCGTCCGCTCGATCGAGTCCGCGCTGCTGCTATTTTTGCACTATATATATGTCCTTTTAAACGTGAAACCCTACGTTTTTTTATTATTTTCCGTCTTTTGAAACGAGAGCTCCCAGACCTGAATTCATCTTACTTCAGTATTTCTTTTTCTTCTTGTTCTTGAATTTGATTCAAGAATTATTGTAAGGATTATTGGATTCGTACTCTGAAGTTTGATTATCAATTCCATCGTTCATTTTGTTCATAAGTTTCTTCTATTGCTTTATTCCGTTAATCGTTTCGTATTTGATTATTATTGATTTCTTCGTTGGATTATGATTAATTTTGATATTTATCTGAGTAATCTTGTCTTCGTTTAATCTTTTAGATTCATGCCTAGGGTTTATAATTTCAATTCCATGTTCTTTTATTTAGGGTTTAATTCTTGCCTAGATAATTTATCTGCTTTATCAATTTACGCTAGTTAATTAAGTCTTTCTTTCTTTAATAATTTCTTGCTAGGTAATCTATCAACCCTTTTAAGATTAGAGTGTTTAGGAATTTAATTGTTTTGTGTGGCAACTTAGTAACGCCCTGTTAAGTTTTCACTGAGAGACGACTAGGGTTAACTTTCCTTACTACAACACCTCATTTGATTGTGAGTCAATTAAGAGTATACTTTTGATTGAAACATGTGTGTATATATATAATTATATATATGAGGTAAAGTTATCGGAAAACTACTTTGACCAATATTTTGAGTGACATAATGTGAAATTAAACTTCCATAGTATTAATATACGTTTCGAGTAGATGATCATGGTATATTCACATTCTCAAATCCGATTTCGGTGAGTGAGAAATAGTGAATTAGAGTTTGTCACTTAAACATGGAGATATGTGATTAAGGCCCTGTTTGGTAGATAGGATAAGCCCTAGATATGTAACATATCTTGCCTTATGTGCTTGTTTGGTACATTAGATTGTTATCTGTCAAGCCCGCTTTAATTTTAAGGCCTGTTTTAATTTCACTATTCCTCTTTTGTAAAAGTAACTACTGCAATTTGGGAGTTACTTAATCTAAACTGAATAGTGATACAGATATGAGGATGAAAGACAATACTAACCTCAATAATTTGGGATGTATTTGTAATTTTCAATTTTTCAAAAGGTTAAAATTGTAATTTATTGTTTAATCTAGATTTTAAACTAGTGTATCAAACGAGTAATTTATGATATCTATATTTTATATTTTATTTACCAAACAACAAGATATGATACCAATCTCACATAATCTACGATACATATCTTGTTCCTTATCTATCTTAACATATCCTAACATATCTATCAAACAAGGCCTTAGGTGGATAAACATAGATTATTTAATGTTTATCCTACATTGATTAATGTACCCTCATTAACTGTTTATATAAGTGGTTCATTGAACACTTAGGCCTCGTTTGGTAGGCCCGATTAGCCATGTTAAAAAGCACTGTTACGTTTTGTTTCGTAACTCACGGTTGAGGCCGATTTATATCCTATCTCGCACAAGAATGAGGATAGATAGCGCCGCTAGCCTCGTTTTGGTTACTTTGCCGGTAGCGACCGCTACGTAGGTAGCGAGCTCGCTAACCTCATTTTCGGGTTCTTTTGCTTAGCTAGCGATCACTAGCACCTAGTGATCACTAGCACCTAGCGATCACTAGCACCTAGTGATCACTAGCCTCTTTTTTTTTCGTAATCTATATTGGTAACTAATCTACCAAACAACTATCTATAGTTTTATATCTATACCACTATCAAGGCTACCAAAGATGGCCTTACTATAATTGTGTACACAAGTGATGGATTGGAAAGCCCACGTGTGCGCCGCGCAGCCACTCCCGTCCACGTCCATCGCTCGATGCCCAATCCCGATCCTGATTTCGGCTCTGTGGTTTGAGTCTGTGGACTTAGATTTTGCCAATTGGTCTTTGGGCCTGGTTCGGCCCAACGTGCTTACCTTTTGGATCGTCAATTTATCGAACCCAAAGGTGGAATTGGTTTGAGCCCCAACTCGTGTGGCCCAATCCATTAGGCCTGTTGTGCATATGTGATGCGTCCAGGTACGTCCCAATGTATCTGGACATGCGTGTTGTTCAGATACGTCGTAACTGTCGGTAACGTCCCGACATGATGGCTCTATGGAAAACATGGGTCCCGTCTTGTCTCTGAAAACCACCGCATAACCCTCTCTGCACTTAATAGTGGACATAATTTCATAGCACCTGACATAAATGCAGGTGTTGATTTCAGTAGGCTCCCCGTGAGGGGACGACACCTATAAATAAGACATGTCTCCCCTACATTAGTCACCTACTATCAATCTACATTCCAGCATACTCATAGCACTCTGCAGACATAGCTCGTACCCAAAGCTTTTGTCCTCATCTTGTCAGTTCGTCGGAACTCGTTGGTCTACGGTGCTGTCACCTTCGAGACACTGCCGTTTTATCTTTGGGGATGATGCGTAAGATCCGAGAGTATTACCGGAGTGTATCCGTCTTGCGAAAAATGCCTCCTCTACTTGGCATTAGTCTAGTACGGTTTTTGTTTCGATTTGTATTTTATTTTCGTTTAATTTATTTTTAGTTTGATCTCCTTCTTCTATATTTATGTTCCACGTTATAATATCCGCTGAATAAGGTTTAATTTGAGACTTAATTAATTAAATTATATTAATTAATTAAATAAGGTTTAATTGAGACTTAATTAATTAAAGATTTAATTAATTAAATGAATAATTAAATGAATAAGGTTTAATTTGAGACTTAATTAATTAAATTATATTAAGTCTAATTAATTAAATAATTAACTTAAACTTAAATATAAGTTTAAATTATTAATCATGGTAAGTTAATTAATTAATTAATTAATTAATTACTATTAAGTTAATTAATTAATTGATTAAGTTAAGGTTAAGTCAAGTTTAAATTATCTTTAATTTATGAGTATAACCTACGTAATTAATGTAATTAATTTCTTTTAATGAAATTAATTAAGTTATGATGATTAAATAAATTAAATTATGTTAAACAAGTGTATAATTTGATAATTATATTATGTGTTATATTAAGCGAGAGTCCTTAATATAAATATATATATGATTTTAGTATGCAATTTAATTGCATTATACTTTTGTAAAAAGTATTTAACAAAAGAAGATTATGAAATTAAATTGTTTTTAAACGAAACGCCGAGCAAGGGTATTGTTGGTGCCTTAGCCGATATAAATTAGTTTTTTTAAATTTAATTATATTTTGAAAACTCGGGCTTAACGAATCATAAGCTAGTATCCCGCTTTACTTGAACATAAGACTAGCTTTCGAGACATATTAAGATTAGTGCTTCTTGTAGCTTTATCGATCAAGGGATTAGCGCTTCCCGAGACGCGCACTATAGTGATTCTTCGTGCTTTGTCCTATCGAGGTGGGCTTACTTTACAAAAGTATATTTGAGTTATATGCTCGATATTTCATTAAATGCAAACTGCTTATCCAATAAAATGTTTTGTGCACTCTACTCATTTAAGGCTCGTATATGAATCGATCGAGGTTCTCTTGACCTTACAAGTTAATTGAGAATTGTGTCATCTAGTAAGTTTGTGTTGTTTCATACGTATTTTTCCAATAGATATTTTATTTTTCAAAATTAAATTCTTTAATTATAATAGTTATGATACTACGAACATATTTGGCTTTCGTCTGGAGAAGAAAATGAAGGTTTTGGCCTAGATCGGATATTTGGTTTTTTCCCATCAAATGTTTGGTTTTCCTCTTACCATATGTGAGATAGGAAGCTTCTTGTTGATAGGGGATGAATGTTTATTTCTTTTATGTATATTTATTGGATGTTGAAATAAGCAAATCTTTCGCATAAAGAAATAAGTTTCTCGGTCTCTCATATAGCCGTGAAATCATCGCTTTTCTTTCATGGCTTTTATCTCTCTCTCTCTCTCTCTCTCTCTCTCTTGTATTTTTCCAAATTAAAAAGAGATCCGACAAATAAAAGGGTTTCGCCATGAGAGCCCACAAGTTGAAGAATATGGCTCATATATTCTAGTTTCACAGGTTATAAGGTTAAATTTATTAAGGCATTTAATTTGGAGATTATAAGGTAAAATAATAAATATATTATTTTTATGTTTTTAGTAAGAGGTTATAGAGGATAAAATGGGGACTATTAATTTTATAAAAGAACTTTGGCAGCCCAACTAGTCTTGCGCGGCCCACTTGAACGGAATTTTAGCATTTTAACCTCCTAAACGGAAAGTGGTAAGATAAAATTTTGCATAATTCTAGTACAAACTTAACTCTTTATTCATTAATCTCCAATAATTAATTTTATATTTCACTTTATAAATATAATATTTTACTGTGACACTTTATAATATTGAATTACTATTTTTTTATCAAATTATTGTATGTCATATATGTTCACATGTAATTACATCTATGCTTAATATTTAACATAATTTAATTATAACTATTTTACAAAAAACTATATTTAGATCCTATCGCAATTGATCTGTTTAATTTATTGTTAATGCAATGTCTTTTGTGTTATTCTATTTTGATCGTTGTATTGCAAATTCTACTTTAGGTAAATTATTTGATAAATATATTATTCATTTATTATAAAACTGAAACTTAACATACCATAATGATTGGCAGTAAGAACCTTAATATATCAGGATATTTATGAATTTGTTATATATTTAAAAAGGTTTTGGGTATTTGGACTCGATATATAGTTTGATTATATCTCAAAATCAATGAAACATATGAAACATTATCACTATCCAATTATAGCTACTGATATATTAACACCATTCGTGCTGCGGCAATGACTTATTGAGCTACTGACTAACTTAGGTTTGCTGTTGCAGCATTCCTTTTTCTTATTTCTTTTATCGATATTGTCACCCTTCGTGCTTGTTTCAATAAAACATTTTCTAAATCATTACCAATTATTAGGACGAATTTCAATTTTTACTTTTGTTTTTGTTGAGGAAAAGATAATATTATTGTTGCTATCAGATAAGAGGAGATATTAGTCATCAGGCTCATTGATATGACTTTGCTCCTTGCAAACGAGCCTGGGACCACCCCGGTGAGCCTATTCTCCGACATGTTGAAATCATATAAGTTCGACAATTCAAGTCGGAAATGGAGACCACGAAGGACTTCTGCTCGGGCCAAAGCGTCAACAAATGTATGAGGCGGTTCACAATGAGTAATATGGGAAATTGTTGTAAGGCGGTAGAGCTCCAAGATCAAGGTCAGTGAGGTCGGAAATTCGCCGAAGAAACGGTTGTGGGAGATAAAGAGGAGTTTGAAGATGGTGAGGTTGGAGAGATCCGAAATTTGATTTGAGAGAGACTATTATATAACTTTTTTTTAATAAAATGATTTGGATTAAAGCGATATCGTTCTGAATACCTAAGTAGAAAAACAAAAAAAACACATCAAATTATATCTTCCTTCTAATCAGACATCCAATATAGGAAAAAAAATTGTGGGCCATAACTATAAATTTATGATATTTTAGGGAAAAAATAAAAATTGAGGCCATCAATTAAAAATGTCAAAAATTGAGACTAATTATTTATTTATTTATTTATTTTATTATAAAATTTATTATCTTAAAGTAAATTATATAAATAATTTAGAAATTAGTTGAACGATACCAACCAATCTAGCACCAAAACCTCATTAGTATGACTAATGTGACTATACTTTGGTTTCGTATTAGATTTACTTATGAAAATCAAATGTCTAGTAATGAACTTTACTCTCTAGTCTCTGCCAAAAGCAAATCTGTTCCCCAAAACCCTAGTTTTGTTCATGATTCAATGCTCAATGAATCTGCATAAATCGAAATTGAAATTTTAAAACTTATTAGGTGACATCATAAGTTCGATTTACAGAATTCGCTGCACTTCGATTCAATCCAGTTCAGTGAAACTCTAAGGTGAGCGAGCAGGAGTCGGTGCAACTGCAATTCGATGATAACTCGGTCGAAACTCGTGGAGCAACTCAGAGATTACCAGGTCCGATCCCAGCACAAGTGTCCCCCTCTCGCCGTCTTCTCTCCGAAACCCCTTCTTTCAACCTGGTGTGTTATTTTTTTACCCGGAATTCAGTTAGCTTTATTTCGAATTATTGCTATCCGTCTCTCGCGGAATAAACGGTTGTGCCATCTTATGTGTTTCGACTAATTGCTTTACAATTATGTACCAGATGAAGCTGCTGTTTTGTAAATTAAGATAAAATATATATTTAAATGGGACAAAATGTTCCCGATGATTATTATTGCTGTTCTATATCTTTTTCATATTGATAGGTAATATGTTTTTAAAATAAATAAATATAAAAAAATTGGGAACCAAAAATATCTTACCCAGCATGAGCTAGTGGAGAAAGTGGATCCGCGAGGTGATAATTCAGTGGAATGTTAAAAATAGCTTATTGAAACTTCAGATTTATGTGTGTGACAAAAGGGGGGAATTGTTTTACCTGTAATTGTATCCAAGAAGAAACAGAGGAGCTAATTAATAAACGAGCTCACTATTCATGGATAGTTGGCTGAATAATTTACTGCATTCAAGCAGGCTTAGTTCAGATTCTCCTCATTCTTGGGGTTGTCAGCTTGCTTGGTTGCTTGGTGGTCGATGCGACAAAGAAAAGAGATGTGCATAACATTTCAATGAGCTTTTCCTAAATTTTGTACTTTGGTGAGGATGTTTATGCTTTTAGCAAAATCTGTGTTTGTTCTATACACTAAATAAAAATGGGCGTTGAGGACATTACTTTGGAGCCTGTAAATACTTTCATTACTTGAATTGAAGCAAGAGAAGAACATTATCTACAATTTTCTCCATAGAATCAATTATAGCTTCTTTTACATAGGCTCTTTAGCCATCATACGTTCTATGATTTAGTTTGGCCTGTAGACACTAAAGTACACAAGCTGACATTTTGAGACTATAGTGACCGCATGGTCAGCGATCATCATCAGAAAACGCTGGATACTTTGCTATAGTTAGTTTGTCCGACTAGCCATGATATTGAGCTTGTGTAGATCAAGTTGATCAACATCTTTCTTAAGCATTTGGTCAAGCATCTACAATGTGTCGATTACATCTTCGCTGACTGCGTATCTACTTAGAGTGGGATCTCTCAGAAGTGAGACTATGACCAAAATCTTGATTGATTTTGTAATAATTTACTTGTCAGTGAACCCAGATCAAAAGACCTGGAGCAAATGGAGATGTGATTTATCAGGAAACAATTCTCCTATGAGCTTTTTTTTAATGTAATAATGCAAAGCATTTATAGGCCTGAATCTTAAACATTATCTGATCATTGCCCTTTTATTTCTTTGCACTTCTGGAGACATCTTATCCCCTCTTGAGGTTGCAATATCCATTAATTTTAGGGAATAAGTTTGCTTAAGATGCAGAAAGGTATTTCCCTAGTGACCTATGCATTTTTTGTCAGTGAGGTTTAATTGCCTGTCTATGTTTATCGAACAGAGATCTATTAATGAATAATAACTAGTATTAATTTGATATAATAGACAGAAACTAGAAATTGAATAAGCATCTCATGTCAAAATGGAAACATTAGTAGGGGTTATAAGGTCCCCAACATTGTAAAATGCACAATACTTTTTTAGCATTCTTAACAAGCCTCTTTCTTGAATTTTGTGAATTATTTTCATTTTCGCATCCCAAATTTGATGGAGTTCATGAGTTTAGTACTTCAATTCTTACTCTTATCCAATTTTATTGCCAGAATCTTGAAATTGACTTCGTCAGGTGAAATTCAAAAAAGTTCACCTAGACATGATATTATAATGTAATTTTAATTGAACTAAACAGATAGAAATGAATACTATTATATCCTCCAGATAGAAGTGCATCAAGCTCTGATTAGGCTTCTATTTTTTCTCTTTTTAGACAGTTTACTGTCTGGAAATTAAGTCAGTTTGTAAAGAGAAGTAAATTAGGATTAGAACCCTTTCGGGGTAAAATGCTCATTTGCCAGATTATAGTTGTAGTGGCAGCACTGGCCGGTGAAGTTAATACACAACCATGTTTGAAATATTTAAATGAACTCCGTATTTGGTTATTTGTTGTGATATGTCATGGGCCAAAAACTTTTCTGGAGTTCTTCAACGTCTCAAGTAAAGTCTCATATTTGGAGCTTTAAAAACTTTCTATGAGAAAATAGCCACGAATTTGCTTTCATTTGATTTGATGCTTCACTCCATATTGTGCTGCTTCTCATTATTCGAACATCTTTATTTGAAAGGTTTTATATTCAGACCTATATTTTGATGGAAGTTGTCTTCAACTCACACTCTTCTATTTTAAAAAGTTAGCAAACCATTGGAGATTCATAACTATACAACGTGTTGTGACTTGTGAGGTTATCTTTCAAGTTGTGGTTACTACCTGTTCAATTAATCCACAGTCTATTACACCTAAAGCTGCTTTACGATCTGATTCTTTCATAATAGATTTTTCCAAAGAAGTTTTAACTATTGTAGTTTCCTGCTATGTCTAACATATCTTCAGATTCTTCTCTAATTCATGCGGCATTTTTCTTTATGCAGGAGTGATGTTGCGCTTGCTGTATTTTGGGCCTTCATATTTTTTGCCCTCCTACTTTCTTCTTATATTACCCTTTACCTAAAACATTACTGGATTTCCTCCATTATACTATGCCTCGGCATCCTTCTTCCTATACGTTTGAGAATTCTGCGGCAGTCACTTGCTAGAAAGAGGGACAGAAGACTGTTGCTACCTCTATCCATGTGAGTACCCTCAAATATGATGAAACATTTGAAAGCGTTCGCCTGCAGTCAGAGTAGGTTTTCAGTTGCATCCGAGGAAGCTCAAGGCTGCAAAATCATTAGTATACACTTGCCTACCCGTTGTAAGAAATATTGGATGGCTCTCTTCTGACAATTTAAATCATCCACACACTGAAGCATCGAGAATTTGCAGGAGTGAGCGAGGGACTTAAAATAACTCTAGCAAAAGTGGATTATTGACTTCAAAATTTTGCAGCTTTTTAAGTTGTAAATGTCTTTGAGGCGTGACTTCGGCCATCGATTTGAGTTAATAGATATTACATTAAGGAATCTCCGCTGTTAATATATGAGCTCTGGCAATATATTTATTTAAAGGAACGACTTGAGATTTACATTAGGGTGTATATTTTTTTTCTATGAACTTTAAAATCTAAATTCTTAGTATTATTACATGTCAATCATAATCATCCACAAATGTAATAAAAGATGTCCCCTTAAAAGATAATGGGGATCCGAATTGAAAGAGTTATGACAAACTATCAATTTCACGAACAAGCATTGAGGAAGGAAATTGATAAGTAGAACAAGATTATCCATCCCAAGACCACCAATTTGTTTTTGAATAAGTGATATGTCGTTTTTTTAAGATAGAAAAATGCCAATTCAGATAATTTTTATGACCATGTTTAAATATTATGTAATGAAATAATGCACTTTAAACATTATAATATTTTTGGGAAAATCTTAAAGATTGGAGCAAAATCATATATGTACTCTAATTTGAGTTATGAGGGCGATACTTGAAAGAAAACTGGTTCAAATGTCTCAACTAAATGTAGAAAAGTCGGAATATAGAGGAAAAACACCATGTGGAAATAGTGGATGGGCCAGGAGCCACGTGGCTAGGCCAGCGTGCGATTCCGTCGTGGCTGCAAATTTGTCAGCGCGTCCATTTCTCCATCAAGAGCCTCCTTTGTTCCCCACTTGACCAAAATAACCTAGTTTCTTTTCGTGTCCTTTTCTAAATATCTGTATGAAATTGTATTGCTTGAAATTTTCTTTTATCTGATTATCTCGGCCGAAGTATAATTATCCTAACCAACTCATCATTTCTTGCCTTAATTGTGCTACCATTTTAGTTATGGACATCCATTATCATCAGCACAAATGTTTAATTGAAAAACGGATAAATAATAAGAACTAAACTTCCTTAAATGAACGATAAGTTTTCACATATTAGAGTGGCATTAACGTATTTAAGCAGATAAGAGAGGGCATATTAGGATATTTGTAGCCGTTTAGCACTCCCGAGAAATCAAACTCCTCTCTATTTCTCGACTCCATTATGCCCTCTCTACCATCAGCCCCAACAATTCTTAGACCTCCCTCTCTCTCTCTCTCACTCAAAATATAGTTAGCCACAAACACACGCAGTAGATCAGCATTGATTTTCTTAATCGATACGTACACCTCTAGCGATACGTAGCAGAGATGTGGCGGTGCGTTTCCCGTGGCATCCGCATTCCTTCCTCTAAATCCACCGCTGCCGATTCCGTTCGCCGTCTCTTCTCAACATCTGTACGTCCCATTCGTCTATCTTCTTCAATCGATCGGTTTTCAGCATTTCTTGTGGAGATGTTGTATGCTAAATTATTTGCTGGATCCTTTTTTGTGTGTCTGGATTTGGTTATTCTCGATGGATTAGCTGGGGGTTTTCAAGTCGGAAGTGTTTGGTTTTAGCTGATTAATATTCGTACTAGTTTATCCTGTTCTCGCCTCATCGGTGTTTCTGGGTTTTAACTTGCTGGATTCGCAGTGTATTTGATCTTTATATAATGGTTTCTAGCAGGGTGGAGCAGCGCCTTCATATACGGTTGTGGATCACACCTATGATGCGGTGGTGGTTGGTGCAGGAGGCGCAGGACTGAGAGCGGCGATAGGGCTATCAGAGCATGGATTCAACACCGCTTGCATTACCAAGCTATTTCCTACTCGCTCGCATACTGTTGCAGCTCAGGTGATCAACTCTTTCAAGCTATTTGTTCGCCTTCTTTCCCTTGCTCCTAGACCGAGTGCATAACACCAGGATAATTATTTCCTTCCTCATAGTTTGTATATGATCAAAGTTTTCAATGCTGAGAATTTCGAATTAGGGTAGTTGCCTCTTTGGCTGGACGCGTTATGCATGTTCCCTTTTTTTTGCCCCTTCTCTTGGCTACTTTGTTCGAATATTTTGGTTATGATTTAAGGTTTTGCTTCTGTTTAGTTCAGCCCTTGTCGTTTATGTTCTTGAGTTATGTTGTTTATTGGTCATGATAATTTCTTTGTGCCTCTAACATCTATCTGTATACAATTTGTTGCAGGGTGGAATAAATGCTGCATTAGGAAATATGTCAGAGGATGATTGGCGATGGCACATGTATGACACAGTGAAGGGAAGTGATTGGCTTGGTATGTTGGTCCTTTGGATTAACTCTAACATGAATATTTCTTTGTTTAATCAAAAGCTGTAGTTTAGTCATTATATGAAAGGACTTCTTTGTGCTGTTTCTTGGATGAATTGACATTTGTGCTTATTGATGATAATGCACATGTAATGATCGTATCTTTTAACTGCATTAAATCGAAAACAATTTCTACTTGAAGTTCTTTCTGGATTCTGATTCAAACTTGGTATCATAGATCTCTTTATGTGCTCTGTGTGTAGAATCCTCAAAATTTAATCAACTTTCACAACTTTTATATTATTGGGATTAATTCTGTACAATACTGAAACAACACATTGTAATGTATTCTCTGGAGGAAGTTCTACTTTCTCGTGTATATTCTTTAAAGTTGAGTAGGCTTTGGAATGCCTTTTTGGTCAGAAATAGAAAGAAGAATCAGTATTTACAATCACCATTCTATTCTTACTCTATTTTTTATTGATACGCTGCGATGCTTATTAGAACATATTTGGTGCTATTTGTTTATTAAATACAATGTTTGACTATTTAATAAGTCTGGAAATGGTGAATCTGGAATTAGTTTATACCAGATCCATCCTGAGTGATAAAAATCTTCTGCCTCTTTAATAATGTATATGATTGGGATTGTATTTACCCCAGGGGATCAGGATGCCATTCAGTACATGTGTAGGGAAGCACCAAAAGCAGTTATTGAACTTGAGAATTATGGGCTGCCATTCTCCCGGACAGAAGATGGGAAGATATATCAACGGGCATTTGGTGGCCAAAGCTTGAACTTTGGAAAAGGTATAATGTAATTTTCAGTAGAAGGACAGTTCCCTGTGCTTAGATGTAATATTTGAATACATGATCTCTACTTTTAATAGGTGGACAAGCATACCGTTGTGCTTGTGCTGCTGATCGAACTGGACATGCTTTGTTGCACACTCTGTACGGCCAGGCTATGAAACACAATACTCAGTTCTTTGTGGAATATTTTGCCCTTGATTTGCTTATGGGCAATGATGGTAAGTTCTGACAATGTTGCTTCAGTCTCTCTTCATTGATCATTCGCATTGTCGTTTGCACTTACCTGTTCCTTTGAATGCACCTGAGATGAGTACTGGATATGTCTTATATTTTCTTGTTACTATGGGACAGTGGAGATCCTCACTTTCTTCTTCCAGATTTTTATAAGTTAATGGATTGTCTCATCATCCATATTGAAATGCATGCATATATTGATATAATATCAAATAGTTTCTCCTGGATACTACCAGGTAGCTGCCAGGGTGTAATTGCATTAAATATGGAGGATGGCACCTTACATCGATTCCGTGCTGCCTCAACAATTCTTGCTACTGGGGTAATAATATCTGTGAAATGCATTTTAGGCGTACAGAAGTTCTAATATTTGTGGCCGCACCTGATGAAAGTTGATAATTTTCTTGCATCTCTCAGGGTTATGGTAGAGCATACTTTTCTGCTACATCTGCTCACACTTGCACTGGAGATGGCAATGCTATGGTTGCACGTGCAGGATTGCCACTCGAGGTTTGCTTAATGTTATTTACTTAAAACAATGTTGGATTAAGGGAGTGTTGATGTTTGGTTAGTAGAATTTTCTCTGACTACTGATGTTTGGTTTCTGCTTACAGGACCTTGAGTTTGTTCAATTTCATCCCACAGGCATATATGGTGCTGGGTGTCTCATCACTGAAGGTCTATCTATTTAAGTCCTTATTGTTGTCACTTTACTGTGTTGTTTATTTTATTTCTCTTTTTCAGCTTGTTAGGTTTATTAATATTCTTCTCTTGGTACACCACTGTCAGGTTCCCGAGGTGAAGGTGGTATTCTTAGGAACAGTGAAGGTGAAAGATTTATGGAACGGTATGCCCCAACTGCTAAGGATCTTGCATCTAGAGATGTTGTATCTAGATCAATGACTATGGAGATCCGGGAAGGTCGTGGTGTTGGTATGTAATTTTCAAGGACTGAGATGTTAATTTAAACTTCAAATAAAAAGATCTGTTTGTTTCCGTGTTTATCTTCAAATATCCAAGGTTGCTTATCTTAGTTCCAAGTCTATGTGAGAATGACAAAGCTTCCTCTTTTCATTTTATCATAGCAGAGCTCTAAAGCAATGATCTTGGTTTCACATTGCTCACTGTCTCTTTAAGGTCAATGTCAGTAAATCATTGTAGACAGAGTGTTCCCATTAAAATTGCCTGTTTTTGGAAGGCTAGTCATAGTATTTACTTACAAATTTAGTGTAGAAATGTGGGCTTTGTTACTGAATAAGCTGCTGCCACATGATTGCCTACTTTCTGAGTTGTGGGTTTTAACTTTTAAGTTTTAAGGCATCACCTGCCCTGTCATTTTATGAACAAATTCTAGGTTTTAGGTATCATGTTCAGAAGATCCATACCATGCTCTATGGTTTTTGTGGAACTGTATGAAAATTGAAATGCTTGCTTGACAGTTCAGAAGAACTGATGCATCATGGTTGTCATTGGAAATGTACAACTGTCTTACATGAAGAATATAAGTTTAATACTCTTGCAAATCTACTGTCTTACATCTGAATCCTCAAACATCTTATTCCTGTCTTTCCACAGGACCTTTGAAAGATCATATCTACCTACACTTGAATCATTTGCCTCCTGAGGTTCTGAAGGAGAGACTTCCTGGTATCTCTGAAACTGCTGCCATTTTTGCTGGTGTTGATGTGACAAAGGAGCCAATCCCTGTTTTACCAACTGTCCATTATAACATGGGTGGTATTCCCACAAATTACCATGGAGAGGTAGAATTAGCTACATGACATTGAGCTAACTAATATCATGAACAATATGGATTTCTCTTCTCTACAACTGATTGTCTGTTCTTGTTAAGGTGGTTACCATCAAAGGTGATAATCCTGATACGGTTATTCCCGGCTTATTTGCTGCTGGGGAAGCTGCCTGCGCATCTGTTCATGGTGCCAATCGTCTTGGAGCCAACTCACTTCTTGACATTGTTGTCTTTGGTCGGGCTTGTGCAAATAGGGTTGCAGAGATTCAGAAGCCAGGTGACCAAAACTTTCTTGAACTGGTAATTGGGCACCATATGGTCATGTTATTATATTTTCTGATACACAGCAATTGTAATGACTAATGTCGCAGGAGAGAAACAAAGGCCACTGGAAAAGGATGCTGGAGAGAAGACCCTTTCATGGTTGGACAAGCTACGTAACTCAAATGGTACCCTTCCCACATCAAAGATCCGGTTGAACATGCAACGGGTAATGCAGAACAATGCTGCTGTGTTTCGGACTCAAGAAACATTGGAGGAAGGTATGTGACAAGGCCTAGTTTTCCTGATTTTACTAATATACACCATCAATATTCAAGTCATTTTTGTCACTTTTAGGCTGTCAGTTGATTGACAAAGCATGGGAGAGCTTTCATGATGTCAAATTGAAGGACAGAAGCTTGATATGGTATTGTCTCTTGTTATAAGTGTGTATAGCATATGAGATGGGGAATGAAAGTCCATCTTATTTAATGAAAAGAGCTCCTATATATACATGTGATACCAAACTAATTAAGATAAAGAATAACCCTAATTATATACTAATATGCATCTACCATATATAACATATTTACATATATAACACTCCCCCTCAAGCTGGAGCATTGATGTTAATCATGCCCACTTATTACAAAGATAATCAATCCTAACCCAAAATAAACCGAACAAAACACGAAACTTAAATTTCAACCGAAATCTCAAACATAATTCAAATCGATCCAAACTGAATCCAACACCAATTAGATGCAGACCCAAACAGTATCCGGATAACTCACAAATGTCGACCCAAATCGAATCCCACACCAATCGGATGTTGACCCAAACAGTATCCGACAACTCAAAATATCGACCCAAATGAATCCCACACCAATCGGATGTTGACCCAAACAGTATCCGGACAACTCACAAATGTTGAGATGAGCAAACCACAACAAACCAAATTGAATTCCATTAACAAACGTGCTCACGAGCACCAAACATCAAATCTAACAACGGATGATCTCGATCGC
Organism: Salvia rosmarinus; assembly: GCA_036937905.1. Taxonomy (NCBI): domain Eukaryota; kingdom Viridiplantae; phylum Streptophyta; class Magnoliopsida; order Lamiales; family Lamiaceae; genus Salvia; species Salvia rosmarinus. The sequence goes on along the minus strand of CM072819.1, from coordinate 36,534,407 downwards.
ACCGTAGCCGACCCAAACAAGTACTCAAACAGACACATGACGTCGAGGCGAGTCGAACAGGATCAGCCGGAGCTAATTCCGACCACGGACGCGACCTGTACGTGCGAAAAACTGAAGTGCACATAAACATTGTTCACGCGAGCACTGTTCACGCGCGTGGGACCCACACGTGTCGACTCGGCGACCGGACTTCCGGCGAAGGTTGGACGGACGGTGACGCACCTCCCTGTGCCGGAGGTGTCAACCGGTGAAGCTCCAAACTCAAATGGGAGGCTTTTCCCTTTTTTTCACCCAAAGACCCTAATTTTCAAATTTGAAACCCTAATTTGAAATTTCAAAATTCCAAACCCTAGATTTGGAACGTAGCTCCGATACCATGTTATAAGTGTGTATAGCATATGAGATGGGGAATGAAAGTCCATCTTATTCAATGAAAAGAGCTCCTATATATACATGTGATACCAAACTAATTAAGATAAAGAATAACCCTAATTGTATACTAATATACATCTACCATATATAACATATTTACATACATAACATCTCTAAAACACCCCTTCTGCTAGTTGTACCTGCATTTTAGCATGGTTTCTTTGCTTTTTTTCTTCTTTTGTTTAATTGTTATTATTATTTCTGCAATTTTTAGGAACTCAGACTTGATAGAGACTATTGAGTTAGAGAATCTTCTGATTAATGCATGTATAACCATGCACTCTGCTGAGGCAAGGAAAGAAAGCAGAGGAGCTCATGCAAGGGAAGATTTTACGGTGAGTTCAAACTTCAAATTTCTTCATTGACTTGTTTTCCTGGAGCTCATTCTCTCTCTTCTTCCGCTTTACAACCGAAATAAGGAACCTTAGAATTCACCCTACCTGTCGATGGAAAAATGGGATTTGAGACGACCACCAGTCCTTCAATACAGATATAATTATGCATCAGTTGCATTCTGTAGCATGCTTAGCCTTCTTCCTTGTCTTTCTTGGTTGAGGATATAAGTTACCCTTTTTCAATCTTTCTGCTTAACTATTCCAATGGTTTCCCTTTGCAGAAAAGAGATGATGAAAACTGGATGAGACATACATTAGGGTAAGATTTTCTCCCAAGTTTTTTATATTATGTAGATGTCTACTGTCCACTGTCTGCAGGATAAACAGCTAAAACCTGTATATTATGCAATTATACTTCAGCTGGATGAAGAGATGGTGGAATCAAATACTCCCTCCATCCACAAAAACTTACATTTAATTTCTTTTTGGGACGTCCACCAAAAACTTGTATTTTCCATTTTGGAAAATATCAACTACCCTCAAACTACTACTTATTTACAAAAAAATCACACATGGCCTACCTTTTTACTCTCACTCTCCATTAATATATTCATTATCATTTTCACTCACTTTACATTCATTACAATTTATTAAAAATCGTGCCATAAAAAACAATGATATTTTCTGATGTACAAACTGCTTTTGCCAAATAGCCTTTCCGTATTGATGATAATACTCTTTGTGGTCTGCAGATACTGGGAAAATGAAAAGGTTCGACTTGACTACAGACCAGTTCATATGAATACACTTGATGATGAAATAGAATCCTTCCCTCCCAAAGCTCGAGTGTACTAGTGTTCTTGCTCATTTGTGAACAGAATTTGGTAGCTTGGGAAATAGTTTTCTAGCTAAGGTTAAGCTTTTTTTAATCAATAAAATGGCAAGATTGATTGTGAATAAGTAGCTGTCAGCCTTGCACTGGTGCTGTTGATTTGATAAGAAAATCCCCGATTCACAAAGCTGAATCAGCGTAGCTCTTATATCTGAAATGTGTAGTTTAAACATTACAATTGTTATTTGCTTCATCCAAGTACATATGACGTTGATTGGTTGGAAAGATCTTCACTCAATGGCGCTTAATCTTGTGAGATTTTTTTAGTTAAGAAAATGATGGGTCGATCTTGTTTCGTCTGTGTAACTGTTCTGAACTGGTATCGAGGGTTGCCCATTCTTTATGAGTTTCAAAAGCTTTCACTGTATTCTTTTTTTTTTCAGTGAATATAATTTAAACAGAAACTGGGGAAGAGGTGGCCGCCTCTTTTTTCTGAGTTATCTACGTGAAAGTTGGAAGTTGTTCTGCTTGTGACGAACCTTCAAATTGATCTAACGAGGTGCGAGGATAGCCCTTTGATTAGCAATTTAAATATACTATTGCAACTGTAAGTTTTGAAATAGGTTGTTCTGCGATTAGGTCAGTCAGATTGTGGAATACTATGATGATGTTCAAGCTGTTTGTTTTAGTCTAATAAATAAATACATAAGAAATGTTAGGAAAGTGTTTGGACCTGCCCAGATAAAATTAGTTGATTCTCCGGCTCGTTTTATTGGAGCGTTAGGAAATGGCCTTAGTAATGTGAGTTGAGGCATGGCTTCAAGTCTCTACTTTAAGTCTAGGGGTAATTTTTGGTTATTTTATCGATTTTGGACAAGAAAAAAATAAATTGAATTAATTGATTTTTAAAAAATATAGTCGAATCGAATCAAATTTTATTTAGAGATTGAATTTTTATAAAAGAAATGCTTTTATTCTAAATCTAAAAATTGTACCGAAATTTGTTTAATGTGCAGACTTTGTATGATCATTATCAGTTAAGCAGCACATTTAGGTGCAGTTACAGAAATTTGATGAAGGTTTCTTCTCATTTTGGTTCCTTTCAGATTTTAGTGCTCAAGTCGTTTGTTTACTTTCTAGAGTTTTGTGTGAAGCTGCTTTATACATATTAATGGAAAGCTCTGAACTAGATTTAGTTTGAATGCTCAAAAAATGTAATCAACCAATCTTCTTTACGAGGAGCTCATATAAGTCATTTTATTTTATACTTTGTTTGAATAGGGAAATATTTGTGGAATCAGATACGAACACCAACTCTAATGATAATATTAGGCTCCCAGAGTGAAGTTAGGAGGCAGATATGGGCGTCTCAAAATAAGAGTAGACACGGTCAAGGGCCCATCCCACCAATTTGCTATGGGACATTATTCTCCATTTCTTTTATTAAAATCCTTTAATTAAAAAAATATTCTATATATATATATATATATATATATATATATATATATATATATATATATTTGATTGAGAAAATTCAAACCAATTGAAAATTGAATTAGCGAATTTTAATTCGGTTGTAACCCTATTAACCGAAATAATCGAATTTGATTTTTTGGTTAGGTTTGATTCTGTTCGATTATTCGATTTTCAGATTTATTACTAGCTTCTATTTAAGTCTACTTATTCGTATGTATAAATCGAGTTTTGTACAGCGTTTGCTTATGTTGGTTTGTTTCTCATGTGTAGTTTTTTAGCTACTGTCTGAGAGCAAATTTCCTTGAGTGCAACCGTGAGTAGCTTTTATGGATTTGAAATTATCATAAAAATACAAAGACAATTTTCCGTCCTTTAGAGTGACATTTAGTGAAGTGAATGGGTTTGTAATTAAAAGATTCACGTTAATGTCCCAAATGAATTGTATAATACTTTTGCACATTTTATAGGTTATTAAACAAAAGTGGAGTTTATTCTAAAATATATATCTAAAAATAGTAGAAAGGATATATCGAAATATATCTGTTATAGTAGTATATTGTCCAAAATTGAGAAACTAGATTGTTATACAAAAGAAATTCCCGGGCAATGTGTGTGTCATTAGTAGGGATGTTAATATGGGTCGAAACCCATGGGCTGACCCGAATAACTCGATAAAATTATAGGGTTGGGCTATAAAATCGTAACCCGAATATAAAATCAGGTTATTCGGGCCAGCCCATTCGGATTGGTGGGTTAATCGGGCTAGCCCATTCGGGTTGCGGGTCAGCCCAGAGGGTCGGAAAAAAAATTATTTTCTTTTTCTTTATTTTTTCCTTTGTCTAATAGTTAGAAATTCAAAATTCGTCATTTCAAAAATTTAAGTCTTGTTGTTAATCTTATTTGAGATTGTATATTTATTTCTCAATTTAAGTTGAATTTAAATTTGAAATTCATGATGGATTAATATTGAGAATCAATATATGACTTTTATATCCCAATATTTTTTAGATATATACATTGATACAATTTACTTTTCATGTTTAATTATTTTAAACTTTATAGCAATTATAGATTGTTTATTTAGTTACTTATAGTGAATTAAATTATTAATTTTTTCAAGTTATAAATTTTAATTGGTATGATAGTGAATTAACTTATTAAATATTTATTAAATAGTGAATTAGCTATTATGGAATATGAATATTCGACATATTAAAAAAAAGAATTTAGTTGTGAGCGTTATTTTCTATTTTAATATTTTAATATAATTTAAATGGTACTATATTGAATTAACTTATTGAATTTTTCAAGATATAAGTTTTAACCGTTATAATTGTATTATATTATTAAATATCATTTAGTTATATGGAATATGAATATTAAAGCATATTAAAAAATTAGTTATGAGCACTATTTTAAAATTTCATTATTTTCTCTTGAAAGTTAGTATAATAAGATTAAAAAACTTTTGGAATGTATTATGGTTTTAATATTCAAAAGTTATACTTATTTTCACTTCTTTGTACTCTTATGCTTAATATAAAATAATTGTTATAAATATATCATTATCAATAAAATATACACATATATATAGTTTATTTTTCACGTTTTTATAAAATATTTGTTATAAATATAGCATTATCAATAAATATATATATATTTCTTATTTTTTTCCTTAAACTTTTTGGTCCGATTGACCCGATGGGTTAGCCCGAAACCCGAGAGTTTAGGGTTATGGTTGAATATTTCTAACCCGAAAAAAATATCAACCCGAATAACTCGAACCGAATAGCCCGACAACCCGAGTGGGTTGGCCCGAACCCGAGCGGGTTGGCCCGATTGACATCCCTAGTCATTAGAATAACACAAGAGCACAGAGTCACTTTCACATATTTTGCGCCTCCAAATATCTCTCTTTTTTTCTTTATTATCACTGTGCTGCAACTTTTAGTGTGTGTGTGTTGGCCTAGTGGTAGAGTGGTTAATGCCCGAGGCCAAAGGTCTCGGGTTCGAGTCCACCATGACGCAGCCTTTAAATATTTCTGTATTAAATTACCAAAAAAAAAGAATAACACAAGAGCTAAAAACATTAGATAACAGAATTTCCTTCAAGAGTACATGCCCTAACTGATCCGCACACGACCCTTGTTCATATATAGTAGTATATGGTCGTTGCCACATAAAAAGATGCAAAATATCTAAGGCATAGTAGAAGATTGAAGGTGAAAAGATATATTGTTGGAAAAGCATCCAACATCCCGCGTCGGACAAACCACAAGATAAAGACGCCAAATCCGGGTTAGTATTATTGTGATTAGATCAATCTGCAGATATACATTGCATATGTAGGTGGGTCATATAAATGGAAATGTAGTATCAGATTGATCACAGAATGTTTATTATGAGATTTGTGGGGTACGAAAATGATTTGAGGTGAACATTAATGTACATAGTAAAATCTTCTACCATCCTTGGACGGGCCAACGGCGATGGGGATCAGCAACCCAGGAAGACTTCCTCTTGTTGGGTGGCGGCTCCGCCACTCTCTGCGCGGTGGTTTGTTTCTTCTTGTAAGAAAAGAGGTCGAGAAGAGACCTCCAACGAGATTTGTTTGTGTTGCAACGGCGGTTGTCAGCGTCGGTGAGGCGCATCGACTGCGAGAGCCTCTCGTAACCAGTGACTCGTGCCACGTCGGACGCCACCAGTGAGCTGCTGCACCGCCGCAAAGACGAGCTTTCTTCCAGTCGGAAGCTGCCGGAGAAGATGTCCATTCTCAATGTCAACTTTCTCTGCGATGCTTTGATGTTTATTATGTGTAAATTCCGCGGTTGTTGCCTGGAAACTTATTATATGTCTAAATAATATTTTTTTTGAGTTGACTACTGAAGGCTAATCACTAAATCGTAAAGGTGGATTATCGACATCTATTTTAATTTCTAGGAAATTGATTGGAAGAAAAATGACCAAAAAATGTGAGTCCGCCTTCCTTTTTTGAATTTCCACCAAAAAGGTGTCGGAACGTAGATATATAGACAGAACTCATGGTCTTTTTGTTCAGTTAAGTTCCAATCAGAGGTTTGTTTGTTTGGTTTGCAGATATAAAAAAAATGTGTAGAACTTTGCTACGAGTCTCTTCATCAGTTTTTTGACCGGAATTAAAATGGGTTAGGGGTTGGATTGAGCTCATCCGGATATAGCGTTGAAGATAATGATAAAAGGTATAAATGCATAACGAAAACTTTATAAAATTGTTGTACAACAAAATAATTTTAAGACTTTATCTTACGTCTTCGTTATGAGTTAGTCAAAAAGATTATTAAAATCTTATCTTATTATTAAATTCCCTCAACTAGCAATTGGTTAATCACCTCCTGCTCTCTATCATTAATATATGCAAGAAGACAGCTGGAGAGCCCTTCCACATGTTCTATCAGAATAAATCGTTCATCTCATCAAGACAAGGCATTAAACACGTCATTAACATTAATCTTGAAAGGCGAAATTATGCCAATAAGAATAATCGGTTTTATAGAATAATTAAGGAAAAATAAAAAAATTTAGTCTAATATATTCATTTTGTGACAATTTTAATCTAATAAATCAATAATTCAATCAAACCTAATGATTTTGATTGTGTGATAATTTTAATCCATAAATGATATTTAGCACCAAGAGACACAAGCTCAAAAAATGACAGAAAACACAATTTATAAACATCGTTTGAAAGAATTTACAAGTTAACTATAATTTTTTATTCCAATTGTGTTTTCAACATCAAAAAATCACCTACGAACTACAATTGTTACAAAATCAATTCCTTAAGATTGATTGAGATATTATTTTATTAGGCTAAAGTTGTCACAAAGATAGTTTATCAGGCTAAAATTGTATATTTTCAAAAAATTAAACTCATTTTAGAATGTCCTTAAAGATGCAGTCTGCTAAAGGGCTTAATTTAAAACAAAGTTATGAACCATTGCAAATATGAGACATGTTAAAAGTTTCTACTGAAGGAAAGAAAACATTCCAGCCACAACACAAATCCGCATTCTGTATATCAAACTTATTAAAATCTAGAGTAGTATAAGCACAGCTGCGAGCATCAGAGCTTCTTATTTTGATCTCTTCCCCTCTTTTTTCTTTATGACCTCGTCGATGTACATAATGCCTTTGCCCTTGTAAACTTCAGGAGGCTTACAACTCCGAACAGCAGCAGCAAATTGATGCACCCTGTCCTTGTCAATCCCGGTGCAGCACACTACGTTGTTTTTGAAGCAAAATACACGAACTGCAGGAGGCACAGCCAGTTCAACCTCATGGCTGTATCCGAGTTTTAGGTATAAGAGACGGCCTTCGGCCTCTGCTCTTGCTTTGAAACCAACTCCAACAATCTTAAGAAAGCGGAAGAACTTGGCTTCCATATGGAATAATATCAATCACCTGGCAAGTCAAGAATAGACATCAACAATAGTGTATAGTAGAAATCAAATTTCACAATGCTGTGACTGCTGATGCCTATTGGGGAGAGAGCTGAAACGAAGTCTGAGTGAAATGGCCTCTTCATGAGGCTGGTGCAAATGAAAATGAAAGTTAATATTTCATTTAACTATGTGAAAATGAGCAATAAGAAGACTTTTTTTGGGAACACCACAAGTAGAAAGATGATGTCAATATATACAGACAGTTACACTCTCCAGCATATAAAAATTTAACTCTAGTTCCTCTCATCCCTGCAATCTCCCCTCCCCTGACCTAAGTTACGTCAAGAAATCATTTTGTAATATTTTGTTCTAAAATCTGTCTAAATTCCTCTTTATCCTCGAAGAAGTAGAGTCAAATATAGTACATTGGTATAAAATGGATTAAGTTTCCACACTAAATAATTTCAACATCTCATTCTCGTAAGATAAACAATTTTACCACACCTCAATCCTTAAGCAAATGGAAGGAAGCTCAAATTAGTGTATGAGAATGCATAGATTAGAGGCAAACATTTAAAAGCCTAGTACATATGCTATTCAAATACTCCATAATTCAGATGTTTTAAAGTCTTTAAGTTGACGTGGCCTACACCAACATGTTATTAGTTCCTTTTACCAGCAACCTACACCGAATGAGATATAAAAACCTAGAAAAACTTAAAATTGTATATTAGTGATTATAAAGAAATGAAAGCCTAGTATGCCAGGAAACTTGGTATGGGTTATGTGCAAGCCTAGGGTTATATGGCAGCCTGAAGGATTACTTGAGCCTGACAAATCCAACAAAGTCACTAACTGCCAATTTTGTAAAAAGCTTAAGGCGTGCCTAAGGCGTTTTGTCTCGGCAAGGAGAGGAGGTCCGAGGCGTAAGCCTTGGAATGAAGACAAATTCATAAAATACTTATAAAACAATACATAGCAAACCAAATATTAAATTTAAGGGTTTATAAGTTTTAATAGCATCAAATTAAAGAGGATCTAAGGATGAGGGAGGAGTGATGGCATGAAGGTTGTTGCTGCGCACCTGTGTTCTTACTTTCTTTCTGTTTTAATTTTTAGTAAATTAATTTGTTAGGGTTTATATCTTTACAAAACTGATTGGGCTTTATTTAACAATTATAAACAAATTGACCAAAACTGATTGGGCTTTATTTAACAATTATAAACAAATTGACCCTTTTGTTTTAATTAAGTCTGGGCCCAAAAATTAGGCCCAGCCACCCAGAAACCCTATAATGACTCGTAGGTCAGCAGCCGCCTTCCCCAGAAACCCTAAAATGCACAGAAATGCCTTACCACCATCTCGGCGCCTTGAGGCGGCAGCCTCATTCAGGCGAGGCTTAAGCCTCAAACTCAGCCAGAGAAGCACACCCTGAAGCTATTTCCTACCGCCTCGCCTCTAGGCGCACGCCTTGAAGGGTTTTTACAACATTGCCAACTGCTGACAAATATCCTAATGAAAAGATAAGTCCGTGTAACTAAGCATTAACAACAGTCAAATTAGATGACATGTACATCCAAGAGTCAAGACATTAGAAAAGTTTGTCTTTGTAGGGACAGTATGGGGCTCATTGTAACTGTAGATAAGTTATCTTCTATAACATGGTGAGATGGTTTATAAAATAAGCAGTAGTAATGAAGAGACGAGTAATTTTTCTTTGTGTTACGACTTTTGGCTGCCCAATTAAATCTTTCATGTTGTAAAGACATGATCTTGAAGATTGTTGCAATGAATTGGAGTAGGATAAATGTCAGTTTATGTCCCAACGTTTTGTGACTTTTTAGTTAATGCCCCATCGTAAACATATTGTTATTTTGATTCCTAACGTTTCAGAAAAATTTCAATTAATGCCATGCCGATCGATTTTCAGCAAAAAAAAAAATGCTTGCATGACTGCCATAGTGTCATGTTGGATGTCACGTCAATTAAGTAAAAGAAGAAAAAACGTGTAAAACCTCACCAAAACAATAGAAAAACCAATCTCGAGGCATGGCTTTTTGTTTTTATATCGTTTTGGTGAGCTTTTACGCATTTTTTCTTCTTTTAAATAAATGATTTAGCGTCTAACATGGTTCTCTGACAGCCACGTAAGTGTTTGTTCACCAAAAATCGATCGGCAGGACATTAATTGAAATTTTCTAAAATGTTAATGACCAAAATATCAATATACTTATATTGGGACATTAACTAACAAATTGTGAAACGTTGGGACATAAATTGACATTTATCCTATTGGAGTATTAACTAAAACTTTAGATAAGTATTTCTTATATTGATTGAAGTTACTCCTAATTGGTTAAAATTTTAATGCTAAATAGATTTCTTCTGTAAAATCATGTCCTTTACTAATTTTGTTACCGTTTTAGTCTGTATTCTATTCTGAAACTTTGTGATATTGCATTGAGCCGAGAGATGCTTTCTAATGTAACTAATGTGCCTTGAAAATTTAAAGGGATCACTGCAACATATTTCTTTTATATTAACCTTAATATTTACCCAAAGAAAAGACTCTGCAATACTAATAAGCATTGAGAAGGTTAAAGAGGGTCTAGCATATGTTATCTAGCAACGATTGTCATTCAAGAAAACCTAGGCTTCATAACGATAGAAATCCATTAAATTATTTTTAATTAACTAGGTCGCATAAAGGAACGGAAACAGCAAGCAGAAAAGCATTTCCTAATAGTAGTGGCTCAATCTGTGAGCTGCTCCCTAGAAATCGATCTAAATCAGGAAATATAAAGTGAATTTATAGACCAAGAAATCCCTCTAGCTCTCGTACTTCAAAACAATTCAAATAGGACGAATGCAATAATTATTTATTATTGTTAAACCTAACTCGAGAAGTAAATCAACAACTTCCAAACCATTCCATTTCACTAAAACCCCATGTCTAGTCTAATAGGCATTTTACCAAACAGTTAATCCGGTGCCATTTCGCATTAGATCTATGACCCATCACAACAAATGTGGCCGTATCAGCACATTCAAAGTGACATTGACATAAAAAAAGGCACACACCAAACAGAAGGATTGTGAATTTACCTGGGATTTTGCGTATGAGTTGGAGGAAATTCGGGGGTTGAGTGAAATACCTCAAAATAAAATGGCAATGTAAACGAGAGCTTCTTTACAAATTTAAGGGAAAAAGAAACACACCTTGTGCTTACTATTCCCTTAAAATGGAATAGCTAGGGCCCACACTAATTTCGCTCAAGAAGTTTTTATATTTTCTAATTTTTTCCCCTCTTATATATATCATATCCGAGTCGCCATAGAATAGGTTTTTTTATAGTTTTGATTTTTTTTTTCTAATGAGGTCTATTTAAAATGGCAAAGTTGAGGCACCAAAGATTTTACCTAATTAAGAGGAACTACAATTCACATACAGATAATTACCTAAATATGAAATTGTTCGTGAGGATAAGCATAAATTAATCACAACAATTTCTATCACATAACTAAGGAATAAATTATCCTACAGAAATATGAAGCGCCAAGTTTCTTTGTCTATCGTTGCATTACTAAGGTAAAAAATTTGTTTCCCTAATTCAAAAACTCTATTTTTGAAATCCTACGCATTTCAAATTGTTTTCTTGAATAAACACACATGGATCCTATCAATCAAATAGTAAAAAAACTAGGGATGGATCGGTATGGTATACTGAAAAAAATTCCCCATACCGTATACCGTACCGAAAAGCACGGTATGAAAAATTTCATACCGATACCGTGCCGAACCGTTCGGTATATCGAAAATCGGTATACCAAAAAATACGGTATGATAAATTTTCATACCGATACCGTACCGATTTTCCGGTACACTATACCGAAATTCGGTATACCGAAGATACCGAACTTATCTAAATTCTAAAAAATTGATCTTGAACAGGCCCAAAATCCACTAACACTACCACTACATCCAATAAATATCCAATATTATTATTTATAAGCCCATTTTCAGAAAATTCCAATAGGATCCATATTAGGCCTACAAGGCATAACCAAGTTGTTTCTACGAGTTCAACTAATGAAGTAGAACAATTTTAAATACTCGTAACTCATTAGTACATGTACATCAAAATACACTCCACAAAATGAACTAGTTAATTCCAATCTTATTGTCAATGAACTACCGTCAATCAACAACAAATAAGAAACTTTCAATGAACTAATTGGAATGTCTTCCTTCCATAATGCCTTTCATCTACAAAATCCAACTACTGATTTTAATGTATTTTAATCATAACACAAATATAACAAACAACCTATAACTGCACTGTCCATTTTCAGTAAATGTAGATTGTTCCAAAGAGGACCAGACATTGTCATTTGATGAGCACAATTAATAAGTTTGGCTAATTGCAGCGAAAAACTATAACAAATAATGATGGGTTTGTAACATCTTTCCCAAATACTGATGAACAACAGGCTAGGGGTTTCTGCAAGTAATTCCCATTTCGAAAGAAACAATCAAGTCAAATTAATGTAGTTGGGGAAGGGTAGGAAACAACAAATGAAATAAATGCCTAATTCATTAGTTTTTTGCAATCCACAAAATCCAACCCCTCTCCACTGATTTTTTATTTCTTCTAACTATGATTACATTGCTGCAGAAAATGATTAATATTTTATTAAGTTAAACTCAACAAACATTTATATATTAATTTCTATGTTTCATTTTTGTTCGGTTAACATGCTATGCTTCTACCATTTTTCACAAGTTACAACTCACAAGACAGTGGCGGCGACCGGCGAGGAGGGGCAACAGTGACCGCGACCGACGAGGAGGGACGACGTTGGCGGCGACCGGCGAAGAGGGACGACGTTGGCGGCGACTGGTAGGAGGTCGAGATGGGCAGCCGTTGGATATTAGAAGTTAGAACTTAGAGTGAATTGGATTTCTGTGAATGGGAGAATGAGGGTTGGTGGACGGCGCAGAAGGACTGAAAGGAGTATGTATGTGCATTAGGGTTTAGTTTTTTTTTTAGAAATATATTATATATATTTAAATATTTAGAATTTTGAAACCAATATACCGAATTTTCAATAAATACCGGTATACAGACAAATATCGAAATTTCGGTATATACCGAAATATCGGTATATACCGAATTTTCGGTATTTTTCGGTATACCACAGTATCACCAAAATCGATACCGTTACCGTACCAAAATTTTTCGATACGGTACCATACCATACCGATTTTTCGGTATACCGATGATTTCGATATTTCCGATATTTTTTCGGTACGATAAACACGGTATATCGGTTTTTCGGTATTTTTCCTACCCCTAAAAAAAACTCAACAAAACAAGATGGGTCCTATCACTCCTACGCATTTCAGATTTTAATGGGAATGGTGGGGTTGGGATGGAGATGAAAGTTTGAATCTTTTGCAATGGTAAGTCTTTGTAGTGGCGCAGTGTTGCAGCAATTTTACACCAAAACAAAACTAACCTTGCAAATGGGGGAGAAGTCGGAGCAGATGATGGTGGCAGTGTCAGCGGCCTGAACGCGAGGAAAGCGGCAGCGTCGGTGGCCTGAAAGCGAGGTCAGCGGCAGCGTCGGCGGCCTGAGCGCGAGGAGCAGATGAGAAAGATATAGAAAAGGGAGATAAAGAGAGACATACCGGAGGAATGAAGATCTCCGTCGGAGGAGGGGAGGCGCAGCGGAAGACGGAAGTAGCGCAGGCGGCCTCTTCCGGCGAGAACGACGCGAGGGCTAACGGGAAAGAGAGAGATGTGAGGCGCCGCAATGGCGAGATAGAAGAAGAGAGGCGAGAGAATAGACGGAGGAAACTCACTAGAGGAATGTAGATCTTGGTCGGAGGATGAGATGCCTACCGGAAGACAGCAGCAGCAGCAGCGACTTTTTCCAGCGAGAACGGCGCGAAGGCGGACGGTATTAAGAGAGATGTGAGGTGCTGCTGCTGCAATTGAGGAACAGAGGAAGAGAGGCGCCAAATTTAGGGTTCACTTTCATTCCAATTTGTAATATAAAGTCAAATTAAATTATAAATATACTACTTTTTAATTCCAAGACAACACTTTTACACAAATATTAAGAAAAATAAAGGTTTAATGGTGTTGGTCCCACAAGATTTAATCTTAATAAAGAGAGAGAAATTTAAGGCGTGAATGAAGAGAGAGATAAAATCTTATCTTTGCCATTTTTCATGTAATTTGAGTATGTATATTTAAGAGAGAAAATATAAAATATTAAAATATGAATAAAGTTCAATTTTTTGAAAAATTAATTATTTTCTAAAATAAAAAAATAATGGGATAACAAAAAAATGTTTATAATGGGATAATCCAAAAAAAAATATGAATATTTTAAATATGAAAGAGGAGATAAAATATAATATATATAATAATACTTCCGTATTCGATAAATAGAAACTTTTGCATCTCTATTCCACTATTCCGTTTAATATTTATTACATACTAAATAAATGTGAAATTTCATAAATATTAATATCTTAATTAATATCTTAATACTTGATAAGTCAATTAACATCCCACAAATTATGCAAAATTATTATTTTATTATTTTTAGTATTTAAGAAGTCAAGTAACATCCCACTAATTTTGCATAACAATTATTGTTGTTTCAATTCATATTGGAGAACCCAAATAACGGAATTCAGAAATTAGTCGCACAATTTCTGCTACTTTTCGGGCTATTTCTTTCATTCACAATTACAACTATATTTATTTATTTTTAGAACTCAAAAACAACCAAATGATTCCGCATTCGGAAGCAATTTTGCATGGTGAAGATATTTTCTTCCTCAATTATTCTCCTCCAAGAATTTTCTTTTCATTCAAAACCTCCAGATTGAGCACGATCGAGTTGCTGCGGCCAAACGATGTGAAACAACCTGCCAAAGCGGCAACTAGCTTCTAAGTACGGTAAAAATTGTAGAGATTATTGACCTATTCGAATTTTAAAAAATATTTTTGTTCTACTGTGATTTTTTGTGTTTCGGTATTTTTGATGAGGCGATTGTTTGATTTAACTGCTCAAATATATGAAAATATACATGTATTTCACCATTTGCAGGTACTTTCAAAACAGATGACGACCTCATTTACCTAAGAGTTCAATTTGCACATCTGGAATTAAAAGATGCTTTCTGATTTTCATAATATTTCAAAATAACATGTGTTTTTTTTTTCAAATCTACTAGCTATTAACCAACTGAATAAATATATGTAGGCAAAAACAAGTACCTTAACCAATTCAACTACAAATTTGATTTCTTATCCTAAAAAATATTCATCTAGTTATCTAATTCTATATACCATTACACATTCCTTAATTCACAACAACTCTCTATCCTACATGATATCCCTATTTTTTTATACATATAAAATCTTCATTTTATGCCTTAATTTCGTATTTGAATTTCAATAATTATCTTTTAATCAATTCTTTAGTAGGTATCATAATTATTATTAACTGATTTTGAAAAAACTTTCTATTTCATTCATCAATCCAATATTTATTTCAATATGCATCCGCAATTACTGACCAAACAGCCCAAATTGTCAAATTTTGCATGTTCTACCTTCACTCTAATGCTCTAACTAATTTTTGTATATTTATTTTAAAAAATTGGTGAAAATATCCTCTCGGCATTCATGTTTTTCTTAAACATGTGAAGAGTATCCTTGAATTTTCATGTCTTTCTCTCTTAAGCTCTTGACCAAACTTACCTTCGATGGCGGTCACTAAGAGACGTGTTGGGGATTGACCTCGTCGTCAGGCTTGTCTCGCTGTAATCAACGCAGCAATGGCAGCAACTTCCCAGCCCAAAGTGCAGCATGCAGCCTCGATACACGTCGGAACCAGAACGACATCAACCCCAGGCACGGGTCCTCTACGTCATATGCCCTCTGTGTACATCAACAAAACAATAGTACACGGACAGCAGCTGCACACCCGTTGGCAGCAGCAGACGTCCTCACGCAGCTATGCAACACGGCTCTTGCTCTGGCTCATTTCCGGCAGTGACGTCTTCTCTCTTCACCTTCACACAACAAGAGAAAAAGAGGAAGGGAAGGAGATGGAGACACGAGACGGCAACTCGGTTCAGGTACGAAACCCCTTCTATCACAAGCAACACAACAGGCACGATAGGTTCACCCTTGTATCAATTTCGTCGACACCACAACAGTCACACAAAAGCCCTCTCTTCCTCTCCGGTAACACCTACACGAATGATAGATTTGAGAGATAGCAGTGTTGCACTAAGCTCTTGATCACACAGATAACAAGCTAATCTCTCACACTCTTTGTGCACTCTCACATCCACACATAAACATGGCATCGAGTGATTATAAAGTAATCCATGAGGAAGCCACACAAGGAAAGAACCATAGAAGGAAAGTTATCGTCGTTGTAGCTAGGGCACAGAAAAGAGGGAGAATGAAGAAACAAATCAAGGGATAGAGATAGGGTTGCCAAACAAGAGAGGACAAAAGAGCTTGGGCTATTGGGCCAACACAAAAATTAAAACAATCTCCACATTTGGGCCAATCGTGGTGACGTGTGCATCGGAAAGGAAACAAACACACTTAAAATCATCATTGCCGAGTGTCCCCTGCAAAATCACACAGACATAGCAAGGAACAAGACGTATAGACACACAATCCATACATGATCACAAATATCAACCAAGGGTAAATTAATTGTGTTCATACCTGCAAAAAGATACACAGAAAAAAATACCCACAAAGCACAAAGATATCTAACACATAGTTAGAAGCTCACGAAGAAACATCCAAAGCTAACTAATACAAAGCTAGAGAAGATCGTAAAGATCATCACAACCATCACACGGTGGTCTATCACAAAGATTGCTATCACTAAGCTAGCATATATCACACAGATCATAAATCACAAAACATATGACGAAGCCACTAAGCCACTAAGACACAAAGTAGACAATCACAAAGACACAAAGGTTCACAAAGAACAAAAACAAGAGCACAAATAAAAGGAAGAAGCTCCACCTCAAAGAGAGCAACAACATAGACACACAAAGAAACAAACTCATAAGCTCATGCACCATAAACTTAAAGTTCAACCACATACTCCATCTTAGAACAAATCACCCATGGTTTCTTCACTAGTAACCACATTAGTCTGATTAACTTGTTGATTCTTCATAGGACAATACTATTAAATTATAGTGTTGGAGATATATTCAT
Organism: Salvia rosmarinus; assembly: GCA_036937905.1. NCBI lineage: Eukaryota > Viridiplantae > Streptophyta > Magnoliopsida > Lamiales > Lamiaceae > Salvia > Salvia rosmarinus. The sequence goes on along the minus strand of CM072819.1, from coordinate 36,517,629 downwards.
TATATTCCGAAATGCAATACAGGTGAATTTTATAACATACGACATAAAATTGAAAATAATGCATCAATTCTATGTATACATGTAACCTTTTTGATATTGATTATTTATCATTAAAATCCTAGTAATAAATAAATATAATTAAACGGTGCCTATTATAGTCTGTTAACAAATAGGGATGAAAACACGAAAACACGACAAGTAATAAGCATAAATGTCGTAATTATCTAGGCAAACAAGTGTAAAGTAAATAGATTTGAAAAAATATCAAAGTAAAAGACTGATCTAAGGAAAGTATTAATTTAGCAAAAAATCACACAATCAATCTATATAACCCTATTAACTAATTTTAAATCAATTCAGATAAAGAATCACACAGATAACCACAATCTCCCTAGACTAATATATGTCATATCTCTATTAGGTCTCAAGGACATAAAAAAAGTGCAATTAGTCATAAGATTTATTCTCCTACAATTAATTACAAAATCATCAAGTCTTTAAATTAATTGTATTATGAATTCCCGAATTTGATTACTTAATTAAAATCACTAGGTATTTAATCATGCAACTGACATGCATCAATAATAGTCATATATCTACGTATAAAATAGCACCATGAATCATAAATAATAAATTGACGGATAAATAGGTTCAATAGATCAATCACATAAAATTCTACTAAATCATACAAACCCAATTAATATGAAATTAGTTATCAATGACAAAAGTTAAAAAGAAAGAATAAAGAACATAATTGAAATAAATAATAAAAAAATCAGTGTAAGAATTCCACAATGAAGAATTTGGAATCCAAGGTTGAAAAGAAAATCTCTAACTCTTGCAGGAAGCTTTAAAATAAAGTAAAACTCTAAGCAATATGAAAAATGATCAAATTACAATGTTAAAAAGGGTATTTATAGATGTGGGATATGTTTAAAGGTCCCAAGTGATAAGGATCGAGGTTTTAAAAAATGGGATCAAACTAGGCTTTTTTGGCATATTCAGATGGACGCGGTCACGGGCGCAGCCGCCTCGTATCCGCGAGGGTCTTCTGTAAAATGCGCATATGGGCGCGGTCACGACTGCAGCCACGTGCGTGATTGCACCCCACTGGAGCTTCCGCGTAATGATTTTGTTTTGACTCGTTCTCCTTAGTCTGAAGTTCGATTTTCAATATGTTTGCACCATATATTTTAATCCTATGAAACCCAATCTCATCGAATCTCACTCCAATATTCTTAAATAGTTGACAAAAGATGCTAACGAGTATCATTTCTCAAAATATAAGCAAAACAAAACAAAATCCCATCCAAAACATGATTTTCACTAACTAATAAGTTATAAATATACTTTACAAACCATTGAAAATTCATGTTTATCAATTATATGTGATATGATATGAAATTATAGTCATTAGGATTTAATATAAAAGGTAAATTAATCCATACACACTGCAGCTAATGAACTTTATTAATTTGTGATTAACCATACACAACGGTTTAAAGGGTACTTCAAGCGGCCTTGCCAGGTCAACCCAAGCCCATCAATAATCTGACTGATATCCTCGTCATCCGATCTCCACTTGCAATAATCAACTATGTCTAAATATAATTATAGTTAATATCATAATAATATTAATGCAAGTTGCAGTCCATGCTTATCTCTCTGTAATTAATTCCTTCCCTCGTTAAATCTTGATGCCGCAGCGCCGTCTCTGAATTCCCCAACCCTATCTCGCAATGTTAGAGCAAACCATCAACCATGCTCAGCCCGACAAAGACCCGCCGCCATCGCCGTCGCTGCCGCAAACCTATCATCTGCATTCGATAAACTCCGCCATAGCAATCCGCCAGCTCCCCTCCCAAGGCCTCTCCTTCCAGCTCTGGCCCGCCGCAGAGGCCCTCGTCGCCCTCCTCGACCGCCAGACCCAACCCGCCGCCCTCCCCTGCCTGCACGCGGCCGAGAACCGCCGCCTCCGCGTCCTGGAGCTGGGGTCCGGCACGGGGCTCGTGGGGATCGGGGCGGCCGCATTGCTCGGGGCTAGCGTCACGGTGACCGACCTCCCGCACGTGCTCCCAAACCTGCTGTTCAACGTGGACGCCAATGCCGGGGTACTGGCGGCACGTGGCGGCGAGGTCCACGTGGCGGCGCTAACGTGGGGCGACGTGGAGCAGATGGAGGGCGTTGGCGGGGATTTTGATGTGGTGTTGGGATCCGACGTGGTGTATCATGACCATCTCTACGAGCCGTTGCTCGAAACGCTGAGGTTTTTGCTGTTGGGGAGAGAGAGAGAAGTGGTGTTTGTGATGGCGCATTTGAAGAGGTGGAAGAAGGAATCGGCCTTCTTCAAGAAGGCCAACAAGTATTTTCGTGTTGAGGTTGTGCATAAGGACAGCCCCTCTAATGGCGATAGAGTTGGAGTCAATGTCTACACATTTGTAAGGAGAGCTGCTGCTGTCAAATTCAACTCTAAATAGCATTCCATTTGTGTTGCTACAAAAGGATTGTGTGGGATCTCATCTCCTGTGTTCTTTGGCTCGAAATGGTGAATCATAAACAGAATCTTTTCAAGAAATATCAAGCAAACGAATATCTCATTAATCGGAACTAATGGTGTGGTGCAACGTTAAAAATTGACACTATGCAACAAAGGAACTAGAGCTAGAGCAGTGCACTATAATGATACAAACAATGTGTGATACATCTAGAGGTGTGACTTAATTATAAGGAATATCATATACCATACAAGCATAACCATAACCTAATCAAGCATGTAAAATAACTTGAACCAACTAAACATGCTCTTCAACCTGCCTTCCTCGGTAAAAGAGCTGCAACGAGTTTCATCAATGCTTCCAACTCAGGACCTGGATAAACAGATTGCACTCAGAGGGTGTTTGGCTAAGCTTATAAGCTCCCCAAAAATAGCTTATAAGTTGTTTTTTAGCTTAAAAAACAGCTTATAAGCTGTTTTTGAGGAGCTTATAAGCTCAGCCAAACGCCCTCTCAATCAGATTCTATCAAGTCAATCTTTTAGAATCACTCTTTCTGTTGAGACTGAAAGAAACGAGGCATAGAAGAAATAAGAAGCGCTCAGAAGAGAAATGTAGACATTGCAAAAATATGGTAGAAAAGTTCATGTATTATTTGTCTGATTCCGTTAAAAATCACTATAGCTGTGGTACTCGCACATTGTGATAAAACAGCAACAGCAACTTCTTATAATGGATCTGAGATTATCTTATGTTGCTTCCTCAATCACAGAGTGATGCATATCTAGTTAATCTATGTTAGCGGAAAAAGTGAAATAAGAGAGGGGATGCACATAATCAAAAAACATCAGGTAGCAAGCTGAATAAAAGGAAAATATTCAATGACTCAATGGATGCCCTCCATGTCAAAGTACAATACACAGTATCAGTCAATGCTCCAAACACTATATTCATCAGATCATCAAACAACACCATCAAAATTGCAAGTTGGAACTAGAGATATTTTTTTTTCAAGAGTAATTTCCATTCCATTATGTCGAATTCCACAAAAATGTTCGTACGGTATTAAAAAAAAGAAAAAGAAACTGTTGATGGCCTTCTCAGATCCCCATTTTTATACATTTATGCTTGAGGGCATTGGAATCACCACATGTTGAGACAAACAAACAGGTTATGTGGTAATTTACTTGAAATCCAGCTTCAGTTTTTCTAGATTTAAACCAATATCAATAAAATTTTCAAAGGAATAAGACACTCAAATTCATAGCTTAGTTCTTCAGGTCATACAAAAGATAAAAAATGATGGCCCGTGTAGCCTCTCTAAAGCAAGAGCTTATTGAGCATTACCGACCGGGCAACCTGGTCAAACAAAGAAATTAATTATTTCTTCCAAATTTTCCTGTAAATGTTGCCTCACCTCTTCATGAGACAGAATCTTAGTAACAAAATACTATAAATAAAGAAGCCCTTTTCTTCAGAAGAAGCCTCAGATTAATAACAATGAAGACTCATCTTCAGAAAGCAGAGCATTAAACTAGACACCTGGAAATGATTGTTCCACATATGTATTTGGCACATTAATAGATCAGTTGCAGGCATTCATCAATTACATGACGAAAAGACAAAGCAGACTGGGCCAAACTAATCAGAAACAAGCACATACATATACATGTGTGAGTGTGTTTGATATGCAAAAAGAACATCCAATAAAATGAAGATACATTTGTCATTTATATTCAATATGCTTATTATTTCCACTCTCACATCTCAACCCAAAATACAAATGTTATGCCAGTTCCCATCAACCAATTCATCATAAGATTTTGGATATATGAATCTGGAAGTGGTGTGTTATATGAAGGTGCTGATAGAGCATACAGTTAATTTCAAAAATAAATTCCACACGAGATGCCGTGCAAAATCAGGTAACCGGTGCAATTAACTTTTAGAGTCCAGTGCAATTAAATGACAAAATCCCTTTTGCGAAGTACAGGACGAGGCTGAGGCATACAACATGCAGTTACAGTGATGGCCATAGATGAAAAGTCTATCAAGCCAGTAACTGCAGAATGTCATTACACTGGATAAGAGAATTCCACACAGGATAAGAGAATTCCACACAGTAAATACAATTTAGATTAAGTTTTTGCCTTGTTAAGGAAAGTATAAGAATTGAATCTTAAGGTACAAGATACATCATCACATGATTACCCAGGCCTGCTGTAATCCTCAAGCAAGATAAATAACACACGATGCCTTATCATGAAAATACCTACAAACTACATCACATAATGCAGCATTGACTAGAATAAAACCTTAAATTATTAAGCACCAAATGAACAGTTATTTTCACTTGAAGTCTTCTAAGAACATTTTATCCAATTCTGCACTCTTAAAATTAGTGATATCCAACTTCCAAAAATAAAAAGGTTAGTGATTGAAAATATCACTCTTAATAGAGTTATGCAAACTCGTGATTTCTGGTAAATGCAGCATTTTAGGCATTATATCAGCAATTTCGCATCAAACCTCATCGAGCATCCACGCAAGATAGAAGTAGGTGTTTCATTAATACATAAAGATGCAACACGTAAAAGAACGAAATTAGTTCCCAGTGGCATCAACCAGCTGAAATACCACTTTAAAATCCTCTTTAAATGTCCTTATTTCAAAGAAAAATATCACAATTTTGTTCCGTAATAAGAGAAAATAATTTGTTTTCAAGTATTGCCGTTAGAAGAAAACTGGAGCCTTTACATGAATCTTAATAGCTACGGTACAATTAGAATCACTGAATCAGAACAAACGTACAAAATCAATTTGAACTACTGCATTAACCAAATACTAAAAGAGGCCAAAAGTGTGCGTTGGCAAGTGGTAGTAGGTTCGAGTTAAGTGGTAGTAGGTTCGAGTTCATCACGACGCGACCTTTAAATTTATGTATTTAATTAAAAAAAAAAAACCGAGAACATCATCAATCCAAAACATGAATAGCTAAAATCAGTAGTTACCTGCGAAATCGAACAATGAGAGAAAGATTGTCACCACTGTATAAAACTCATTGAGTTGAGAAGAAGGGTAATCGGAGAAAATGTGAGAAGGGGACCCGCTAACTGTAATTTTAAAACCAAACTTCTTAAATTTCAATCGGGCCCTTGAAAGTGGGCCGAGTTTAGCGGGTCCGATCCTATGTTCCTAAAACTCTGTCCAACTCCATCGTATAAGCATAATTAAAAGGGATTAATTACAGAATTACAATTAATCTGGCTTATGATTATTATAGGACAATGAGACAGAGTTTTGGCAACAAAAGGATCCGATCTGTGAGGTTAGACCTATTTCTCTGGACCAATCAGATGATAAAAGTAAGAGGGTGTTTGACTGAGCTTATAAGCTCTTTAAAGCAACTTATAAATTGTTTAGGAGTTTTAAAACGTCAGAAAGTATTTGGTAAAATAAGCTGTGAAAATAAGCTCCAACAGCTTATAAGGTCCCCTAAAAATAAGTTTGTCAACCCTACTTATTTTTTCATAAATTTATAAGCAACCATGAATTTATCAAAATAACATTTTTATAGTTTGTTATTTTATACACATATACTATCAACTTTACCTCTCATCAATTTTATTTCTCTAACTATGATTTTCTCTCTTTAACTCACAATTTTTTATCTAGCTTATAAGATCAATTATCCAAACACTTTAACATCTTATAAGCTCTTGAGGCATTATCTCTTATAAACTCTTAAAATATCTTATAAGCTCTTGAAACTTATAAGCTCTCTAAAATAAGCTTAGCCAAACACCCCCTAAGTGTTAATGGCACAAATTGCACCAACATATCATGATATTAAGAATGATATCAAACTTAACTATTTATATCTTAATTGAAAAAATTACCCTCAATGATAGGGCATATGAAAATTGAGGGTGTTGATTTGTGTCAGTGGAGCAGCATTGCAGTGCATTCATTTTGCGTACTTCAAAATTTATGAAAAAATTGTATACCAAATGAATACATGTGTAATTTAAATTAAAAACATCTCACATAAAAATCACTTTAAAATAGTAATTGAATGGGAAAAAAATATAAAGTTTTATATTTACATCAAAGAATAATTTAGAATCCATAATACCAGTCGTCGTTGGATAACCACATTTGAGGTTAGCCGCCGGTGGGAACAATGGCGGCAAACTATTTTTCATTTATTTTGAATTTAATTGTTAATTTTGACATATTGTGGCATTAAAGTTCACGTAACTGTGTGATCACATCATATTTCACATCTTCTGATCATATTTCACATCTTCTGCATTCACTTAAGTGAATTTTATAGAATAATTTAATGATGTACAATAATTGACATATAGTAGGAACATATAAAAGAGAGGTTTAAAAAGATATTCAATACAAACACAAACTCAACGCAAACCAGCAAGAGAGAACGTTTGATTATTTAAGAGGGACGAAACCTATTTTTTCTGGAGGCACAAAAGAAAGGTAAATAAATTATTGATTTAACATGCCTTTTATTATTATCATTATCAATCATAATATGTATATTGTTTAGTTTAGTTTTTATGTTGGAAGAAATTTAGTAATTATTTAGATTTTTATTTGTCATTAAGATTTCCTTTTGTACATAATTAGGGGGAAAGTAATCTTATGATTGTAGCAATTTACCATTATGTTTTAGTAATTGAATTTGTGATTTGTATTTTAACATGTTAAAAAAAGAGAGTCACATTTAAGCATTAAATGATGGCGGCTTTGAAAAAAACAGGTTAGCCGCTGTCAAAGTTGCCACTGGCAAGGTTAGCCGTCGTTGTGCTAAAAAAATATGATATTAATTTAACATGTTAATATATGATTTATTATTAATTAATTATAATTTTGTTATATATTAGTTACATGTATGCTTAAAAATAGGATTTTTTTTGTTTGTATATGGAAAACTTTTGACACATTACTTTGACATACAATGGTAAGTTTGATGGATTTGACTACGTTGGAGGAACTTCATTGAGTTTTGCCCCTTCACAATGAGTCTATTTTTACCTTGATCTACAAGATTAATCACATCATGTTGGTCGATTCATTGATCTTAAATTATTGATTGTTTTATTTATCGAGAACCACGCTTGATTGGATATTAAAATATCCATTGATGTGTGAAGAAGAATTTGATCGTTTGTTTGTGATAGAAGCATGTCCTACCTTTTATGGTGTTCAAAACAATGCTACATACGTTCGACAATCCATGAATTTTAAATCCTAGCGTTTGATCCTCCTCAGAGTGAACGACTTGAATATGGAGCACAATTGTCTCAATTCAACGATTGAGAGATATGCTACATTAGATTAGTTTGGTGACGTTGGACAATTGCATGAAGAAGTTTATGTCAATTAATCAAACACACTTTATCATGGTGGGTAGTTTTTTCATACGCCCTATCATGATGGAGAGATATCTGATTCATGGAGCGACGCTCCTGGATGGGATGATGAATGAATAAATTGTCTTGCATTAAACAATTATAATCTGATAGGATACGGCCCAACTCGGGCTCAAGCATCAGGCCCAATAAAAGTGGGTCCCGACATTAAGCTCGGCCTATGTGAGTTCGGCCTAAGAGGACTCCTAAACCAACTACAACTCAAATCCCGCAAGTGGAGACGTAGAAGATTCGGATATCTAAAGGGATCCTGGGTGCATATCTAAAAGAATCCTTATAAAAGAAGACTTTGTATTAGAGTCAAACTGAGGATCATTGTGTATAAATAGAGGCTAGATTAGACGGAAAAGGATCATCTACTCTCTTTGTAATCGTTTTCACACTCTCAATACACATATACTCTCTCTTGCTCCGTGGACGTAGATCTATTTTAAAGATCGAACCACGTAAATCCCTCGTGTTCATTGTGCATTTATTTCCCTAACGAAATTAAGATCGATCACTGGCGCCGTCTGTGGGAAACGAAATTTTGTGTTTTCGATCTTTTTCTCGGGTAATAATCAATCACGACGATGAATACGAGAAATCTTACATCCAGAGCCGCTGCCGGCAACAACAGCAACAACGCCGGTAGGACGCGTCGAGCTCGGCTTGGGAAAAGCCCGATCAGAGATACGACCCCCGAAGGGCATGTCCAAAGTCTCGACGAGCAAGGTCATCCCATCCTGCATGAAGAAGAAGAGTACCGTAGCGAGGGAGGTCGCAACAACAACCGAGAGGAACCCCTGGCACCATAGTTAAACATTGACGATGCAGTTAAATGGTTCCTCGAAAAGAACAAGGAGAGCTTCCTCCAGTACCTTAGCCGTGAACAAGGTCGGCATTATCACGAAGACAAGGACGTCTAAGCCTCGTCAAAGCACAAAGCGGCACAGCGAGGTGAATCCCCCAGCCTCCGGATGATAGGCGCTCATACCTCTACACGGGTTGGGGCCCAAACCGACCGTGCTAGGGACGAACAGCGTGGGACAGGTCGTCGCGATTACCGCGAGGTCAACCCTCGCTATTACAACGAGCCCAGCAGACGACCTCAGCATCGTTCCTTAGGAGACAGGTTCGATGGATATGGGAGGATCATTACCCCCTTCTCTGACGAGATACTCGACACTCCACTCCCGGACAAGCACGGTGCCGAGCATCGCCCCTATGATGATCGAGGATCCACGAATTTCCTTTCACAATTCCAATACAATATGATTAACCAACGTCTCAACACCATCCATATGTGCAAATTGTTCCGGAGTTCTTGGTCGACAACGCCCGGTGGTTCGACACCCTACCTCCCGTAGTATGGATCATATCGAGATCGATGGAAGCCTTCCACCAAGGTTCTTCCAAAAGCGAGTCCAAGACCACATCGGCTCACCTCCTACGGTGAGACAAGTAAAGCGAGTCCATCAACGACTTCATGACCGGTTTAATAAGGAATGCCTCAAGTCGAAGATATAAACGACCTCCTTATCATCTCGGCCTTCGAGCGGCATCTCCGGGGCCTTATATAAGTAGATCGTCAAGCACGAGCCTCGTCGCGTCGGGCCATGACGATAGCGCATCGGTTCGCCAAAGCGGACAAAGGCGATGTAAGAAAGCGCCGAAGCGAAAGGTGGAACCCTTAGACAAGGGGAGAAAAGAGGATGGTCGAAGAGACCGGAGCCAAGGCCGACGAAGTGCCTTGGAAATGATACAACGTCGCCCGATAGAGTCGAGCTCGGGCCTCGTAATAACTCGAGCAATCCAGATGCACCCTTGACGAAGTCAAGGGCGGAGATCTACGAGCTCCACATGAACATGCTCGAGAAACCTCGGCCAATGACAAGGGGATCGAAACGCCGGTCCAAAGATAAATATTGTTCCTTCCATGAGGATTATGGACACGACACGGAGGAGTGCAGAGATCTCATGGCGACATCGAAAAGATGGTGCGTGACGGAGTCTAAAAAGTACCAAGGGCATGGCCGACGAGCTGGTCAGTACGAAGCCCCCCACCGGGGTCAGAAGAAAAGGAAGCAAGAAAAGAGGAAAAACTGTAACCCTCACAAGAAAGCAAGGCGCGATACTGATGAAGAGGGAGATGACGAACCCCAATACGATGGGATCATCTCCACCATCACGGGGCTCCCTCGCGGAGCTACGAAGTCCTCTCTTAAGGCTGAGGCCCGAAGTCCCCATACCAGCGAACCTGTGAACAAGAGGTTTAAAAGGGACGAGGCAATCACCTTCTCCGAGGACGACCCCGTGCCAGCCGTAGTACCTCACCAGGACGCGATGGTAATCCAAGCAGTGGTCGCCAACAAGCTAGTTCGGCGCATATACGTCGACAGTGGTGCGTCGGTAAGCATCCTCTTCAAGGAGTGCTTTGACAAGTTGGGAGTTGAGGAGGCACGCCTCGCACCGGCACCACTGCCACTTCGAAGCTTCGTGCAAGAAGAGACGCGACCTGAGGGAATCATCGAACTTCCTGTCACAGTGGGAAAAGCGCCGACGAGCTCCACCAAAGTGGTACAATTCTTCGTGGTAAACGCCCACTCACCATATAACATCATACTAGGGCGAGATTGGTTGAATGCATTAAGGGCAGTATGTTCAACGTATCACCTTACCATGAAGATCCTCAGAAGAGGAGGAGTAGCTGTGATCCGGGGAGATCAGAAAAAAGCCAAAGAATGCATGCAGGTCGCCTTAAGAGGTGCCGGACTTGACCCAAAGACCACATGCATAACAATTAAGGAAGCCCGAGGAGTTGGAACTGGAAAAAGCGTCATCTGCTCTCAACATTTCGGTGAAAGAGGTCGATTGTATGAGGACGATCCCTCAAGGTCGTCAAGGTAGGTTCTACCGAGTACCTCAACCGGGAAGCGGATCATCCAGCTCTAAGGAATTCGAGACTTCTTCGCTGGTCGCCCTCGACATGACCGGGTCTCACCGAGTATTATCACCACCGCTCAATATTGACCCAAGTGTAAAACCGTTCGGCAAAAGCAATGGATCTTTGCAAGCGAACGGAATCGGATCATACATGACGAGGTGAACCAACTATTAAAAGCACGATCTTGTTCGAAGTTAAATATCCGACTGGATAGCCAACCGGTGATGGTCAAGAAAGGAGGAGGGATGGCGAATGTATCGATTACACCGATCTCAATAAACATTGCCCAAAGGATTGTTACCCTTCCAAATATCGACAAAAGGTTGACGCTTTGGTCGGGTACGAAGTCTTGACTTTTGGATTTATATAAGGGATATCACCAAGTGTTGATGAGTGACGAGGACGCATCCAAAACAGCCTTCATAACGGACTTGGTCTTTGCATATAAGAAGATGCCATTCGGACTCAAGAATGCAGGGGCCACTTATCAAAGAATGGTGGACAAAATATTTCAGCCCTACATAGGTCAGAATGTGGAAGTATATGTAGATGACATCGTCGTCAAGAGTAAAGAGAAAGCCACATGTGCCGACATCAAGATCGTCCTCGGCTTACTTCGAAAGGTAAACCTGAAGCTAAATCCCCAGAAGTGTACATTCGCAGTTCGGTCTAGAAAATTTTTGGGGTGCTGGGTCTCACAAGAATGATTAAAAGTCAACCCGTCCAAGGTTCAAACCATTTTGGAGATGAAGATGCCGAAGACCATCCACGACGTACATAAGTTGATAGGCTGCATAGCTGCACTAAGCCGCTTTCTTTCAAAAGCCGCGGATAAGCAGCTCCCATTTTTGAAAATACTAAAAAAGGCTCCGGAGTTCTCCTGGGATGATAAACACAAGTCAGCTTTTGAAGATCTCAAGAACTATCTCGTCAAACTTCCCACTTTATCCGTCCCGAAAGAAGGAGAGGTCCTTTCCCTATACCTCGCCACCTCGGACGAAACCATAAGTGTAGTTTTGGTACGAGAGGACGGATGTCAGCTCCCTGTATATTTCATCAGCCGAGCATTAAAAGGGCCAGAAACGAGGTATCAGCCATTAGAGAAGCTCGCCTTGGCATTAGTAAATGCTGCAAGGAGACTAAGTCCCTACTTCCACGCATATCTCATACAAGTTCTCACCGATTATCCACTTCGGCAAGTGTTGACGAAGCCAGAAGCCTCGGGGAGAATTGCGAAGTGGGCAATTGAATTAGACGAGCACGACATCTCTTTACGCCTCGTCAAGCCATCAAGGGGACAGCCTTAGCGACTTCCTTGTCGAGGCTAACCAGAAAGCCGAAACCCACGAGCCGACCCAGACAACGCCGAACCCGTAAAGGAACCATCCAAGATTGCTGGCAAATCTATGTGGATGGAGCTTCGGAAAAAATGGGCAGTGGGGCAGGTATCTTGCTCATAAGTCCAGATGGATGAGAGATAACCGCGCTTCGGTTTACATTCAAAAATACGAATAACGGTGGAATATAAAGCTTAATCGCGGGACTTCGCCTAGCTCAAAGTCTTGAGATCTGAGCCGTGCAAGTCCACAATGATAAGCCACATTTGGGAAAGTACGAGGCAAAAAGGCAACAGGATAAAGAAATACCTTGAAAAAGCCAAAGCTACAATGCCTTTTCTTATACTTCCAGTTGGTTCGCATCGAGGAGCAAAATAGCCGAGTGACACTTTAAGCAACCGGCCTCGTCGTCAACGAGCCCGCCGATGAAGAAGTCGAGCGAAGCATAGGCGATGCCGAGGTCGAATCAACATAGTCTCGGACGAGGAACTAATGGATGACCCCATTCAAACATATTTGGAGATGGGTGAACTACCCCATGATGCACTCGAGGCTAGGAAAATCTTGAACAAATCTTTGCGATATATCTTTGGAGCGGAATTCTCTGTAAAATCATACCTTGACCTCTCCTAAGGTGTTTGGGTCCGAATCGAGTTGATTCGTCCCACGAGAAGTACATGAGGGATCATGTGGAAGTCACATCGGACCCCGCCTTTATCAAGAAAGTCATGCGATGGGGATACTATTGGCCAACGATGTTCCAAGACTCAATTGACCTCGAAAGAAGTGTCCAAAGTGCAAGTTCATGGAAGCGTGCGAGACTACCTCAAACCGACCTCGTCGATGCAAAGCCCTTGCCATTTATGCAATGGGGATTGATATTGTAGGCCTTTCGCAAAGCTCCGTGGATGTTTAATTTACGATTGTCGCGATCGACTACTTCATGAAGTGGGTGGAAGCCGAACCCTTGGTGAAAATCACAAGCAAAAACGCCCTCAACTTCGTCTGGAAGAACATCGTGTGTCGCTTCGGCATCCCTCATATCCTCGTTTCGGATAATGGGACTCAGTTCACAGATAAGGTCTTCAAAGAGTGGTGTCAAGAGCTTCAGATCCAACAAAGATTCACCTCGGTGGCCCATCCTCAGGCAAATGGTCAAACCGAAGTCACCAATAGGACCATCGTGAAAGGACTAAAAACTCGTCTCGGTCGAGTAAAGGGCAACTGGGTGGAAAACTTGCCGCAAGTCTTATGGTCGTATCGTACAACACCTCGGACATCGAACGGAGAAACACCCTACAGTTTGGTGTATGGAACCGAAGCAGTAATCCCTACAGAGATCGGTATACCGAGCCCCCGCACTATCAACTTCTCAGCAAGTAAATGGGGAGAATCTATGAAGCGACCTAGATCCGCTTGAAGAAAGAGAGCTCACTTTACATTAGAGTAGCTCGGTATTACAACCAGCGTGTCAAATCCCGGCAGTTCAAGTGGCGACCTCGTGCTTGAAATAATGAAGTCGAAGTCAAGAAGCTCGGTAAACCGGAAGCCACATGGAAAGGGCTTACCAGGTCGAAGAAGTCCTCGGAAAAGGGTCATATAAGCTCGCACATATATCCGATGAGCAAATACCCAATACGTGGCACATCATCCATCTCAAGAGATATTTTGCATAAGTGTCAAAGTTGTTCATTTAGTCATGTCGCGTCTTTTTGTAACGTCGTGTCAAAGGTTGAGTCTGTACAGTCGTCTTTTCGGTCTTTTTCTGTTGTTACGTCGTATTTTATTAATAAAATCTTTTTTTTTCTTGCATACTTCATTTGTCACTTATGCATACTACCTCTTCCCCATGATACAACTACCCTCTTCGGATGACGAACTATACCCTCTTTGGAGGACGAACTATACCCTCTTCGGAGGACGAACTATACCCTCTAAGGAGGAGATCTAAACGCGCGTGAGGGGACCACCCCTAGCGATACTTCTTGCCAAATAAGAAACTCATACCTTCGTTTATTTCGAGGATGAATACCTTCGTTTAATACGAAGACGAACTACCTTCGTTTATTTCGAGGATGAATTACCTTCGTTTATTTCGAGAATGAACTACCTTCGTTTAACACGAGGACGAACTACCTTCGTTTATTTCGAGGACGAATTACCTTCGTTTATTTCGAGGGTGAACTACCTCCATTTAATACGAGGACGAGCTACCTTCATTTATTACGAGGACGATCTACCTTCGTTTGATTACGAGGATGAAATATATACATCGTTTGCTTAAAAAGGAAAATCAACACTACGGTAGAAAAATTTGTTCTTATTTCCGAAGTATACAACGCATACATTATGAGGACGACGAAGGCCCAAGAGGCTGGGAAAAGCTAAGCCAATCCCTAGAGAAGTCGGGGTTCAACAACTCATCTATGCTAACCATATCCCTACCTCTGCCTCGTCCTCGATCGACGCCGAGAGTTCGGCCAGCCCGACCTCTTTGCCTCGCTGAACGACCTCGATCGCTCGATGACACACGACCTCGGCTGCACGATGGGCGACGTCTATCTTGCATATAAAACTCGAGAGAAGTGTCGACATTCCAAGTCGTCGGAAGAGAAGAAGAAGTCTCGACAGGAGGAGGATCTCTGGCAGACGAAGAAGCCTCGATCGTCGATCGAAGCACCCGCTCGAGGAAAGGATGACGATCTACGACGATCTTGTAGAGGCCACCTACTTTCTTCGGATCGGCATCTCGCTCCCGAAATTGCCAGAGTCCCGTACTCTTCCCTATACCTCCAACAACGGGTCTGCGAGCTCGAAACTTTAGCTTGACCTCCGAGATAGTCATTCCACCACCTCGTGGATAACCGCTTCGTATTCAGCATGCTCCTTGGCGACCGACTTGGCCTTATCCTCTGTGATCTCGAACTTATCCTCCAACTACAAAAATCGAGCCTAAAGCTCGTCAAACTTCTCTTGAGAAGCCCTGAGTTGGACGCCGGCCTCTCCGCACATGGCCAAGTTGCCCTCTAAATGAAGGACTTCAACCTCTTTAGATTCGAGGCCCAGTCAACATTTTAATTTGTTCCAACCAAGGCGACACATCAAAAAATTCAGGAAAAGACTGAAGACAAAAACAAAAGACAAAATTTCTTCCATCAAAATTGGGGAGTTTTATTAAAGCCTTCAAGGTAGGAACTTGTCAAGGTACATATACATTTGTTGGATTTGTATCTTGAAAGCGCTTTGGTTGAGCTTGTATACAATGTTTCTGTTACCACTATTACAATCTCCTATCGGTTTGAATACTTGATTGCATATATCGTGTCCCTTATCTCATATATAAGTTAGATCATACGAT
Organism: Salvia rosmarinus; assembly: GCA_036937905.1. NCBI lineage: Eukaryota > Viridiplantae > Streptophyta > Magnoliopsida > Lamiales > Lamiaceae > Salvia > Salvia rosmarinus. Next base: position 36,502,060 of record CM072819.1, on the reverse strand, counting down.
GTGTGAAGATCACGTAAGTGCGTATGATTGGTCAAGCTTAATGAGATATAAAAGTTTCACATTTGAGACAACTTGAGGACGAGTTGTCGGTATAAATGCGGTATATATAAGTGACTTGACTTGGTTGCTTGTCTTTGATGCGTCTTTGACGTATTGAAGGATCACATGAGATGTGTTCTTCTTTCCGACCGTCGTGAAGAACCAAGATCTCGGTGACGACGATGATCTAAACCTCGATAAGGTATTAGGCGGTATGAGTTCTTGACCATCACTTTGACTTGTTATGGGTGAGGGTTATATGTTCTAACCCAAGATTCTCCGCGTCTTGGGTGGTGGCGTGTCTTGTATGTCACACTAGTTATCATGTCGAGTCACCGTATCCGTTTAGGATGATGACGTCCCTTAAGGAGCTCAAAGGTTTATTGTACTAAACCCGCAGTTGAGTTAGCTCAAGTACAATAATAAGGTTGAGTGGTACCGCTTAAGGAATTAAATATATTAATTATTTTAAGCAATGATTGCTATAAATAATTAATGGACGTTCGATATCTTAAATACGGGATTCAGTAATGTCTAAGTGCAAGCCCGACTCAACGGTAATAAAGGGTAAGTCAGCATTTATTCTCTAGTGGCATGAATAAATGTTTATAAATTAATTTATGTTCGGGTTGAACATAAGATAATTAATTTATTTGAGGCCCATCTTTATTCCTTGCATTTGATCCTGGTTGGCCCATCCAGCACGCCGTAGCAAGAAGAAAATCGCGCCCATGTACTCTCTAAGGCAAGATTTTATTCTCTTTATCCTCTGAGGATATTATTATATTTATGGTATATGCATAGATCCTTTCCATATAAGATTATGGTAATAATCCTAGGAGTATGGTAATAATCCTAGAAGTATGGTAATTTCCATAAAGACTTATGGTAATTTCCATATAGGATTATGGTAATTTCCATATAGGATTATGGTAATTTCCATATGGGATTAAGGTAGTGCATTATAAATATAAGGTATGAGATAAAGTCTAGGCTAATGCTTCATAATTGAGAGCACAATTTTCGAGCATCACATAGCTCTTGTGAGGATTCTCGAAATTTTTCATAGAGTGAATTGGGTGATTTTCCGAAGCATTCTCCATAGATCGTCCTCACTCGACGTTGGAGATTGGGCAACCGGGATACAGTCCAGAAGGTCAAAGCACGAGTCTCGACCGTTCGATCCGTTCATCCCGTTCGATCCACCTCAGCGGATCGAAAAGGTAAACACGAGAAAACCCTACGTGTTGCAATTAATTGAATAGACGCATGCTGGGATTATAATCAATGTATGGTGAATTAAATATCCAAGATAGATCCTCGGGCGGTGGCTAGACATATGTTTTCCTACAACATTTACAAAAAAGAAAAAAAAAATGGAAGGATCAACTGACCCCTCCACCAGCTCCTTGCTTAGACTCGGCAGCCTCGGCCTCCTCCCGAGCTCCAGAAGCCTCAGCCTCCTCGCCAGCTCCAGCCTGCGCCACCTGATAACTCTTATAAAAGAGTTATTATATGACCTTTTAGATGATAATAACCTTGAGTTTTGTATGATCTATTCGTATGTTTGTGTTGTTCGATGTGTTTTGTTGTGTTTTCGTGTGTGCGTGTGTAGGATTGAGTTGGGTACCTTTAATGGGTTTATGTTCTTTTAAAGCTTTATTTAATCAATCTATGGCATATAGCGGGAAGAACGGCGGTGAAGGCGATCTTTGAAGTCCGCCGAGTCGAAGCCGAGCTCCGGTCGAGCAGCAACAAGGCCAAACTCATGAGCAAGCGTGACTTGAATACGAGGAAGGAGAGGCGAACAAGGCGGGTAATGCGAGAGCAAGGTCGAACTCGAAGGCAGTAAAGCTCAAAGGAAAAGTGAAAACCGAGGATGCCGGGCGAAGTCTCGAGTCGAGCTCGGAGAGAGGCCGACCACACTCAAGCTCGCTGCTGAAGTCGAGCTCGAGAATGCCGAGCTCATAATCAAAAGCCGAGCTCAGGAATGCCGAGCTCGTAATCAAAAGCCGAGCTCGGGAATGACGAGCTCGTAATCAAAGTCGAGCTCGAGAATGAGCTCGTAATCAGTGAGCTCGGGAATGCCGAGCTCGTAATCAAAAGCCGAGCTCGGGAATGCCGAGCTCGTAATCAAAAGTCGAGCTCGTGGCGAGCCGTTCCGGAAGAGAAGAAGCGAGATAAGGTTGAGTTCGTGACTAACAGCGAGCTCATGAATTAAGTCGAGCTAGCAACCAAGTCGAAATACGAAGTGAAGCGGTCGTAAGGAGAAGAGCCTATCTTGTTGATGGATGATCTACGACAGTATGAAAGGTTTGGCTAAAGGCGAGGAGATCTGTGGGACCACGACCACGTGGCATCGCGATTGCAAGCATAAAAGGGACGGGTTGTTATCTGTCGAGCCATCGAAGAGGACCGAAAAATCGGAGGTTGAAGGGTGGCGGTGCGCCGTCTGTACTCCACTAAAAAGACACGAGTTGGTTATTAAAGGGGACATACAATGTAAGAAAGGGAATCGATCGAGGAACTCGAGAAAAAAACACACAATCATTGGAAGAAGGAGGAATCGGTGGGCGACAACTTGGAGAAGAAGCCATCGGAAGAGGAGCGATCGAGGAGGAGCACGTGATTCGGACGGCAGTTACTTTCTTATTCTCGAATTCTTATTACCTTGTTATGGCATTCGTTTATTTGGATATTGTTGAACAGTTAGCTATGAGCTAAATTTGTAGGACTTGATCTTTTGATGAAACCCATGCTCGCGTGTGAGCTTATTTCTACTTATCTTGTTAAATTGCTATTGTTCTCTTGGAGATTATTTATCTTGCTTGTGATTGATCACCATGGGTGAGATCTTAGCTCTGTAATTTCTGGGAAGCTCTTATAGAGTGGAAAACAAGAGAATGACGTAAGAACATGATTTAAACATTATGTGTGTGAATAGCATAGGAATATGTGTTTACCTTGCATGACATAAATGAATGGATTAGTAAATATATTCTAAGAGCTGTTTGGTATAGGAATATATCGAATGACTTATAGAATATAATCTTAGATTTGGAAAAATACTAAGAATCGGAGAAGTTCATGTCATGGTAATGAGGCGATGATAATGTTGTAGCATATTTAATACAGAGCATGGGTGGAATCGAGAGGTCAAGTCTATTTCTCATCCTTTTATCATTTGTTTAATCATACTCTTGTCGAAATTTTACCTCGCCCGTGGTAACATTCTCTTAGTTTTGATTTTAAATACATTTTTATTAAATTGTTATTTCCTGTTTTATTCCCCTTGTGTTGTTCTCTTAAACAAAAATTGTTTGTCGGCGTGATTTAAAAAGTGCGATCCCTGTGGATTCGATCTCGGAATATTTCCGTGTATTACTTGTTGACTACGTGCACTTGCGTACATCAAATAATTTCAACAACAAGTTTTTGGCGCCGTTGCCGGGATTCGCCAATTATAAATTACGTTGATATTGCAATTTTTGTGTTTATTTGGTATTAGTGGTTAACTCTGTTATTTTCTTTGAGTGAATCGGGGCTTACGGATTGTGGTATATCATGAAGACCAAAGCGCGAGTATTATACCGCTAGATCCGAGATTGAGCGCACCTTCCGTCGAGGAAGGCGGCGTCAAAACGTCAAGTAGGCGTAAGCTAAAATGGCTGCACAGGGAGGTAATGGGAATAATGGAGGAAATGCCATAGTCATTCTTGATGACCGGGAAAGGGGTATCGTGACTCGCTAACTTGATTTAATGAGTTAAATCCGAGGAATAACCGGACCAGGTGCAAGCGAACCGATTTGGTGAAGTCGGTTATGTTCGGATGCTCCAAGCGGTAGAAGGCGATTCGGTGGGCAAGCCACGGAGGATCACATCTCCACCCGGTCGTTCTTGGAGGTTAGCGACTCATTCGAGTTGTCGGTGTTTCGGACGAGCGTTGAGACTTTTGTTTCCTTTTAGCTACGAGATCATGCAAAAGCATGGCTGAATGGTCTTCCATCGATTCTATCACTTAGTTGAGCGAGCTCGTGAAAAATTCTTGATGAAGTATTTCCGCCTACAAAGAATGCAAGATTCGAAATGACATCATGTCGTTCGGCGAGAATGATGATGAGTGCGTGTGCGAGGCATGGGAACGTTATAAGAAATGCTACGAAATGCCCTACCACGGCATCCCGCCTTGCATTCAACTTGAAACCTTCTATAATGGGTTAAGCAGCGTCCACGCTTGGTGCTTGGCGTCCGCAAATGGAGCTATTCTCTCTAAATCCTACAATGAGGCATATGAGATATTGGAAAGGATCGCTAATAACAATTGCCAATGGTCCAATTCTCGTGCTCAATGGGAAGAAATCATTGCGGTGTTTTGGAAGTTGATGCCTTGGCGCTAGCTAAGCGCTCAAGTGGCGTCCATGAGCAACATGTTGAAAAGCTTGCAAGTAACCAATCCGGTTGTTCAACCAACGAGTGTTCGGTGGTAGCACCCACGATGCAAGTAAGCGGTATCATGCGTTTATTGTGGGAAGGGCATACTTTTGATAGTTGTTGATAGTTGCCCGTGAATCCGACTTGATTGTGTTACATGGAAATCGAGCGGCCAAGGAATAATCCTTACTCACAAACATACTGATCCGGGTGGAGATAACATCCTAATTTTTAGGTGGGAGGACAAGGATCTTGAACAGTGGTGGTGGAAATTTTGAGAAAAACACGTATCGACAAAATTTTCAACCAAAGCGACAACAGTGCTCCACATTAAATCTATTGAAACCTTGATGAAGGAGTATATGGCGAAGACGGATGCGATGTCTGAGGACAATCCACTTTGCTAAGGAATTTGGAGGCTCGAGATCGGACAATTAGCCACGAGATGAGGAATCGGCCCACAGTGTCTGCCCAGTGACACGGAGAACCCTCGGAAGGATAAAGAACATGTCGAGGCTGTCACTCTGCGAAGTGGAAAGAAGATGCAAGAAACCGAGCTGCTGAACCAAGAAGAAGAAGGCGGAGTCCTCAAACACTAAAAGCAAGTTGGTAGAAGTGGAAGCACCGAAGCAACCTCGTAATGCCGAGGTGCCTGCCGAAGTGAATCCATTGCCGAAGCAACTGGACGAGGTGGTTTATCGTCCACCACCACCTTTTCCCGAAAGGTTGAAGAAGAAACAACAAGATACTCAGTTTCGGAGATTTCTGGATGTCTTAAAGCAATTGCACATTAATATCACATTGGTGGAAGCTTTGGAACAGATGCCGAACTATGTGAAGTTCTTAAAAGACATCGTGACAAAGAAGAGGCGTATGGGTGAGTTTGAAGCAGTTTGCGGCCAAGAAGCGGCGATACCATGTTGAGGAGCAAAATTCCACCCAAATTGAAAGATCGAGGGGCTTTACAATTCCATGCTCAATTGGAGGGCCGCGGCGTCGGTCGTGCTCTGTGTGATCACGGGAGCAAGTATAAATTTGATGCGCTCTCAATATTGAAGCTCGGGATAGGAGAAGCTAGACCTCTGACGGTGATCTTGCGGTTGGCGAGATAGGTCGATGGCTCGTCTGAAGGAAAAATTGAAGATGTGCTAGTAAAGGTGGATACATTCATCTTTCATGATTTCATCATTACGGATTACGAAGCGGATCACGGTACCTATTATCTTGGGACGCCCTTTCCTTGCTGGAAGGACCTTGATTGATGTCAAAAGGCGAACTCACAATGAGGGTAAATGATCGGAAGGTTACCTTTAATGTATTCAATGCTATGAAGTACCACGGCGAAGTGGAGGAATGCTCGGTAATTCAGTATTAGAGCGGTCGTCGCGGATAAAATCTTTGGAACACTCGTCTCGGTTCGAAGACAATGATAATGAATATGCCGATCTCATGGGTTAGAGCGAAAGCGAGCCCCTCGGTATCCTCTAGCGAGAGATGCGCAAAGTGCCACCTCGTATAAGCCGAGCTCAAGTCATTTGGGACTCGCAGATCGGTCCGTCCATGTAACCAAACCTTCAATAGATGAACCTCCAGTGCTTAGTCTGAAAACATTGCCCAACCACCTGAAATATGCTTATATGGGCGAGGGACAAACTCTTCCAGTAATCATTTCAGCTGCGCTCGAGCTCGACAAGGAAGAATCTACATTACGGTCTGCGCAAATCTGAGAGCTATTGGATGGTCAATTGCCGACATCAAGGGATCAACCACTCTATGCATGCACAAGATATTGTTGGAAGATTGCCACAACACTTCCATAGAACACCAGCGCCGTCTTAATCCAGCCATGAAAGAGGTGTTGAAAAAGGAAGTTATTAAATGGTGGATCTTTGGAATCATTTATCCGATCTCGGACAGTTCTTGGGTGAGCCCGGTGCAGTGTGTTCCTAAAAAAGGAGGAGTTACAGTGATTTCTAATGATCGGCAGGAGCTGATTCCAACTCGGGTGATAACGGGATGGCGTGTTTGTGTGGATTACATGAAATTGAACACGGCTACTAGGAAGACCATTTTCTCTGCCATTCATGGATCAAATGCTTGATAAACTCATTGGCGAGGAGTTCTTACATTTCCTAGATGGGTATTACGGATATCATCAAATTTCCATTGCTTTAGATGATCGACACAAAACCACCTTCACTTGTCCCTATGGCACTTTTGCCTTTAGAAGGATGCCTTTGGACTCTGTAATGCCCTGCAGCGTTCAGCGTTGCATGATGGCCATCTTTTAGGATATGGTGGAGAAATCGGTCGAGATCTTCATGGATGACTTCTACGTATTTGGGGACACTTTTGAAGTATGCACGAGTAACTTGGGAAGGTCTTGGGCGTTGCGGTGGCGCTTGGTTTTAAATTGGGAAAATGCCACTTCATGGTGCGAGAGGGCATAGTGCTAGGCCATCACATATCGAAAGGGATCGAAGTGGGCGAGCCAGATCAGTGATAGATAAACTTTCACCCCTACTACCGTTAAGGGGTGCGTAGTTTCTTGGGACATGCGAGATTTTCTGAGAAGGTTTATAAAGTTTCTCAAAATTTCTAAAGCCTTGTGTGCTTCTTTGGAGAAAAATAGCCCGCCGAGCTTACCGGAATGTAACGAAAGCGTTTGGCGTTTTGAAGCGAGCTCTAGTGAAGCTCCGTAATCATTGGACCGAGCTGGTCATTACCTTTCGGTGTGATGTGTGGCTAGTGACTTCGCCGTGGGGGCGTCTTTGGGTCAGCGAAAGGAGAAGTTATTCCACTCCATCTATTATGCTAGCAAAACGTTGGTGGAAGCTCAAATAAATTACACCACTACGGAGAAAGAGCTGCTAGCAGTTGTATTCACATGTGAAAAGTTTAGAGCCTACCTCGTAGGTTCGAAGGTGATTGTTTACACAGATCACGCGGCCATAAGATATCTTGTCGCCAAGAAAGATGCCAAGCCATGGTTAATCCGATGGATCTTGCTTCTACAAGAATTTGATCTGGAGATTAGAGATAGGAAGGGTACTGAGAATCAAGTGGCCGATCATTTATCTCGATTGCCAACAGCTGAAGGTGAAGACACTCATGTTCAAATTCAAGATGCATTTCCCGATGAACAATTGATGAGCATGCACCACCATAGCATACCTTGGTATCGGATTTTGTCAAACTTCTTGGTGGGTGGGTGTACCTGCCTCGACTTCTCCTTTCAACAAAGGAAAAGATTCTTCTCAGGGTTAACCATTACTTTTGGGATGAACCATTCTTATATAAACCTTGTCTTGACGGGTTGATGGCGACTGCGTTCGCATGAGGAAATGGAATCAATTCTAGAAGGATGTCATGCTACTCCATATGGTGGTCATTTTGCGGGAGACGAGAGAGCGGCTAAAGTACTCAATCGAGGTTATTTTGGCGACCTTGTTTAAGGATGCTCATGCCTTTGTGCGTAAATGTGATCGATGTCGAAGAGTTAGAAATATCTCTTCTCGGAATGAGATGCCAATGAACTTTATTTTAGAAATTGAACTCTTAGATGTTTGGGGCCTCGATTTTATGGGTCCTTTTACACCCTCGTTTGGAAATCTCTACATCTTGGTGGCGGTTGATTACGTCTCTAAATGGGTGGAGGCGTTGCAAGCTCGACTAATGATGCGAAGGTTGAAATTAAGTTCTTGCAAAAGAACATCTTTACGATTCGGCCTCTCGTGCTGATCATTAGTAATGAAGGAACTCATTTTGTCAACAAGGCGTTGAGTGCGGTCTTAGCCAGTATAATGTTCATCATAAGATTGCTACGGCATATCATCCCCAATCGAATGGCCAGCGGAACTCTCGATAGAAATAAAGGTATATTAGAAGGTGGTGAACCAGGTTGAAAGGATTGGTCCATGCGCTTGGATGATGCGGTATGGGCCTCTGAGCGACTTTCAAAACACCGTTGGGGATGTCACCTTATCGGTTGGTCTATGGGAAAGCTTGCCATCTTCCTTTGGAGCTTGAGCATCGAGCTATTAGGCGATAAAGAAATTGAATTTTGAGCATAAGGCTGTTGGAGAAGCTCGTTTGTTGCAACTAAATGAGATGGATGAATTAGGTGGTTTGCTTACGAGAATGCAAAGTTGTACATGGAAAACCAAGAGATGGCATGATAACAACATCTTGCGCCGTGAGTTCTTGCCGGGTCAGCAAGTGCTATTGTTCAATTCAGGTTGAGGCTATTCCACTGGCTGAAATCACGATGGTGGTCCTTCACAATTCTCGGGTAGCATTTGCGGTGCTATCACATTCTGAAGGGACGTCGGTCGTGAATTCATGGTGAATGGACAACGTGTCAAGCACTATTGTGGTGGCGAGGTCGTTCGTGAGATGACCTCGACATCTCTGAAGGGCAGCAATGGGAGGTATCTTGGGTTGCCATGGCGGCAGTGACAGCGACCTATTATTCATTTGTAAATATTTGTTTTATTTCTCGTTTTGTCTCGTTGTTTTGGGTGTAATAATAAATTGCCTTAGCTTTGTTAAAAAGGATGCGGGGTTTATTCTAAAATGATATGTGGAAATTTGGATTGCAGGTGTGGTACATACGTACCTCTGGGCGAAAATTTCCGAGCATTGTGCTAGTTTTTGTTCCAGTAATGGACTTGCAGAAGATAGAGAGAAAGTGAAATAGGAGTTGCTATTTTGGTAAAAGGCGGGAGAAATTTGGTTGACTTTTGGGCTTAGAAGACCGTGCCTTTTCTCTACCTCTTTATATTCAGTCATTCTCTATTTCCCCAATTTTCTTTGCGACTTTGCTCTCACTTTTCACGTCCCGTCTTATTTTCTCAAAACATTTGCTACGATTCTATAATTTAGTTGTCTTCATCTCCTCGAGAAATTTATTTATTATCGGAGATTCAACAACGGTGAGGAAGCGATTGGTGCCATCGTCTACTCAAGCAATGATCTTGACACGCCGTCATCATATCGGGCGTCGAGTTATCACGGAAGCTTCACGGTTTCTCCACAGTGTTGCGCCTGCTTCTTCAAAAGAAAAAGTTGTCGGGCGACAAGGTAAGACCAAGTTAATGGAGTCGGAGAGTGCGAGGCTATTCAAAGGAAGAAGGCGAGTGGACAAACCCTCGTCAACAAAGGTAGGGCGTTCAATCGGCGCCATCCCTAAATTTCGAGCCCATGGCGGGTTCGAGAGGTTTAAGCGCTGAAACCTCGGCATCTATGGATGGAGAAAGGTTTTGAAGTCGAAGGACACCCGGTGTTTGTGGTGGGCGATTTCATTAAATGGTTGGGCTACGTTTGCGGCAATTCCACCTCCACATTACACCCCTGGTTAAGGAACTTTATGCAAATATCACGCCTTTGCGAATAAAGAAGGTTTATGCTTTGTGGTGAGGGTAAGTTAGTGGTTTCTCCCGAAAACCATTAATGATTTTATGAATTGGAAAATGAGGTGGCGGATGCTTTCTCCGCCATGAAGAGGCCCTTCGATTGAAGACCTAGAGGGCGCTAAGGTGGCGCCATCGAAGGCCGAGAATGGGAGTTCTCCACACGGGGTTGTCGCTCAATAAAAGGCGCATCGTTACGATTGGAGGCTCATTGCGGATTCACTTCATTAAAAGCGATTTTGCCCACCACCCACGATACCGCGTATGCGAAGAGCGGATCTTGCTTGCTCTGTGCATTTTCTTTGGGAGGTCGGTCAATATGGGCGCCAAATCTGGCGAGGTGGATGAATGCCGTAAAAGGAAGAAAGGCCGGTTGTTCTTCCCTTCTTTGATTACTCAGCTGTGCATAAAGGCCGGAGTTCCTTTCGGGGTTGATGAGGATCGCCTCGCTGAAAAAGCTTTCATCGATATCAAGGCCTTAACTCATCGTCATGGCCCGATTAAAGATTCATCTGAGCATGCTGCGCTTGGTCGATCCGCCTCCACCCATGCCGCCTTCTTCCGAGCCTACTGTGTTAGATATGCAGAAGTTCCTCTGCTTGCAGATCAAAGGCCTCTTGCTCCGATCTGCTGCATTTGAGGGCGACTGAAGCGATATTGGGTATATTATGCAAGCGAGATCGTGTATTGGAGGATTGCCTCGGATCATTATCACGGTAGAAGCTCGCCGGCTTTCCACGAATTCCCATCGGGTATTCGGGCTTGGCCTTACCATCGGATTATGATTACGAGGCGGTGAGAAGGAGAAACGGCCATGAGGCGGACCGAGCTCAATTTGTGACGAAGCTCTGCTGCGTCCATGGGGTCCGACACCGGTTGCTCTATGAGCGGCACTGAAGATGTCCAGGATAGGTCGGTTGCTAGGCAGGCTACCTCGTCGGCTGTTGGATTTGTATACGGTGTTGGATTTGAAAGCAGTTTGGTTGAGCTTGTATACAATGTTTCTGTTACCACTATTACAATCTCTATCGAATTGAATACTTGATTGCATATATCGTGTCCCTTATCTCATATATAAGTTAGATCATACGGTGTGTAGAAGATCACATAAGTGCGTATGATTGGTCGAGCAATGAGATATAAAAGTTTCACTGGTGAGACGACTTGAGGACGAGTTGTCGGTTTGAGCTGCGATATAGATAAAGTGACTTGACTTAGTTGCTTGTCTATCTTTGATGCGTCTACGGCGTATTGAAGGATCAAAGTGAGATGTGTTCTTCTTTCGACCGTAGTGAAGAACCTAGATCTCGGTGACTTACGATGATCTAAATCTCGATAAGGTATTAGATGAGTATGAGTTCTTGACCATCACTTTGACTTGTTATGGGTGAGGTTATATGTTCTAACCATATTCTCCGCATCTTGGGTGGTGGCGGTGCTTGTATGTCACGCTAGTTATCATGTCAGTCACCGTATCCGTTAAGGATGATGGCGTCCCTTAAGGAGCTCAAAGGTTTATTGTACTAAACCTGCGAGGTTGAGTTAGCTCAAGTACAATAATAAGGTTGAGTGGTACTACTTAAGGAATTAAAGATATTAATTATTTTAAGCGATCGAGAATGCTATAAATAATTAATGGACATTCGATATCTTAAATACGAGGATTCGTAATGTCTAAGTGCAAGCCCGACTCAACCCGGTAATAAAGGGTAAGTCGACATTTATTCTCTAGTGGCATGAATAAATGTTTATAAATTAATTTATGTTACGAAATTTGAACATAAGATAATTAATTTATTTGAGGCCCATCTTTATTCCTTGCATTTGATCACTGGTGGCCCGTCAAGCCCGTAGCTAAGTATGGAAATCGGTGCCCTATTGCTCTATGGTAATGATTTGATTCTCTTTATCCTAAAGGATATTATTATATTTATGGGATATGCATAGATCCTTTCCATATAGGATTATGGTAATAATCCGAGAGTATGGAAATATCACGGTATGGAAATAATCCTAAGATTATGGTAATTTCCATATGGGATTATGGTAATTTCCATATAGGATTATGGTAATTTCCATATGGGATTATGGTAATGCATTATAAATATGAGGTAAGAGATTAAATCTCGTTAATGATTAATAATCATCATCATAATTTTGAGACTCCATTGTTCTTGGGAGAGATTTTCGAAAAAGTGTAGAGAGGAGCAAGAGGGTGATTTTACGAAGCATTCTCCATAGATCGTCCTCACTCGGCGTTGGAGATTGGGCAGCAGGGATCTGATCCGGAAGATCAAAGCGAGAGTCTTGATCCATTCATCCATCGACCTCAGATCAAAGGTAAACACGAGAAAACCCGGCGTGTTGCGATTAATTATATAGGCGCATGCTGGGAATATAATCAATGTATGGTGGATTAAACATCAAGATAGATCCTCGGAAGAGGTTAAACCTAGTTTTCCCAACAATTGGTATCGAGCACGGGATCGGTAACTTGGCTCTGTTGGATTAATTCACGTTTGATTATTACATGCGAAATATATTAATTGTTGAATCATCGTTCATCGTGGCTCGTTTTATTTTGTCGGATTTTGTTTTTCACCACGAGAAAATCCGTGGTTAGATTAGATTTATTTTACGTAAATCTTATCGTAAAAGTAAAAGCGAAGCAGCGAGCGAATCGAAGCAGCGGAAAAAGGTCTCGGGTTGCGGGCGGTTTGCGGCGAGCCTCGCGATCGCGAAAGCGATCGCGAGGGCAGCGTGCGGCGAGGCGCGTTCGCGCGAGATCCTGGCACCTAGCTAGCGAGCTCGCGGTCGCGGACCCGCGCGCGGCGTGATGGGGAACTCCGAGCGGATGGCGGCGACATCTCTTGTTCGGCCGAATCTGTTTTGGGCAGGCGGTCCGTAGCGCAGCCCGGGTGGGCCGAGGCCCGTTTTGAAGTTTTCGGTCCGTGCCCGTACGCGAGGCCCGTTGTTGAAGATTATAAAGTTTATTACATGCTTTGCAATTCTAGGTAATAGATTAGGCGGGAAAGTGCAGATTCCACGAGTGGAGCCGCGATGAGCGTTTTTATTTTATTTTTATCGTTCATTGCATGTCGTGGATGTTTAAATTATGCGATAGCATGCTATGTATGTTTAAATTACGTTGACAAACCTTTAAGTGTTTTCGTAATTGGATGCGCATAGTAAGCATTCTAGGTTTATCGCGTTTTCAAGCATATTTTAGAATTACTGCGAGCATGTTTTACATGTTGAGTTCTATAGAAAAGCATGCTAGGATTACGTGATCTGCATGGACAAACCTTTTGAACAAAAAGACTAAGCAAGCAAACCGACAAATTAATTTTTTAAATTAAAATGTCAATACCTCCACTTTTGATCTCTAAACAAAGTGAGGCACTTTGTGAGTAAGCGTCCTGCAGCGTGGCTTGCTTGCCTTTGTTTATCATAAGTTTGTTAGATGAGATTTCTAAATAAAACATTTTAAATCTATTGAGAAGTGGGAGTTTCATGTGTATGGCGATCACACGCGCGTGGCTTGCATGTGCGATTTTCATAAGTTCTCTAGAGATAGATATAAAATGAGATAACAAAAGAATTTGAATTGGGCGGTATGGTCTAGTGGTATGCTAATTCTAAGAATTCGTTTTACATTGTTAAAATTGTGGTCATTGCTTAGACATCACCTCAAGCGAAGTCCCTTCTTGTGATAGTGATGTGGTCTAGTAAGGTCAATCGTTAATTTCATTTGTCATAAGGATAAGTTGACATGGATTGAAATTAAGCGACTAAAAGGTATATTTTAGTGCAGTCGAGGGGTTCGTGTGTGGCGTCCACACGCGTGGCTTGCATGTGGGATTCCTTGGGCGATTGGAGGTTTCAATTAATATTGTTTTATCAAAGGTTACAATATTATTATTACGAATTATGTGCGATCGTATGCTTATGTGTTTACATTATCGTTTGAGATATGTCTCTTACCGATTATCAATATGCTCGCACAAAATCCGTTATCCGGTCCAAATTTTATCGGTGGAAGCGAAACATGGAATATGTTCTTATCATTGAAGAACACATGTTTGTTCTCACTACTCCTAAACCCGATGCCTACAGACGCATCGACTAATGGCGGCGAGTCGGCGAGACTTTGGAATAAGTCGAACAATATGGCTAAATGCTATATGATGACTACTATGTCCAAAGGCTTGCATTTCTGACATCGATCGATGGTGAGACGCGACGATATTTGGTCGAGTCTCGAGGTAAGTTTGGGCGATCGGATCGGACGATCGCTTCCACACAATGAGAGAAATCTTGGCGTGTAAGATGGAAGAAGGAAGTTCGGTCCATGAACATGTCTCCCATGACTCGTCTCATGGATAGTCTTGATCGGTTGGGAGGATGTATTGGCGGTGGCCAAGGTCGATATCATCCTCAATACCTTGCCCAAGTCTTTTGAGAACTTTCGGCGTGAATGCGATCATGAGCAAGACCGAGTATACACTTAGTCGGTTGCTTAATGATCTCGTGGCTGCGGAAGGAGTTATGGGAAAAGGGCACATGCTCTTGCTAGCACATCTAAGGGCCCAAATTTTCCATTGCAAAATGGAAATAGAAAAGGGGCACCAAAGGTGGTAGAGGCGAGGGAAATAGTGGGAGTAATGGGAGCAAGAACATGGTTGCCACGGAGGCAGAAGAAGCGAAGGAGAAGGCAAGTGCTTCAAGTCTTGGTGGGCGGGCATTGGAAGGCTAAGTGCCCTATGCTCAAGGCTCAGTGCATGGTTTGCTTTAATGTGAAACATGTTTAGCAACTTGTTCTACCCATTCTTGGGTAGTAGAACCGCAGTCTGTTGATCATGTTTGTTACACCTTGCGGGGTTCTGCGGACAAGGGCTGAGTAATGGCGAGATAACGATCTCCATAGGCAGCGGCAAAAGTCGAGGCCGTTGCGGTTGGAGATGTTACTTTATGTTTGAGAAGCAGTTTTAGTTTTAAAGGCGTTTTATATGTGCGGATTTTTGGCGGAACCTTGTTTACGTTTGAAACTATTTACTCATGGATATTACATTATTTTTGATAGTGGTGATTCTATCATAAGAAATGGCGAAGTTATACGTGTTGGCACTTTATATAATTAAGCTTTATACTATTTACGCCAAACATAATACCTATAACTATGTTGCATCTTCTTCAAACCCTAGAAAGAAAGTTTTCTTGCAAGATGACACCACATTTCTCGGCATCTTAGATTAGGTCACATCAATCTAAATAGGATCCAGGCGGCTAAGAATGGGCGTTGGGTAATCTCACGGTTACTCCAGTTCGATCTGCGAATCTGTATATAGAAGGTCAAGCGAAGGTTATGAGCGAAGAAATGTTGGAGTTAGTCCATTCGACTGTGTGGTTATAGAGCTCGTGGAGAATGCAGTATTTTGTCACTATTCATTGTGATTACTCGAGTGCGGATCGTATACTGCTTCACGCAAGTCTGAATGCTTTGAGAAATTCAAAGAGTTTAAGGCGGAAGTGGAGGCGAAGCTTGGTAAAGTATCAAGTCGCTGCGTTACGATCGCGGTGGCGAATACCTCGATAACGAGTTCATGGACTATCTAGTGAAGTATGGGATTACCTCGGCGCACTTCACCAAGACACACCACTGACAAAATGGTGTGTCGGAGGCGAAGAAATAGGACTCTTTTGGAAATGGTTAGATCTATGATGAGTTATGCAACATTACCTATTTTGTTACGGGGTATGCCTTAGAAAGCAGTGACATACTTGCTAAATCTAGTACCATCAAGTCGGTCGAAAAGACCCCTTTCGAGGTTGTGGTTTGGCGCAAGCCTGTTTAAGCCACATAAGGATATGGGCGATCCGGCACATGTCTTTGAACAAGAAGGCGACAAGTTGGAGGCTAGATCCGCCGCAAGGCATTTATTGGATATCTAGAGGAGCGAAGGTGGTTTATTCTATAGTCTAAGGATCATAAGGTCATTATTAGCACTAATGCCCGATTCTTAGAAGAGGATTATATGAAGAATCATAAGTCCAAAGTTGAAATCATTCTTGAGAATTAGAAGATGATCGTATTCCACCACCGATTAGGCCAAAGTGCGAGATGTCGAGTCAGTGGGAGGATCGACACTAGATACTTGAAGAAATTGAAGTGGGCGAGTTCCTTTGGAGATACCGACCGTGCAAGTGGTGCCTACCCGACCAAGTTGTGCAAGTTAGAGAACCACAAGTTTCTGCACCCACCGTTGCCATAGTGCTGTAGAACCTCGTCGTAGTGGGAGGATTGTTCGTCGACCCGGCGATTTATGTTCGTGGGAGAATCTTGAATTTAGTCGTGAAGCGAACATGCAATAATCGACCCGTGGACATCTGAGGAGGCGTCTGAGATATTGATGCAAGATCATGGCACACCGCTATGGACTTAGAAATGGAGTCCATGCGACTATGGATGTATATGAAAGATACCTCTACCGGATGGCAAGGAAGCCATAGGTAGTAAGTGGATATCTGAGGAGGAAGAGATTCGATGGAGGTTTGACTTTTAAAGCCGGGGCTTGTGGCGAAGGGTATACTCAGTTGAGGGCATCGATTTCGATGAGACCTTTTCGCTGTAGCAATGCTCAAGTCCATCGAAATTCTTCTAGCCATAGCAGCCCACTTGAACCTAGAGGTTTGGCAAATGGATGTTAAAACCGCTTTTCTAAGCGGTTACCTTGAGGAAGGTAGAGACATCTATATCGCAACACGAAGGTTATGTGGTAAAGGTGAAGAGCATCTAGTATGGAAGCTTAAGAAGTCCATTTATGGACTTAAGCGAACCTCGATCATGGAACTTACGCTTTGCGGTGGTAAAGTCTATGGATTTACCAGGTTGCCTAGCGAGAGTTGTGTGTATCGTTTAGATGTCAGCGGTGATGTGGTATTTCTTGCACTTTATGTAGATGACATTCTTCTAGTTGGCAACAATGTGAAGTTGTTATCGGGCGTAAAGAGTTGGTTATCCGATCGGTTTCAAATGAAAGACTTAGGAGATGCGATGTACATTCTTGGGATCAAGGTTTACGAGATCGCGAGAAGAAAATGTTGAGCTTATCTCGGGCGTCTTACATTGATCTTGTGATTACTCGTTTTAGTATGCGGATCGCCGAAAGGTTGCTACCTTTCGGACATAGCGTTCCTTTATCTAAAACACGATCACCTATGATTGCAAAGGAGATAGAGAAATGAGACAAGTTCATACGCTTCCGCCGTAGGAAGTCTCATGTACGCAATGCTATGCACGAGGCCGATATCTTCTATCACGGTGGCATAGTAGCTGAATATCGATCTAACCTGGACAAGCTCATTAGATTGCGATAAAGCATATATTCAAGTACCTGAAAAGGACTCGAGATTATAGGCTGGTTTACCATGCAGATAGTCTAATGCCTTTGGGTTATTCAGACTCGGATTTCCAAGCTGACCGTGATAAGAATAAGTCTACCTCAGACTATGTGTTTACCTTGGGAGGTGGAGCCGTATCCTGGCGGAGTGCAAAGCAGCGATGCATTGCGGACTCTACCATGGAAGCCTAATATGTAGCCGCTTCGGAGGCTGCTAAGGAGGCTGTATGGTTCATGAACTACCTCATGGATCTAGGTGTGGTACCTGGTTTGCCCAAGAGTATCATAGTTTACTGTGATAACTCAGGTGCAGTGGCAAACTCGAAGGAACCACGGACCCTGGCGACCAAACACATAGAGAGAAAGTACCATGTCATCGAGAAATCATTAGGCGAGGGGCGTGTTGATTGAAAAGATTGATACTGACGGAAAATCTAGCGGATCCATTCACGAAGAGCACGTTGGGCACGTTAGAGGACTTGAAAAATGGCACCCGATGGACACGTTAGAGGACTTGGATTGCGCTTGATGGCACCCACTTAGAAAGGAAACTTTTGTATAAGTGGGAGAAGCAAAGTGATGGTTGTTTGTAATAGCTAGTAGAAAGACACATTGTATACTAAAGTTTGTTTTAGTATAAGTGGGAGATTGTTGGTTGTATCTTGAAAGCGGTTTGGTTGAGCTTGTATCAATGTTTCACATTACCACTATTACAATCTCTATCGATTTGAATACTTGATTGCATATATTTGTGTCCCTTATCTCATATATAAGTTAGATCATACGATGTGTAGAAGATCACGAAGTGCGTATGATTGGTCGAGCTTAATGAGATATAAAAGTTTCACGGTGAGACGACTTGAGGACGAGTTGTCGGTTTGAGGCTGCGATATAGATAAGAAGTGACTTGACTTAGTTGCTTGTCTATCTTTGATGCGTCTCGGCGTATTGAAGGATCACGGTGAGATGTGTTCTTCTTCGACCATCGTGAAGAACCAGATCTCGGTGACTTCGATGATCTAAACCTCGATAAGGTATTAGGTGAGAATGAGTTCTTGACCATCACTTTGACTTGTTATGAGTGAGGTTATATGTTCTAACTTGATATTCTCCGCATCTTGGGTGGTGGCGATGCTTGTATGTCATGCTAGTTATCGTGTCAGTCACCGTATCCGTTTAGGATGATGGCGTTCCTTAAGGAGCTCAAAAGGTTTATTGTACTAAACCTGCGGGTTGAGTTAGCTCAAGTACAATAATAAGGTTGAGTGGTACTACTTAAGGAATTAAAGATATTAATTATTTTAAGCGATCGATTGCTATAAATGATTAATGGACGTTCGATATCTTAAATCTGGGATTCGTAATGTCTAAGTGCAAGCCCGAGCTCAACCCGGTAATAAAGGGTAAGTCGACATTTATTCTCTAGTGGCATGAATAAATGTTTATAAATTAATTTATGTTAAATTTGAACATAAGATAATTAATTTATTTGAGGCCCATCTTTATTCCTTGCATTTGATCCACAATTTGGACCGTCGAGACCCATAGCTAAGTAGGAAAATCGGCCCCTATTGCTCCTAAGGTAATGATTTTATTCTCTTTATCCTACAAGGATATTATTATATTTATGGTATATGCATAGATCCTTTCCATATAAGATTATGGTAATAATCCACGAGTATGGAAATAATTTCGAGTATGGAAATAATCCTAAGATTATGGTAATATTCCATATGGGATTATGGTAATTTCCATATAGGATTATGGTAATTTCCATATGGGATTAAGGTAGTGCATTATAAATATAAGGTATGAGATAAAGTCTAGGTTAATGCTTAATAATCATCATCAGATTTTCGAGACTCCATTGTTCTTGGAGAGAATTTTTGAAAAATTCTAGAGAGGAAAGGGTGATTTTCGAAGCATTCTCCATAGATCGTCCTCACTCGGCGTTGGAGATTGGGCAGCCGGGATCGATCCGGAAGATCAAAGCACGAGTCCGTCGTTCGAACCATTCATCTCGTTCCATCGACCTCTTGATTCAAAGGTAAACACGTGAAAACCCCTCGTGTTGCGATTAATTATATAGGCGCATGCTGGGTTTATAATCAATGTATGGTGAATTAAATATCAAGATGGATCCTCGGGCGAGGTTAACATATGTTTTCCTAGCGACAACCGATGAGGCCCATCTACATCCACGCTTCTCCTACTCTCTCGGGTTGTCCCGAGGTGTAGACTAGGGGCGTTTTCTCTAACTCAATCCTTTGTTTTTGTTTTGTGTTTTGTTTGTGTTCTGCTGGTTGGTGTTTTGTTGGTTTTGTTCTGGTTTGTTTAATAAAAGCATGTGATTCTGTTTTCGATGATTTCTAAGGATGATGCTTGATTGGCAGAGGATAGCTTTATGATGTCAATCTGTTTTGTTTATATTGTAATCTTTGGTACGCCTTATTGCTTGTCTGGTTGTTACCCTTATTTTGTGGGGTGTACCTCGATTAATTTTGGTATTAGCATATTAGTTTCTATAGGGATTAACCATTGCATCGGTAAATCTTAATTGGCCTACGATTTTGTATGAGTGTCTGTCTCTTATATTGGGTTGGTACTCCCCTTTGAGACAATATACATGAGTGTGTCAACATGGATAGGACGTAGGCCATTTTTGGATCGATTGTGCCTTTCTAGCCTTCCCTAATATCATATTTTTCCTAGGGTCCCCTTTTGAGCTTACAAGTTTTTTCTTTCTTGCATCCACTAAATATTCTCCTGTATATCCACATATATTATTCCTTACCCTTCACCTTGGGCATGCCTACTTGTGGTTCAGTTTTTCTCGTATCTATAATAGTGTCCGTCTTAATCTCTATTTCAAAATAACAGTGTCTCACCCCTCATTTTTGTATAAATTTCAACATTGGGGACAATGTTGTGTTCTAAGTTTGGGGGTGGGCGAGGTAAAGTAACCTCGAAAGTTGAGGGTGAAGTCGTTATAAAATATGGTTAATTTCGAGCTTATTACAAAAAAAAAAAAGAGCTAAATGAAAAAGGTGGAGATGCTGGGTTCCTCTAAGAAAGAAAAGAGAAATGTCAGGCAAGTTGAAACCGAGAATGAGTTTAGGTGCCCAGGTGTTTTGAGCTACATTATCCCAAACAATCCTACCGTCACCCAAGCCTAACATTATAAGCTGTTAAAGACCTACTGATCCAATATTGATGACACTCATGTTAGTGGAGAGGGGATTGACCGAACTGAACTGTGGAGACATCTGTGCACTTGATAATCAAAGCATGGTCATATTAAGAAGAACTAAGTTATGGGAAGATTCATGTAGTTGCTAATGTGTTATATACCTGTTGATATCTGAAGGGCGACACCCTTGCAATACGAGGTGATTGACCAGACTTGCAACGAGAAGAACTGAATGATTCATTTTCTTTGAAAGAACTATGACTGAAAGCAACATCCTTAGTTGATGAAGTCATCATCTTAGCTGTCATCAGAGCATTTTGAACATCGCTTCTATATTTTGTGTGTGCTTTTGTGTGTTCTGGGCAGAGCATCACTCGAGGACGAGTAATGAGCTAAGTTTGGGGGTGTGATAACTCTTATAAAAGAGTTATTATATGACCTTTTTGATGATAATAACCTTGAGTTTTGTATGATCTGTTCGTATGTTTGTGTTGTTCGGTGTGTTTTTGTTGTGTTTTCGTGTTTGCGTGTGTAGGATTGAGTTGGGTACCTTTAATGGGTTTTATGTTCTTTTAAAGCTTTATTTAATCAATCTATGGCTTGTAGCAGGAAGAACGGCAGTGAAGACGATGTTGAAGTCCATTGGGTCGAAGCAAGCTCCGGTCGAGCAGCTAACAAGGCCAAACTCGTGAGCAAGCGTGACTTGAATACGAGGAAGGAGAGAGCGAACAAGGCGGAGTAATGCGAGAGCAAGATCGAACTCGAAAGCGAAGTCAAAGCTCAAAGGAAAAGTGAAACCGAGGATCTTTGGAGCGAAGTCTCGGCCGAGCTCGGAAGAGAAGCGACCACACTCAAGCTCGCCGCTGAAGCCGAGCTCGAGAATGACGAGCTCGTAATCAAAAGCCGAGCTCGAGAATGACGAGCTCATAATCAAAAGCCGAGCTCAGGAATGCCGAACTCGTAATCAAAAGCCGAGCTCAGGAATGCCGAGCTCGTAATCAAAAGTCGAGCTCGTAAGCGAAACCAGATTCCAGGAAAGAGAGAAGAGCAGACAAGGTTGAGTTCGTGACTAACACCGAGCTCGTGAATTAAGTCGAGATACCAACCAAGTCAAAATCGGAGCGAGCCGGTCGTAAGCAGAGAAGAGCCTATCTTGATGGATGATCTGACAGTATGAAAGGTTTGGCTAAAGGCGAGGAGATTTGCGGGACCACGACCACGTGGCATCCGCCACGGAAGCATTAAAGGGACGCGCGGGTTGTTATCTGTCAGAGCCATCAGAAAAGGACTGAAAAATCAGAGGTTGAAGGGCTGGCAGGTGCGCCGTCTGTATCCCTAAAAAGAGCCAGAGTTGGTTATTAAAAGGGGGACATACAACAGAAGAAAGGGAATCAATTCGAGGAACTCTGAGAAAAAAAAACACACAATCATTGGAAGAAGGAGGAATCAGAGGAGCGACAACTTGGAGAAGAAGCCATCGGAAGAGGCAACGATCCAAGAAGGAGCACGTGATTTCGGCGATGAGTTTTACTTTCTTCTTCTCGAATTCTTCTTACATTGTTATGGCATTCGTTTATCTGGATATTGTTGAACAGCTCGCTATGAGCTAAATTTGTAGGACTTGATCTTTTGATGAAACCCATGCTCGCGTGACGAGCTTATTTCTACACTTATCTTGTTAAATTGCTATTGTTCTCTTGGAGATTATTTATCTTGCTTGTGATTGATCACCATGGGTGAGATCTTAGCTCTGTAATTTCTGGGAAGCTCTTATAGAGTGGAAAACAAGAGAGTGACGTAAGAACATGATTTAAACATTATGTGTGTGAATAGCATAGGAATATGTGTTTACCTTGCGTGACATAAATGAATGGATTAGTAAAGATATTTTAAGAGCTGTTTGGTATAGGAATATATCGAATGACTTATAGAATATAATCTTAGATTTGGAAAAATACTAAGAATCGGAGAAGTTCATGTCATGGTAATGAGGCGATGATAATGTTGTAGCATATTTAATACAGAGCATGGGTGGAATCGAGAGGTCAAGTCTATTTCTCATCCTTTTATCAGCTGTTTAATCATACTCTTATCTGAAATTTTACCTCGCTTCGTGGTAACATTCTCTTAGTTTTGATTTTTGTCTGTTTTTATTAAATTGTTATTTCCTGTTTTATTCCCCTTGTGTTGTTCTCTTAAACAAAAATTGTTTGTCGGCGTGATTTAAAAAGTGCGATCCCTGTGGATTCGATCTCGGAATATTTCCGTGTATTACTTGTTGACTACGTGCACTTGCGTACATCAAATAATTTCACCAACACCACCTCTGCCTCTTCCGCGACCTCGGCAGCCACTGCCACCCTCGGCCCCTTGGCCAGATCGGCCATTATGGTGTCGATCAGAGGGTCCCGGTCCACCGAGCACGAACGAGGCGACTCGCGATCGGCAAGGTCGGAGAGGGCGCCTGAGTTCGCCAAAGACACGGGCAAGCTCTTCAGGCCGCCAGCAAGGACCTTGGCATAAGCTCGCAGCAGGACCTCATTCTCCATCACCTCGTACCCGTACTTGGATTTATCCAAATCCGGGTAGTCCTCGGCAACTTCATCGAGAGTGGCCGCTACCACGCGAGTGTTCAGGACCTCGGCCAAGTCGCCAGCCAGTCCGGAGAAACTCCTCGACAAGAACAACCTCTCCGCAAAGGCGCGGAGAAGCTCTCCTTGCGGTGCCGCCACCTCGGCCTCCCGACGTCGAGCGGCCTCAACCTCGACCTTCAACAGGCCGACTTCAGCCTCCGTAGCCTCGGCCCTCGCTACCGCCGCCTCGGCCCTTGCCGCCTCGACCGCTTTCTCCACCTTTCGCCTCGGCCGCCACGCCAGCGGCCTCCTTCTTGGCGCGTGCGAGCCTTCGCTTGACCTCGGATATTTCTTGTACAAGGAGGTCTTCTTCCTCCAACTCACGGAATACTGGGCCTCCGGTCAAACCGGCGACGGCGTCACCCGGATCTTCCATCGCCCTTAAAAGCTCGGTCTTCACGACCTCGGCCCTGTCTGAGATGTCACGGCGTCAACAAACTACATCAAGACAACTAGGTGACATATAACAAATGCATTACCTCGGGGAAGGATCGACGTGCGGCACGAGCACAAGCGATCTCGCGATCATCATCGCGGGTAGGAGGAGATACCACGCGCTTTTCCTTGACGGGCGTGGCTTAGGCGAGGGGACGGCAAGCTCATTCTGAGTTCGACTCTCTCCGAAAGCGGCGGCGCTGGGACTTCGGCCTTCTCCGAAGAGGCCTCACACACGCCCGTCAGTGCCAAGGTGGAGGGCTCATGACCAGAGCTCGACCTCTTCCTTTTCTTCCCTTTAAGGAAGTCCACTGCAGAGAACAATAAATTTCAAGCTAACATAAAGGAGAAACAAAAAAAAAAAATCAAGAGATGAAGTGAAAGAAGAGGGACCTCACCCTTCACCGCAGTAGAAGGATCATAAGGGCTCAGCCCCGAAGCAGTGAGCTCGACCTCGGTAAACTCTTCGTCAATTGGGCCAGCCCTTTGTAATGCCTCCCCGAGGTCACCAAAGTTGTCATCAATTGCTACATCCGCATGACTTATCGGTATTCCGGATGAAATGGAGGAGTCTCGAATCGACAAAGAAGAACTTCTTTTGCCGGTCGAGATTTTGACTTCGTTTTACTTTGAAGCCACGGACGGGTGATATGTAATACCACCCCAAGCTAGATTTAAGCTGAAAAACCTATGGATCAACCTAGGGTAAAGGATGATTATGCCGATAGGCATAGGCATGAGGCCCGTCATTGCCGAAATGAGTTTGGTGTTATTTGGGCTAGAGGTATGCTGAACATTCGTTGAAGTTCGGCATAGATGGAAGGAAAAGAAAGACGAAGCCCGTCCTTAAGGCTGTCTTCGTAAACCATAACAAATCCCTCCGATGGGGCGCAAGCCCTATCCTCCGGACGGGGGACGACCAACCCGACAGAGGGTGGGACAGAAAATCTAGCAGAAAGATCCATTAATTCAGAGGATCCTAGACACGAAGGAAATGTACTAACTTTACCAAAATCCCTCAATGGCGGGAAGAATGAACTACAGACATAGGGATGGGGAGAATCAACTGTATAGACTTCCAAAGCCACCGGGGCACCCGTGGCGATATTGCACACAACGCGACCATCATGGCCGTGAGATTCCTCGAGAGGAAGAAGATGAAGCCATTAAAAATAACTTCTTGGTTTTGAGTGCGAATCGGGAAGATGGCACAGACGACTGTGTGAGAACGACAATGGCGACAGTTGAACTCTTTTTCTGAAAGTCAGAGAGTTTGAGGAATTTGAAAAGTAGAA
Source organism: Salvia rosmarinus (assembly GCA_036937905.1). Lineage (NCBI taxonomy): Eukaryota > Viridiplantae > Streptophyta > Magnoliopsida > Lamiales > Lamiaceae > Salvia > Salvia rosmarinus. The sequence goes on along the minus strand of CM072819.1, from coordinate 36,477,225 downwards.
ACGGATAAAGTGATATGAGAAAAGGCGTATCATGGAAGTTATTCCCAATATACACTTTATCGGGAACCCAACCGCTGTACGCATTAAATGCGCATTAAATGCAGATGACAGATCCATTGTTCGACATCGGCAGGACATCCCGTGTTCGACCTCGTCACAACGCTACGCATTCAACCACAACGTCGTATATCCGCCCTCGGCAAGGTGAAGCCAAGCAACATACGACTTCGGCATAACACCTCGGTAAGGTGAAGCTAAGCGACATACGACTTTGGCATAACACCTCGGTAAGGTGAAGCGAAGCAACATGCGACTTCGGCATAACACCTCGGCAAGGTGAAGCCAAGCAACATGCGACTTCAGCATAACGCCTCGGTAAGGTGAAGCCAAATGACATGCGACTTCGGCATAACACCTCGACAAAGCGAAACCAAGCGACCTACAACTTCGGGATCACGAATCTCAGCGAGGTGATGTCAAAGCATTACACCTCATCAATTACGACCTCACTTCTACGTCTTTTTGGGGGGGATGTGATAGGATACGGCCCAACTATTGGGCCCAAGCATCAGGCCCAATAAAAGTGGGTCCCGACATTAAGCTCGGCCTATGTGAGTTCGGCCCAAGAGGACTCCTAAACCAACTACAACTCAAATCTCGCAAGTGAAGACATAGAAGATTCGGATATCTAAAGGGATCCTGGGTGCATATCTAAAAGAATCCTTATAAAAGAAGACTTTGTATTAGAATTAAACTGAGGATCATTGTGTATAAATAGAGGCTAGATTAGACGAAAAATGATCATCTACTCTCTTTGTAATCGCTTTCACACTCTCAATACACATATACTCTCTCTTGCTCCGTGGACGTAGATCTATTTTAAAGATCGAACCACGTAAATCCCTTGTGTTCATTGCGCATTTATTTCCCTAATGAAATTAAGATCGATCATAATCCAAAATGAATTCATGAAGTTTATTCGAGGTTGAGTCTTAATTCAATAGATGTTGCACATGAGGAACAAACTTCATCACACTTACATAATACTATAGAAGGTCTATAGATGGAAATGAAGACAAATTTGTCCCCTCGTCCGAGGTTGAAATTGATTCGGACGCTCCTGAAGATATGCCTGAGAATGATATAATAAATTTTTCACTCATTGAATTTGTAGATTGGATCCTTCGAGAATGTGGGTTGGGCACACTTTTTGCTGCAATAAACTCAAACAGTCGCCTAGGGTTGATCATGATGTCGAACACCGTAGAAATTTGTAATTGGTTAGTTCCAGTTATTCTGTTGGATGCGACAACGTCAATTGAGACTCATGAGCATGACCTGTCGAGAGTAGATGAGGGAAGTTGTGCCATAATTTCTTTTACTATAACAAAGATGAACTTTTTATTGTCGTTGGGTTGTAGAACATAAAGCAAGGTGCAAAATGCGTTGTAGTGCATTCGATTACAAGAAGTCTAACATTTAAGTGCAAGCACTCGGAACGATGCAACTTTGATTTGTGCATCACATGTGCCGAGGGGGATACGTGGAATTCATAAGTTTACTAGTGAATATACATGTGACCGCGAGTTGGGACGAGTTGAAGGGATAAAGGCCGACTTGAAGGTTATTGCATCGTATGTGACATAAAAAATACGAGATGATGGTGAGATCCCTGGGCCGAGGTCCATTATGGCAGAGCTGCAACATGAATTTGGTGTTAGTATCAAATACAATATCGCTCTACAAGCATAAAATATTAGGATTGAGATTATATATGGCCGACATGATGAATCGCTACGTCTGCTGCCTCAATAGCTCTATATGTTGAAACCAGCGAATCCGAGCACTATGTATGATTTTGAGATGGGGAATGATGGTAGATTCATACAATGTTTTGTTGCTCTCGTAGCTTCTATTGGGCCATTCTACTATCTCTTAGACCGATGATCGTAGTCGACCACACTCAAGAGTAGGGGTATTATGTTCGTTGCAGAGACAAAATATGCCAACGAGCAAGTTTTTTTTGTTGGCGTATGGTGTTGAATCGATCGAAAATTATTTATTGTGGAAGTGGTTTCTCTCGAAGATTCGATTTGACTACGGTAATGTTTACCCCCTGTTGATTATTTCTGACTAACACGTTTTCATTGCTAATGTTGTTAGGAGTTAGCTACCTAATGTCCCTCATGCTATATGCTATTACCATTTGTTCAGTCATATTAAGAGTTTTGGAAAAATAATTCCGAAACTGTTAGAGATGTATAAGCGAGCTGCATAAACGTTCAACGAGGTTGAGTATAACCGTGTTGTGAAAACCATCAATAGATTGAGTCCTAATGCATATAATAAGCTTATTAGTTGGACCAAAAAAGTGGACTCGATCGATGTGTCATGTGCACCGTTTTAGTTTTCTTACATTTAACGCGGCAAAGACTTTGAATGGACTATTGTTGTGGGTGAGACAACTCCCCATTTGTTTGATGCTGGAGGCAGTCCGACGTGTAACCGGGAAATGGTTTAGTGAGAAACGAGTTGCAGCACAAAATAGAGACGCATGCCTGAGTAAGGAGATAGTTCAAAAGCTTAGTGTTGAAGTCACAAAAAGCCGATGTTACAGTGTGAGGAATATTGCTGACAAAAAGTACAAGGTATGAGCTGGTGAATTAAGTTTCATGGTCAATCTTCGAGAAAAATCATGTGAATGCCACGGATTTGACATAGACCCCATGCTCTGTTCTTATACGAACGCAACATTTAGATAAGTTATAATTTAATTTGTATATTTTGAATTTTAAAGGGTAATACTTTAAATTAGATTAGGGGGTTATTTTAAATTTTGTTAATTATACATATTAAAAAGTAAGAATCACATATAAAATTCATTAAAAATATCCAAACAATTTATTCAAAACTATCACGTAATTTTGTCGAATTCAAAACATATTTACCATAAAGAATAAATAAAATATAAAATAAACTTATCAAAATACAATCAGTTCAAACTATTCCTAAGTTTTTTCATTGTATAGAATATATATATTTCTTGCACAAAGTTACATGCAATTAAACTAAAGGGAATTTTAAATAATCGATAAATAAATAAATTAAATCCAACAAAACATAAATCAACATATTGAATATAGAAAATATAGAAACAAAGTGACATAATTAGTTTTCGTTAATTCAAATTAAATCTAGTTTATCATCAAGTATAAACAAATAAAAAACCATAAAAACATACCTATGAAGAAGAAGCCATAACCTTGTCCGTCGTTGACCACCATCGTCGTGCATAGTCTCCCCGCCATCGTCAGTAGAGGGGTAACAGGTTAGCCGCAGTTGGGAAGGCCATAGGGGTTAGCAGCAGGGTGGGTGAATGCCCTTAGTAGTTGGCCGCCATTGTCATCGAGGAGAGAGGGTTGTCAATCGTGGTCGTCGTAAAGAGAGTGTGAGCCGAGAGAGATATGGTTGGCTGCTAGGAAATGAAAGGGATAAAGGGTTAGCCGCGGGAGACATCTCTCGTGAGAGGGTTGGCTGCCGAAAAATAAGAGGGAGAGAGGGTTGGCCCCCAAAAAATAAGAGGGATGGTTGGCCGTTGGAAAATAAGAAGAATGTAGAGTTGACTTCCGAGAAAACAGAAGTAGAGGAAAGAGAGAGGATTAGCTGGAAAGAAATAGAGGGGAGTTTTCAAGATATAAGAATGATAGAGATACGTGTTAAATAATTGAAAAGATTCAAAATTGGTCAAAAAAAGTATCATTGGAAACTATAAAAATATGCCAATGCGTGTAAGTCGGTGTAATACATCAAATGTTAATTCTGTATACTTAGTTAAAAGAGTATATAACTCAATAGTATAGGTAAAATGAGTATCAAATTTATCACATAGGCTGTATTAAGTTTTTCTCCCTAAAAGTAAAGTAACAAAATTTAAAATTGAAAAAAGAAATTTATTCTCCTAAGTCAAAGTTAATAATAATAATAATAATAATAATAATAATAATAATAATAATAATAATAATAATAATAATAATAATAATAATAATAATAATAATAATAATAATAATAATAATAAGAGCGAGGTTTTCAATCGAGGTATCCCTTCCCTCTTCTTGCCCAATCTTGACTTTCAGACTTGACACCTTTCTTATCGGAGTGAACGGGGTTGCCTCGTTTCGGGAAGTTATGGGAAAGAGTATATTACAGCATCTCTAATTCGTGAATTTCTAATGATTGCCGTGTTCTGCATGCTGGATCATTAATAATAATAATAATAATAATAATAATAATAATAATAATAATAATAATAATAATAATAATAATAATAATAATAATAATAATGATGGAATGCGTTCCACTTGATTTTTTTTCGAAAGAAAAACAAAAGTAAACAGAAACAATCCGAATATAAAAAACTAAATCATGTTGAAAATTGATACCTTAATTATGACTAAGAAATACTGCTTCTTAGTTCCTATTAGACTAGAACTCCATATAACCTTTTATTTTCTGATTAAAATCTTTTTCCTGTGATTCTTTAGATATAGTTATTTTATATAGGTATCTGTAGGTCTAGATATATATTCTAGGGATAATTAGGTCTCTAAACTATTTAAGGATGGAATTTTTGCTTTTAAAATCAACTTTTGTTTGTCCAGTCTCAGACTCTCAAACTAATGAAAAATGGGAATGAGGCCCCGCCATTTGTTAGGATTAGTTTTAAAAAGCTGCCTTCATACTTAATATACTATCTTCAAAACTTGCGTAAGTAATTTAATTCAAGTTAGTTTTTTCAATTAACATGAAGCCCATGCGATTGCTCATTCAAACACTAAAACGGGTCCCCTTACATTGGTAAGGAGCCTTATTAAAGTTTTCTTATTTGTTCTTTGTTTTCCGAACAATGTTATTTTTGTTTTATTGCTCTTAAGTCATTGATTTACCAGATATACCCTTTAGGATTGCATTATTTTAGAGCACACCATAAATAAATAGCTTATAACTTCTTCTTGACCGCATTACTTTAAAGCACATTATAGAACAATAAAAATATATTCTTTGTGTGTGTGTTGGCCTAGTGGTAGAGTGGTTAATACCCGAGGTCAAAGGTCTCGGGTTCGAGTCCATCGTGACGCAGCCTTTAAAATTTATTAATTGACAAAAAAAAAATATATTCTTTAACTTCTTCTCGATCGCATGATACTGAGGGTGTTTTTGGTAAAATTAAAAAGAAGTCATGCATTCATAACATATCATCATTAGCCAAACGCACGTATGAAATAGTAGCATTATAGATTTCACTAAATTGTGTAGACATTAAGAGCTTAGAAACAAGGACAGAATGTATGATATATGATATGAGAGTGAGTCGTGAAGCCAAACCCGTTTGCTGCATACTACTCTTCAATTAGATACTACCATATTATATAATATTAATATAGACCTGAAAAAGTGAAAGCTACAAAAGAAAAAGCAGTCTAACCAAACAACATAGAATTAACTCATTTTCACTCCATCTATGTATCAAAACACCAAAAACAAAATTAATAAAATAAATAAACAGCTGAAAAGCAAAGAAAAGAATTTCATGACCCACTCCTATCCGTCGCCATCAAATCCGATTCTCCCCTTAAATTCCACCTGTTATTCATCTTTTCCTTTTTACTAATTAAATTCGGATTTCGGAGATTTTCATGATGCCTGATTGATTTATCTCGTGAAGTCATGAACGAGGCTGGGCCGGTCCGTCACGTTGAAACGCCACGACATGAACGGAACGCCGCCGCCGCCGCTCATTTCCGATTCCCAGTGATCGGCACCGTCGTCTTCGATGAACCTGTATTCGCCGCCGTAGGCCGAAGAGTAGCAGGGAGCTTTCTGCGTCGACGGAGTCCACGACCCGTTCATCATGTACTGAGCCTCCACCTGAGCTCCGTCGCCGCCGCCGTTGCTGGTGGTGGCCGCTGCCGTCGCCCTCCTCTCCTCCTTCTTGTAACGAATGCCACACGCATTGCATAGCGACTGCAAAAATTAATCCTCCATTAGTTTCATGCAACTGAACATACATTACGATTACATACATGCATACATGATACATATATATATGTGCGGGTGTGTGTGTGAGAGAGAGGAGAAGAAAATTACCTTAGGGCCCCTGGGGCCGTTTCTCCACAAGGGAGTAGAAGTGGTGTCGCAATTAGCGCAGCGCCGCGCGAGGAGGGGGTCGCCGCCGGAGTCGGCGTTGCTGTTGCTGGAGCCGGGGTGGCCCTTGGCGGAGGAGGGCGGCGGCGTGTGCTTAGACGGAAGTATGTTCCAACCGAAGTTAGACATACATGAAGAGCGCTTCTTCTCGGGGTGGTGATGGTTGCTCTCATTGGTGACACGTGTGGAAGGCGTGCCCAACGATAAGGTACAATCCACCGAAGCGGAAGGGGAGGAGGAAGCGAAAGAGTACAACTCCCCTTCATCAAAGCCTCTGTGGCCATTCGCCATGGAGAATAGCATCGGAAACGAATTGCCACTTTGGGAGTGATACATTCTTGAAAATGACGAAAATTAATGGGATTGATTCTGAGCTCTCCAAGACGAGGGTTTTATTTATACTCGAATGGCGAATGTTTGTATAGAGAGAGAGTCAGAGAGGGTGGTAATGAAGTACAAGGAAATAGTGTGTTGAAAAGGATGTGTAATAATAAAATGTTTGAACAACAACTTAGGATAGAGAGCTGGGGGGTGAGATCAACTGTTGTCTGTTTAGCTTTTCATTAAAAATGGGGAAATAGCAGTCACCACCTGCGAGAATCGGCTTTGTCGTCACTCGATTTTCATCTAATTAAACTCGCAGTGAAATTAGATAAAAATAGAGGGTGCAGATTCACGTTACAGTGCGAAGGATAGAATAAGAATAATGCAGGGATTAGAATGCATATATATAGAGGCCCGAATATACATACACCTATAGATATAGGACAGTCAAAAGAGCCCACGTGACTAGCGGGAACAGTCTTCCATGGATCTGCCTTCTCCGATCACGAGGCAGTGGCACTCGCACCACTCTCAAATACGTCAAACTTGCATCTCTGCACTCGCACCGGCTCCTCCGCCACACATCGGACTCACGGGAATAAAACGCCTGATTAATAAATCAATTAATTTAATGTGATCGATCGGAACATGTTGGGACTTTGCGTTTTTTTGGATTCTACTATGTCCTTCAATTAAAGTAATACTCATTCTCTAGATTCAAGCCTCTCATTTATTAAAGTTGGAAAGAGATTTTTCAAGTTCTATACCCCGATTGACCGTGATTTGATTAATTACTGAAAATCTAATAAGAAATTGTCCCCAACATATTCGTTAATTATTCTTAAAACTAAATAAAACTCGCTTATATTCTTAGCTGTGAAGTATCGACTTGGAAAAAGTAGTACAAATAAAAAATAGACATTCAATCAATCATATGTTAATGCTACTCCTCATACTTATATAGACGAGTGTTCGAGGTTCAGATATGGAATCTTATTTTTATACGTATATATTGAATATATTTCCTAGAAATAAGGAGTAATTCAAAATTTATTCATGGATTTGATTTGATTTTTACAAGAATAATCAAAGACAAAATTTAGTATGAAAGGGTACAAACCGGTAAGGCTCATTATAGAACTGCAACAAAACATCAAGGCATGCATCATCATATATATAGATAGGTTAGGGCAAGTGGTCGTGCACCTATCTTTTTTTTTTTGTATTATGGGGAACCCGCAGCCGCTACCTTAGGTGCGTACTGGGTAAAACCCCACGTTCCTGTGTAATAGCCGCAAACCACACATGACAGTTAAACCACATTTGGAAAACGTGGTGTGACAGACTCAAACCCATAGAGGCGTTTGGTGGGGTTCGAACCTGTGAACTCTCAGTCGCAAACCCACCTTAACCATTGGGCAGTCCCTAGGGGACGTTGTGCACCTATCTTATCTCTGGAATCCTGCGAGAAAACTAATTTAGTCATCACCTCAATCATACAATCTATCACTTAACTCCTCTCTATCTCACTGTTGCATACGTTTGTCTATATTTTTTGTTCTTTTTCATACAAAAAATGATTAATGTAAATTGCGATTTGATATGCCCTAGCATGAAGTGTTATAATGATAAAGTGGTATATAATATTGAGTCAGGGTAAAAGGATTTGGTCTTCAAGAACCCTCTTTGTATTGATATGGCTGCTATATATCTAGCCTCAGCTCAAACTGGACGCCATCATATATATCAATTATTATTAATTGGTTTCACATGCATGGTTGTTATTAAGGTTGGTGAAACAAAATGATCTCTTGCTTGTATTATAAGTTTTCATTTCATACAAAGTGACGTTTGCGTTTATCTTGCAAATATAAAGTGTTGACGAAAATATAATTATTATGATCAATAAAATCAGTTCTAAAGATCACTTGCTACATACTATAGTAATGCAAATTTACTAATTTTGATCCATTCATACTTTGATGCAGTAAGTTGCGTACTAGTACTAGAATTTAAGGAAATCAAATTAAAAGGTGAAGTGGTGGATGTGTCTTGAAATTCGAAAAAAATCTCATCGTTTACGAATCAATTGAACAATTTTGTCACCACACTAAAGATCTAAACCTCTATATAACCAAATCCTACAAATTCTAGTTTCTTGCTAATTTGGGCACAATATCACATTATGACTTTATTTGTTCAAATATGTTAGCTCTTAATCAACTGAGTTAAGTCCGTGAAATATTATTATTTTTATTTTTTATTTTTTGATCAATTAAATATAAAAATTTAAAGATCACGTTACAGTGTACTCAAACCCGAAATCCTTAGCATCGGTCATTATTGTTTTATTGAATTGATGGATGGGTGTGTGAAGCTTGCTAGTTGTCCCAGTCCATGATTCTTGATTCCATAAAAAGTTAAGGCAAGTCTATCACTCTAGTGATAGAGATAGTAGTGTAATTACAAAGATCTTGAGATTCTATTGAAAAAAAAGAGAGGGAGAGAGAAAGAGAGACATTGCTGGGGCTGGGAGTGCAAAAAGTGAAAGAGGATACTCTGCAATCATCAAAGCAACACATTTTGTTCCTCTACTCTTGAACAAATCTTTGACCCAAAGATGGAAGCTTGGAAAAAGAAAAGCTACTACTCCAACACAACAACACATAATACACACGCCACCCCGTGACGTTGAAAATATTTGGAACACCAAATTATTTATAACTATATTACTTTCGACGAATTAATAAAAAAATTCATTACATGTTAAACTCGAGGTTACGAAATTTTGTTGGCATTGAATATATTGAAATTCTTGAGTTCTAAAATATTAAATTCTACAATAATCTAGAAAATCATGTATGGAGTTCATGTCTTTAATCATACTATCTAGTGGATCGAAATTCATCAAACAAGCTAAGATTCGAATACAAAATTCGTTATTAAAATTATAAATATACCACTGAAAGATTCAAATACAAAATATGTTGTTAAACTTATAAATATATCACTAAATATGGATACTAATCTTGACATGTCAAACGATTTGATCCAATTTTTTATGGTAATTACATTATTATTTTGTTTGGACTAGATCTCAAACTTGAGCCGTGAACGCACTCGTATAAGGTTTCTCATCCTTTATAGAGTGACGATCTTATTCTTCAAATGGCATTAGTTTGTGTTTTCTAACTAAATTTTTGTATATGTTGTTTAGGAATAATCAAAACTTACAAATGTAGATAGAAATACATAGAAGATGAAAGAACAAGTTAATTTTTACCATGAGCATAATGTTTCTAAAGTTTGGAATACATTTGAGCCATGCATCAAGCAAACGGAATAACACGTGTCTAATTATTTGTTTGTGTTGTCACTCAAAATTATGTTTATCAGTTGATTGGAATATATTGGACTCAGACTCGATCATCATAAAAAAATATTTAATAATGTATTTCTTTGAATAAACTCGGGACCATGTCACTCAAAATTATGTTTATCTAATAATGTTTTGGAAAAGGTAAAATAAACTCGGGACCATGTTTATAAACTAATCGAGAATTATAGAAGTATATTTTTCAATATTAAAGCCTTATTAAAGAGGGATTTTGAATTATTAAAATGACATTAATAACTAGCTCAACCTTCTAATTTATGTCATTAACTTTCCCAAACAATGTACGTGGAAACCAACAATTCTTTTATTAAATAGTGAAATACATTCAATTTTTTAAATGAAATTTACCTTAGATGATCTAAATATCCGTTATAAAACTTTGAAATATAAGAAGAATTTTTTTTGAATATACATGATAAGGTGGTGAGGGACAGAAAGAGGAGGAACAAAAGTGACCCCACAATGATGAAGGGCCCAATACCAGACAAACAAAGTCCTCTGGAATATCGATCGATTCGATCAAAAGATTCAACATAATTAAACAAATAAGCAAGCAGAGCACAAAACGAGAGAGAGAGAGAGAGGATTGTCTTGAGATTGGAGTTCGACAAAGAGGGACGACCACCGCTTTCCAAAAGATGCTCTCTTCTCTCAATTATTCAAAACTTAGTTGCCTTGTCATTAACCCAATCTTATGTTAAGTAATCTAAATAACTTAAATAACTCCACTCATTCTCTTATTTATTAATTATTTCACTATCAAGTGGTTTTGTTTAAACTGACATTCCATTTTTATTACATAATTTTTTATTGTTATTATTATCGTTAAATGTAAATAAGAACCAAACTCTACATGACGAATACGAACGTATTCTGACTTCTAATTTAGCATATCATGATAAAAATTAAAACAATCTATAACTAGTAACAAAAGAGTAAATATAAGTGTGTTACAAATTAAACATATATTATAAAAATAACGCACTTATAGTAGAATAATGCATACTTGATATAATAAAATCGTAATAATTTTGTAAAGGTTATTGTAACCATCCGAATACTTAAACTAAGTCCAATACCTATTTCTTAATAGTGGTAACTAGGATTATGAAACAATGTGAATGGATAGATAAGTATGAAAAGGTAAGAACACAACAAATGCATTATATTTACTATGTGTGTGTAATAAATTGAGCTAAATCAAAAATGGGATTCAATGACTTATGTCTTTCGCGAGTTGTCTAGCTGTGAAATAACGAATTCGATATAGGAGATCACATATTTAAGTTCCATCAACTCCAATGAAAGTGGGACAATTTTGGATTTTGGTAGTGAAGATGCCTATGAAAACAAAACTAATGATTTGATGGTCATTGCAATATTAAAAATAAAATGATGGTACCTATAATGTTTCATAAAAACTCTTATATATATCTGCATTATATAGACAGTTAAAAGTATTATTTATTATTAAAAAAATATCATTTTCATTAAAAAATTATCATTTATATTAAAAAAATCAAAATTCATATATATGAATGAATATATAGGAAACCACCTCATAATTTTTACACTAATTAATTAGCATTAAAATGTGTACATGTCTGTGAGATTGGATGTTGGTTAATGATGCAAACCCACACGGACGCCATTAATTCTCACAGCCTGTGAGGGAAATCAAATCTCCGCCCAATCTTATGTGCCGCTTCAGGTTTTGTGGGGGCCTCATCAGTTACGATATGATACTTTATTCATTCGATCGCATATACCTTTCACATAGGACGTACGTTATAATATATTTCACGATGTATAGTATCTTATAAATTGAAACGTTATTTTTTATTGATCTTGATATTACATATCTCGTTTGGGGTTCGCTTATCTATTATATTAATCTATTTTAAAATAGTATCGTATTATCATATTGATTATTATATCAGTTTTAATTTGACTGTCATTCAATTTATATAAAGGATTACAATAAAATTAATTCATATATTTACTAAATTAAAATTTGTATAAAAATCATAAATCAACATAAAGTTCATTTAGTTTATATCTATATGGACCATGATGAGTGTACACTAGTGGATAGACTTTCCCAAACTAAAAAACATCAGTGCATAGAAAAAAATATATAAAATTTGAAAAGAATTAGTAAGTTGAAAGCCGAAGCAACTCCCGATTTCAGTTTCACACAGTCCCACCAGCGAGCAAATTCCAAAAGATTGCAATTAATGTCATACCAGATCTTCTAAACACTAACCCATAAAGAGCTAATCATTGCAATTAATCAACGTGCCACGTGGCAATCGATGGACTCGTCCCATGCGTCACCCATTTAATGCACTATAAGTAAATAAACTACTCTATACGATAATTACCTTATATTATTAGTACCACAAGTCACGAAAAGAACAGAGTTTGAACTTCCAAAAAAAGACATTCCTCAAAAGCAACGAGATACAACTTGAACAAGTGAATCCCAGTCTCCCACTTTCTCTCTCTCTCTCTCCTTCACAATAATACACACACATATATATCGAGAGAGAGAGAGAGATTAGGATTGGTCTACAGCGCATAGTAACGTCGTTTTTATCAGGATCTACTTTTGGCAGGTAATGTTAATAAATTGATGGAGTAAAGGAAAGAAAACGATGATAGTCACAAGATAACACAACAAGCAACCAATACCCCCTTAATTATCGTTTTCCTTAATACAATTTTTTTTATGTCAAATTCACAGTCCTTATTTTCAGTGCATTCTAGAAATTACCCTTACAAAAGTATAATAGATTCAAAGTTATAGATGTATTATTGAAATTAGACGGTCGAATACCAAATATCTATACCACCATATACTAGATGATCCTCGAAGGTACCGCATAATTTTATCAGTATGGCGTGTAGATTATTTAATAAATGATATGAACAAAATCTTCCCAACTTATATATCTACACTCTTACACATTTATTTACATTAAATACGTAAAGAAATCTTACTGTATGAAGTGAAGTGAAATTAATTAATGATAATAATGATGGAAAGATTATATTAGTGTCAGTCAAATATTGAAATAAGACAAGACGAAAAAGATGAAACTGTAAACCCTCAATTGTCTCCTAGAAGGAGGTCTAGTCTTCTGCCCAAAGGAAACTCGAAACCCCTTTTCTCTTATTCTCTTTTTCTTTTCTCGATGATTGATAATGCCCAATCTACCTAATTGTCCATTTGTCATGCAATTGCTTCACACATTTTCCTTTCTATTTTTATAAGGTTTAGCATGCTGCAACATTATTCTAGAATAACGTCTTTGCATGCTTTACCAACATAATTTTGAAAATGGTCAATTCGTTCGCAGCAAAATTAAAAATAATGGATAAAGATCAAAAAGGAAAGAAAAGAAAGAATATTATAGGGAGGTTGAGCCTTTGAGAATGTTATTGTTTTTTTAGACTCAATTTGTACCTTTATTCAATTCATGATCAGAAATTCAAATTCTTCAATTGTTTCATTTGTTATTTCTCTTCTGAATGGAGTTTATTCTTTGCACCACTAGTCCTTCGTTCCGACATATTTGGCGGGTGTTATTAGCTCAGATAAATTGTAAATATAATTGGAAAGTTTAGTAATACAAATAAAACTTTAATTACTGAAATAATTAAGAGAGTATTATAAACGAAATACGAAAAAAGAGAAATAATGGCTCGAGTTGAATCGCATAGGGCTACTAGCATCAGCTTTAATTGCAGAGTGAGGGCGCGATGAATTAACCATTTTCAAAAGTGGTATTGTATAGAAGTAGGTTAAAAAAAAAATAAGAGAACAAGTTTGTATTGTTTTATAAAAAGATAAATAACACATAACACTCTAACGCTTCCAACTTTTTACATTCGTGTCCCAAGACTCCCAACATAAACATAATAACAAATAAGACCATAACCTTTTAAACGAGTTCATAATAATGTCCTAACCGCCATAATAGGGCCCGTTGTGCTTATGTTGTATGTGGAAATCCACCTAGGCCCCAACCCAGCATATGTGGCAGTAGCCCAGCCTCACCTCAGAAAAAACAAAAAAAGAATTATTAATTATTGTTCCGACCAAATTGTTCTTCTAAGTCGCTCGCAATAGTACGAGGTCCTTATAGAACGGTAAGGTCGACCCAAGTCGAATCTCTCGAGGAAGGGTTACGGTTTAATGTCACACACAGAAACAGAAAAGAAATACTAATGTCCTAAAATAAGGTCGGTCTGTCACGGAACGGACGAAAGCAGGAAATAAAATAAACAATGTAAAATGGATGCACTTGGACAACAAGAGGGATTGACAGATACATGGAATTGGAGACGATGTTCTAGGGTTCAAAATCGATCTTCGCTATTAATAAGCCAAGGACCAGTACACAATGCATAAAACATCCACGCTTCTCACCTAGCGCTCAACAATAACTAATCTCTCGACCCTGTCAATGTTAGACTCGAAATTAATAATGAAATCTCTCAACCCCGCCGCCATCAACTACGAAGGATATTTAACACAAATGCACACGATAGCAAAAACTCTATCCGCATATATTAATCACTCAATAACAAATCAATCTCTCGACCTCGTTCGTTGTCAAACTATATCTAACATAAATGTACTCTCGCATTACTTCATAATCAAACATAAGCACATATATCAACCTACACTATTCTTTCGAACACCATGTATGGAGATCATGAAATAATCAATTTATGTGAATAAAAAAATTAAAAATCATCAACCCAACAATCACGATTCAAGACAAGAACAAATCCAACATTTATTTCGTTACAAATCAATAATTTATCTCATGGTAGAAATTATCCCCATAACAATTATATAGACATAATGAAACGAGAAAAACTTACAAACCATTCATAGATAAATTCGTCTTCCAAAATCCAAAATCCAAAATCGTTCAATCCAATTGTTAATCCAAGCATAATAATTAAATGAAAAGAAAAAAGAAAAGAAAGGGAAATGAAATAAATCTCGTGCGTGAGAATTGTTGAATCTGAGAAAAGTGGCTGATAACCTTTTTTATAAAACCCTAGAAAGGCCCATTTAAAACGCATAAAATAGGCTTAGAAATCACGTCCAGCATCGGACGGGGTGAGACGCCGGACGCGAGCTCTCTCTGGAAAGGTCAGAGGGAGAACCCCAATGCCGAACGGAGTGGAGCGCCGGACACGAGGAGCTACTAGAATGAGGAAGAATAGAAACCCAGCACCGGATGGAAGCGGAGCGTCGGACGGAACCGACGCTGGGTTGAGGTGCCGGACGGACACGACTGGAGAAGGCGCTGGCTGTGCGGACGAGACACAGACGAGAGTGGGAGTTGTGCGATGCCCAATGCCGGATGTGCTGGAGAACGCGCGCGGGTGGACGAGCACCGGGTGGACAGCAGTGTCGGATGATGCAGAAGCGTCGCACGGTATGGCGCTGGACAGGTGATGTGGCGTGCGATGTGCGGGGCGCTGGACTCTAGGCGTGCGACACGGGATGCGCTGGGACGCTAGACGGGCGAGGGCGAGCGACCGCCGGATGCGGTGTGGCGCCGGATGGATGCGACGCTTGGTCGAGCGCCGGGTGGACTTGAGACGGCGCTGCACGGTGTGGCGCTGGAGAGGCCAGCGGCAGATGGGCTTTACGCGCAAACCTTGGGCTGTCTTGGCGAGATGCGGCGTTGTTAGGGGTGACTATTAGGGTGTCGGGTAGTGGTGCCGATACCGACCAAAATATCGGTGCATCGGGTGCGATTACATCGGGTCTCGGGACGGTTCGGTTTTCTCGACTTATATTCCGGTATCGGGTATACCGTCGGGTATCGGGTATACCGAATACCGAGAATAAATCGTAGAGCCCAATTTATGCGTCGGAACATAACCGTGGAATGGATTCATCCTAATAAAATAAGGGCCTCACAAGTATCAGGAGTGTTTCTTTTAAATAAATGGAATGGGCCTAAACATATAATTCAACCTATTGTTGAGTACATCCAATTTTTATTATTGATTGAAATTTAATAAACTATGTTAATATTTCCAAATTTACCTTATAATTGAATTTTAATATTGTTTTCTTATCTCATGTCTTTGGATGTTTTAAAATTTAAATTAAATTAAAAAGTTTCATATTAAATCGATGCATTTCAAAGTTCAGCGCATTTTTATTACATCTAGTATTTCTAACACCTTTTATTATTATATTATTATTATTATTATTATTATTATTATTATTATTATTATTATTATTATTATTATTATTATTATTATTATTATTATTATTATTATTATGATGATTCATGCTAAATTCTTTATTCTCTCATGAATTGACTTTCTGTCTTAAAAACACTATACAATTAATTTTATTTTGTATCATCTATAATATTTAAATGTACATTAAACGGCATAGGTTGAGACTTGAGTATCACCTAAAATAAAATATAGCAATCTTTTTCAGAATCTTGAAATAATTTATTTCTATAAAAACGATTGATAAAATCATTAGAAATCGAAAACATTGTGATAATTTTAATTTTATTAAAATCATTTCAATCTTAACGGACCATCTTTTATTATTAACTTTTATTGTTAATTTTAACTCTATGATGATTCTTTGCAATAACAATGAAAAGAGTAAAAAAAAAAACATATCAAGGTTCTTTGGTTGAATATTGAACCCATGATCACCGGGTATTGAAGGCGAGTCAACTTTAATACCAATAGTCGCCACATTAGATATTGAAATGTGAAATTTATATATTATATCGACTACATAATAATCGGTATTGGTGCCGAATACCGACTAAATATCCGACTCGGTATTCGGTGCAGAGTAAAATTTTGGGTCGGGTCGGTGGCCATTTCTCTTCTAAACCGGGTCGGTGCCGATTTTTCGGTGGTGCCGACCGACCCGATTAGCCACCCTAGGCGTTGTGGTCGAGCGCCAGGTGAGGCGCTGGAGACGTGTCATGCGACGGGTGTGGGCAAACGCGTGGGCACTGGGCGAGCGCTGCGAGGGGCGATGTGGGTCGTGCGACGAGACGCGGAGCCGAACTCGCCGGGCGACGGGGCGCACGTGCGCGACTTTGACGATTCTCTCCGTTCTTCCTCGTCTGAACTCCGAATTACGATCCGTTTGTGCATACGGACTCCTATCGAGATTCTCTTCAATATATGATAACTCCTTACAGATCTATTTCATCCTATTTAAGGCCGTTTTTCTATAAAATATCGAAACAAACCAAATAAGTTCGAATCGACAAATACTAATCAAAACGACGGCATAAATAGAACAAACCATGGGAAACAACATTTATAAAGATATGAAGAATAAGCACAAAATCATACTAAACAATTATACAAAAAAAAAATACTCCAAACCCATCATCTTCTTCCATGCTCATCCATCTCCTTCACAACACGCCCAATTTTTCCCTCTTTCCTCTAGCTATTCTTCCAATCCCTAATCCATCTATCTTATTTGATTCTCATTTCCTCAAAGCCAAAGATGCTAAATCCAAAATCAAGCGATAAAACCAATTAAATAAGACGATAATCTATCTCTTTGGCACGTTTGCCGCGGCGGCGGAGGGAGCGAATGAGGAAAACAGTAATGGCATGAATAGTGGGAAGTAGACGGTGGGAGCTCGACGGGGCCCTCTTGATTTTCCTAGCGTCGACATTGTAGATCCGAGTCTATCGATCGAACACCCCCCCAAAACCTTTTGCAAAGAAAGTTGCAATTTAGAGAGAGATAGAAACAGTTACATAGAGATGGGAGACATAGAGAAGAGACAGAAACAGTTAAAGAGAGAGAGAAAGGTTTGTATGTTGGGGAAGAAGGGGAAGGGGATGGGGGCAGGGGTGATTTTTTTTTATGTGTTGTGCATGTGTTTATATATATATATATATATATATATATATATATATATATATATATATAATTTCGTGCATGGCAGATAATCAAATCAAGCCCGAGTTAATGTGTCACATAGACAAATTAGGCCCGATTCCGATCATTAGGACACGGATGTTAAAAATCTACAACGGTTATGGTCCAATTTGTTACTATACTTAAGTTAGGACACGAATGAAAAAAGTTGAAAATGTTGGATTGCTAAATGTTACTTACCCTACATAAAAAGGGATAAAGTACAAATATGTCCTTAATATATATAGTGGATAACAAAAATATTCTTAAAGTAAGTTTAGGTGCAAAAATAATCTTGATGTTAAATAAGCGGTGCAAAAATACCCTTACAGTTAAATAAACAATGCAAAATGTCATTCACATTAAATAAACAATGCAACTAGTTAAAGAGATTAAGTTATGTTTATTTTTTTTCAAATTTAAAATTAACACTCACTTATAGACATGTATATACAAAATAATTACATTTAACTCGATTTGCTACGTGGAATATTATGAAATGACAAATTCCGATATATAAATTTTAAATTGATAAATATTAAGAAAATTTTCTAGTCTTATATTATAACATAATATACATAAATTTGATTTTAGAATAAATGTAAGTATGTAAAAATATAGTTTAAAAAGAAAATTTATAAAGTTGAACATTATCGGATATAAATTATTATGTAAGAAGCATATATAAAAGAAAAATATATATAATTAGACTATCATAATTTTCTAGGATATTAAATTTCATATTTTTTGTCATTTAATAAAGTTTGGGATGAACTTACACTATTTATTTGACATAAAAGATATTTTTGCACCTAAACTTTAGGAATTTTTTATTCTCCAATATAAACGTTAAGGGTATATTTGCATCTTATCCCCTAAAAAAATGAGTTTTCTATTATTCAGAGATAAAATGTCAAAAATATATTTATGACAATCTCATAAAGCTGTTGATTCATGTGTGTGTTGATATATCCCTTTTTAAAAAAAGATATGTATTGGTCAACCACCTTTTTTTAAATTTTCAAATTAAATTAATGTAAGAGAGGTTGGTAAAATTTATTGAAAATTCAATTGAAATCACAAACATTCATTTATAACTGATACGATTTTTAAAAAAAAAATATACATTTCTTCAAATATCGAAACATATTTGAATCTGGAATATTGCGCTTCATTGTAGTAAGATAAATTAATTTGCGCTTCCAATTTTTCGCATGTTATTGATTACTTTGTAGTATACGGTTGAACACGAGTGCGATTTATGCCCCAAACATAATTATTTTTTTGTTGACTTCATATTACTGGAGTTAATAATTTAACATTTAAAAATATTAATTAGCAAGTAAACTAGGACAAAAAAAGACATTCTTGAACACATAGTTAGTATATGGTAGTGATTTTATGCTCCAACATAAATTTTTATTGATTTTATGTTACTTGAGTGATTAATTTAATATTTAGGACTATCTACTGGATTAATTTAATATTTAGGACTATCTACTTGATTAAATGGATTAATTAAATATTAATTATCAATTAAAATAAGAAATGAAAATAAGACATTCTTGAGTACACTGTAGTGATTTCATATTCAAAACGTGATTTTTTTTGTTGATTTTATGTTACTGGAAGGATTAATTTAATTTTTAGGACCATCTACTAGATTAATAACACATTAATTAACAATTAAACTAGGGCACAAAAATAAGACATTCTTGAATACACGGTTAGTACACGTTACTTATAAATTGTATTATTCTAAATATATTTTTTCAATGACTTAATTTATTTTTGTGTTTTATTTGTTTGTTTATTTTGGTGTGATGATTTACAAGTTACTTAGTTTATGGCTCACAATTATAAGCAATATGTCTTGTTAAAAACTTATGCTTCTCAAGTTGCATTTGTACCACATCCTCATTCCTGGGTTTGTATCAGACTCGATTTCAGCATACATCGTTTAACTAAAAGTGATCACACGTTAGGTGAATAGGATGCAATCGGTTGTCGATGACTTATCTAGCTCACGTCCCCCAAATATGCTCACATTGGTCAAGGTCACGATGTACACTCATGCACACCACTTATTACCATAGAAAATGATCATGTGCTGCAAGGAGACGACGTAAAAAGAAATGAAGTATTTTTCGGAGTAAAGATCATACAAGAAATGCATATCATATGTGTATTTCAGAATACGTATACTCGTTATTTGGCGTTATTTGATGCAACGTAAAAAGTAATATAACTGTCATTTAGTTTTATTTGGTGTTGTTTCAATACAAAGTAGGAAAAAATGGGTCAAGTCGTGTAATTAGAATTGTACAGCAATTCATATAATAAATCGTGTACACTAAAGAACTAGTACACATTGTGTTTCCTCCGCGAACCACGTTGAACCGTGTACCATGTTTCACTGTATCCTAGAGCAAAGCTATTTTTGAAGAATTATTCATGTCCCGATAATTATAAGTTGATGCAATCGTAAATTTATGATTCATTTTAGTCAAAAGTGATTATTTAAAGCTCACAAAATGTTCAATGGAGCGAATGTGATTAATTTCTCAGTGCACACAAGGATATCAAAGCTTTAGGGAATATGTCTCGTTTGATTTTAGTTGTATAATAATTATGTACTAGATCAACAATACTTAATAGAATAATGTATTAGATATGTATATTTACTAGATTACCAATATATAGTAGAATTACAAATACTAATTATAATTACCAATACTTCTATTAGTTGTCCTACTTTATTCTTAGTATCTCATGTTTTCAGAACTTCAATCGACATATCTATAAACTATTACTTAGAACTCATACTTTGATTATAAGGATCATAATTAAATAATTTCGACAATTTAAAGGACATGTAATGATAAAAACACATGTATAACAGTTAAAAATTGCATTGTTCTTCAGTACACGATATACGGTACATGTGAGTTATTTTATACACGATACATAGTAGACGAGTGTTCTTCTGTACATGATACACATGTGTTCTTCTGTACATGGTACATGAGTGTTCTTCTGTACACGGTGTAAAGAAGAAAAATCATGCATAATTATGTAGAAACTATTTTTAGCCTTTTTTCCCCTATTGTCCATAGTGTAAAACAATGCAACACCAAACCATATCAAATAATATCACAAAAGAGAAGTTCATACCAACACAACACCCAACAATCGACAAAAAATAATATGCCCATTCAGCCGAGCCACGACATAGGCATCGTGGCCTAACTCTGTAAATGTCTTGAACCCCACCCTTAGTGCATAAAAGATAGTAAGCTGACCATCAACAACAAATGGGCTCTTCAACGCAGTACTTGGTCTATGCTCATGCTGACGAGGTACCAAACATCCATCATCAACATCATCGTCAGAACTATCACATGCTCCTACCTCTACCTCTAGAAAGGTGATGTGACGATGTCGATCAACTCAAGGTCTCATGAATCTATCTCGATTGATCCTACGTCGATCATCTCTGACGATTAATGTTACAAAGAGCCGACGTCTCTAGTGCGTCATGGAAAACTCATGGCTGGCATATGAGACATCCTCTAATCGGGTCGTGCCGATGCAGACCACCTATGGCTGAAATGGTGCATCTCTTCTAGATTGGTCCGTGTTGATGCAGAGTGTCTACGACTTGAATGAAATACCTCATCTTCCTCATATCGAGAGACACCGATGCGCCAAAACAAGAATACGAGACCTCTACAAAACATGTCATGCAACTCGAACTACAAAAAATCATATCTGACTCGTCGTCTACTTTGGCACGACGTACACTCTCAGTCATAACAGTAATCGACTCCTCATCGTGTCAACCACTGCTAGTGTGCTCGCAACATATATGCTCTTGATCTGAAGCATGATCCAACTCTTGTCTGATAGGCAACACAACCCGAGAAGTATCTCCACTAATTCATCTTCCCAACTGTCTTCGCCACTCGTGCAAAAACGTACAGAGGCTTGGACACATGCACAAGCTCGGTTACATACACATTATCTATATTTCTAGCGTGTTGTCCATAGACACGAGCCAAATAGCCAACGGCTCTTCGAAAAGGCTCAGATAATAGTCCTCTAAGACTTCCATCTCACAAGGTTTCAAAAAGAATGACAAACATGCTACAAAAGGCAAAAAGATAATTATAATGTATTTAAGAAATATTTTATTCAAACTTAATATTCAATAGTTACTATATTTATATAAAAAATATCCTGGTAGTTGGTCGCTGACTTCCTAATCATCCACATCAAACATAAGAGAAACTTGAGAGTAATGTTTCGATACTCGCACATGCGTCCTAAGTCTGGAATGACTTCATACGACCAAATATGTAATTTCCAAATAGGTCCATAGAAATGGTACACCTTTCTCTTTATGCCTATCTCATTCGTGCTTCTTCAACACACTAATCCCATGACATAGAATCTGAAATGAGTACGAGCCCCATGGAAAGATGTACCATGTATTCAAATCCTCAACTAATGCCCAGATCCAAAGCTCGATGACGTCCTTATCACGATACATGATGATCGAATAAGCCACCAATATGTTCTTCGCCTTAAAATACCTCGACATTATCATCCAATCGACGTTTAGTGACTCAATTCCAAAGTTCAGAAATAGTTCAAGCCCCAAAAAATCTATAAAACATGTTTGTCTGGAAATGGCATGCCTCAAATATGGATGAAAGACACATGTCCGAAACGCTATTCAGACACTAGAGAAAGCTCGATAACATTAAACCTTATGTTTGTTCTACTGACATAGAACCACTTCAAACATCGAAAAACTCGGGTCGTCTAACCTGGAGCTGGGTAGCTGGCGCGATGCCTGGGGACGCGCTAGGGCTCCGGCCCAGCGCACAAGCCCAGTGCGCACGTAGGCCTCGCCCACGGGCCCATCCCAGGCCCGACCCGACCTGTACTAGTTTTTCGGCCCGGATCCAGATTTTCAACCCTTTTTTTCAATTTTGACGAGTCTGGTCCGTGCATGAGCACGCGAGGCCCGTTTTAAAGAATTGAATATCAAGATTGGTATTGTGCTAATTTATATAATAAAGTAGGCATGGACGTACATGAATCAAAGATTGGGCCACGAAGAGCATTTTATTTTATTTATTATTTTTGTATCATGTCATATCTATTTATTGCTGCTAAATACGTGATAAGCATGATTTAGAATTCTTGAGCATGTTTTATATGTTGAGTTCTAGTCGAGCATGCATAGGACTATGTGTTTGTACATTAGCAAACCTTTTGAAGTAAAAAGACTAAGCAAGTAAACCCGATAATTTTAATAGTGATTTAAAATTATCTTGACCTCCACAAACGATCTCTGGACAAAGTGATAATGGGTGTGGTAAACGTCCAAACGAACGTGACTTACTTGCATCTTGTTATTCATAAGTTTGTGAGCTAAGACTTCTAAATAAAATATTTAAATCCATTTAAGAAGTGGGAGTTGTATGTGTAAACGTCTACACACGTGGCTTACATGTATGACTGCCATAAGTTCTTTAGAGGATGGAAATTAAATAAGATAAAAAAGGAAATAAATTTGGATTGACATGGTTCTAGTATGTATGTCTGATTCAAATAATTTATTTCTAGAGTTAGCGTGGTCACTACTTAGATATTATTTCAAGTATAACTCCCCGCGGAGTCACTTCTTGAAATTAATATGGTAAAGTTTAAGGTCTGATTATTATTTTTCATTTTTCATAAGGTTAAGTTGACATGGGTGAAATTAAAAAACTAAGAGGTATAATGTGATCGAGGGGTTCACATATAAACTTCCACACAAACGTGGCTTATGTGTGAGATTTCTTGGGCTATTGGAGGTTTCATACAATAGTATTTTATCAAAAGGTTACAATATATATGATTGTGTTAACTTATGTGTTCATCATTTACTTTTAAGATATGTCTATGTGTTCTGTTATCAATATTCTTGCACAAATCTCATCACCGGTCCAAACTTCATCATTTGAAAACACAACTTGGAATACATCCTTATTGACGAGGAGCACAACTATGTGCTTACTATTCCTCGTCCGCCTCTCCTTACTAATGCGTCTACCGATGTTGAATGAGAAAAGCATAAGGCGTGACATATGTCCAACAATGTAGCTAAATACTACATGATGAACACTATGACACCAACTTTGTAAGTTCGGCATATTACAATGAAGACGTGTCTAACATCATGTTAATTCTCCAAGAGGTGTATGGGGAATTGGAAAGAGCTACTCGTTTCAACACAATGAGAGAAATCTTAGCATCTTCGATGAACGAAGGAAGTTCGATACACGAGCATGTCATGAATATGACTAATCTCTTTGACAAATAGAGTTTTATGTTAATCCTGTAATAGGTCTCCTAAGGTGTATGTGGTAAATATCCTTGATAGCAAATTCTTTCGACTTGAGTTAAAGGAGTCAGCTTGTTGTGCTAGCTATTAACCTAACAATCGTGTCAGATTCATACAAGCTCCCTGAGGGCTCAGAGTGTTTGACTTGGTCTAGATAATACAGTTACTTACTTCTTATAGAGCTTATCAATTGGCTAACTATATTAACTAGTTAGGTGAGAAAATTGTGAGTCGTAAATGTTCATACTCATTTTAAGTTACACAAAACACTTTTAAGTTATGAGCAAACTCGTTGATCAAGTTTGTATCTTAGTTATATGTAGTCAGATTGGTTGATCCAAACTTGATGATAGGGGCAAATAAAATATCCGAAAATTGAATAATCGAATCGAACCAAATCGAAAAATTAAATTTGATTTGGTTCTTTCGGTTATAATAAATTAAAATTTTGATAATTTGTAAAATATAATCTTATTTATTTATTATATTATATTATATTAAATTATTAATTATTTATGAAATATTTTTATATACAATATATAAAAATATATTTTTTATATTATATCGCTATAATATATATATATATATATATATAATTGGTTTGACCGAAATAATTGAAATAAATTTTGATCATTTCGTTTCAGTTTTGTTATTTTTTGAAAATTTTAGTTAATTCGATTCAATTAGTTTTTCGTCCAAAATCGATCAAGTAATCAATACTCACACATACTTAATGAAATGCTTATGCAGTTTTTTGAAATGTGTTGCTTCATGAACAATGCGATAAATAATATAACAACAATTTACATAAATTTTTTAAAGTCGTTAGGAACTCAAGCTCCTAGGTCCACTATCATATGTTGATAGGTGTTAACCAAATTGATCAAGTGAGTTCTGTTACTCTTCAAGAAGAAAACACAATTGTTGATAAAGTATGCCATGCTGGTGTGCCATCTATATATCCACGTAAGGAGAGAAAAGAAGCTGCAATCTTGCCAGCACAACACTCTGGGAAAATCAAGAATGAAGGCTAATATTGTTACATTTGTGTGGTTTCTATTGCTTCCGTACAACATAATATATTCTCTTTTATCCTTTCCTTCTAGGGTTAGAGGCTAGTATAAATTGTGACTATTTTCCTTTCCTGGACGATTATCAAATCAATAAAATAGTTGTCTCTTCACATGAATACCAGAATGAATTTCTCATATCTTGTCTACTTCACTATTACTGCTTTTCTTTCATGGTATCAGAGCAGGTAGATCCTACATGTCTCTTGTTACCTTTCCTTTTCATTTCCTCTTGTTATTTCCATTTCAGGCCATGGCCGATTCATCGACGGGATCTGCCTCAAGCGGATCTGGTGGGTCTGCAATACCCCAAGTCATTTCACTCCAAAATAACCCCATTACTACAAAACTTAAAGAAACAAATTTTTTTGTTTGGAGACAACAAATTTTGGCTACTGTTAGAGGATATGGCTTGGAGGGATATCTTACTGGAATTATTCAACCTCCATCGATGTGGATTAAAGAGAAGGAAGACTCTATTACTCAGCAATCTATCAACCCTGAGTTCACAGCATGGGAGAGACAAGATCAACTCTTATCTGCTTGGTTGCAGTCGTCCTTAACCGAAGGTATTATGGTTCTTATTGTTGGTCTAACTACCTCATCTGATATATGGGCTACCTTAGAAACCAATTTTGCAAATCAGTCCAGAGCTAAAATTATGCAGTATAAGCTTCAATTACAAACCTTAAAGAATGAGAATATGTCTATGAGTGAGTATTTGTCCAAAATCAAGACATGTTGTGATTTGCTTAATTCTGTTGGTTACAAAGTATCAAAGGAGGATCAAATCATGCATATATTGAATGGTTTGGGTCATTGACGACCGCTCGGTTTACCCGTCGTTAGAGGTCCCGAGATTCGTCAAGATACATTTATAATCTCCTTCAACTTGAACATATAGTTCCGTACATGGTAAGTTAAGGGTCGAACCCAAGAGAATTGGTTGTGTTGTTACTCGAGTTGTCACGGTTTGAGTAGGAGTTTGCCCGGAGGGCGGTGTCGATCGGTGACGGTCTCGATGAAATGTCTTGAGAGATGGATCTTGAGCGTAATGTGGCGAAACTAAACACAAGGTAAAGAGATTAAATACAAGTAGTTGGGCCAAGGGTTCCACACGTTGAGATACTGGTCAAGACGTCGGTCATAGGTTCAAAGGTTTTCACCATGAGTGTATGTCGTTGGTTAAAGGTACAAGGGTAGATGCCATTTAGGCAATGTTGTAAAAGCTTAAGGCGGAATTGAGGTTTCACCTCTATGAGGCAGGCGGAAGCCTCGAGGCGGCCCGAGGCGAAGCCTCAACAATAAAAACAAAAAAACATAAAATTATAAACTAAATATAAAATAATAGATAGCAAATCCAACCTTGCAATAAAAACAAACAAAAATCATAAACTTATAAACCGACATAGAAAGAAAGAATCATCCTAGAAAGAAAAAAAAGAACGATCTTGATAAAAAAACTGACCTAGAAAGAAAGTAAGAAAGAAAAAGTAAAAATCGACCTAGAAAGAAAGAAAGAAGGAAAAACTGATCTTCTTTGGTGGCAAGTGTCACGGAGACTACACACACCTTGGGAGGCGTGGGCGGAGGTGAGGGATGAGGAGAGAGAGAATGGCGGGCGCCTCTATTCTGCTTTTTTCTTAAACTTTAATAATTAGAACTTAGTTTTGGGTTTAATCATATTAGGCTATTATTAATTTCGTTTGGGCTCAAAACTTTTAGGCCCAAAACATCTAATTAAACCTAAATCACCTAATTAAACCCAAAAGTCTTTGATCGCCTCACACAGCCTCTGTGCCGCCTCAAGACCTTGGCGCCTGAGGCGCCGCCCAGCCGAGAGGCTCACGAGTGATATTCTGAAGAGGCGGTCGCCCAGGCGTTTTCCGGCCGCCTCGCTTGAGGCGGGCCTCGGCGGTAGCCTCAGCGTTTTACAACAGAGATTTTAGGTTGTCACGCACACCGTGCCCCCAACCTGACTTGCCGTAGATTTTAGGACTAAGTCTGAGGCCCCCTGCGCCCCTTGCTAAGATGGTCTCCAAGATTGGTTCGTCCGCCCAACAACTTGACTCACTAGACACCCCAACTAGCCGGCCGGTCGAGGGTGGCTCTCTCGCCCAAGGCCGGCGGCTACAATCACCCACCCGGCCGCACTTCCGGGACAAAGAGACACTCGATGTCGTACTCCGCTATTGCTTGTAGCTACCCTCCCCCAAGGCTACCGCCGAGTTAACGCCGAGGAAAGGAATAACATGGGTATAAAGGCACAGAGCTTCGGAACACCCACTCGAGGTTCTAAGGACATTTAGACCTCACGACTTGTAGGACCTTGACTCAACGTGCTTCACCCCGAGCTCAACCAAACCGACTACTCATGCATAATCAACACAAACATTAAAGCAATAAACAACAACATAATCGAAACCATACTTGAATATGAAATCAAACGTAAATCAAAAGCATTCTCTGCCAAGCAGAGGTAACCAAATACATAATAATAAATTGTTTGCCCTTAGGACTTGTTTCTTCCTCACCAAACGCTCATGAAATGCAAGAGAAATAAAAGAGAGAGGTTGAGAGAGAATTTCGGATGATGCTCTCCACTCCAGAAAATGTGTTGTGCAATGTAAATCGGATATGGAGTGTAGTTGTTGTGGGAGCCTAAGTAAACTCCACTTTGGCTTGGTCGCCGCCGCATCTCGAGGCGGCGGTGGTGAGGCGACAAGTCGGCTTCTCTCGGACACCCGACAAGGCTCATCGGCTTCGATCCGGCGGTTTGTCTCATTCCAGCGCCGCAGTTGACTTTCCCTTACGGCAAAAATCAGCGGTGCGGAGAGGACCTACCTGAATCTTTCCTTTCGCGTGCAAGTCGCGGAGATCTCGTCTGCCCCCAGTGCATCGACTTTACCTCCGTCCCTTGCGTCGCTCACCGTCCTTCTCACCTTTCTTCCTCTTCTCGATTACCTTGACTCTCATGACTCGTCGACTGGGCTCGGCTCCCATGCGGTTGATGTCTTGGCAAGATGTCGAATGTCTTGCGAGGTAGTCTTCGGATTTTACCTCTCATGGAAGGTGACTGATCTTGCCCAAAGTCCGCCCAACCCGCAACATCCCAAGCGTGTCCTCCCGCACACAAACACACGCAAAGAACACAAATAAAATGTACTCTTTCTGTAGGCGAGGACTACCCCAAAAGAGCACTAAGGCGGGTCGTCATCATGAATATGACCTGTTATGGTCACCATCCTCGCTAGAAAAATCGAATAGAGTACACATAAAATGTGCGATCGTATGCGTTACGAACAGTAGAGAAAATTGGTGTAGAAAGTTGGCGGCGCATACACTCGCTTTTTATCGTAGTCTATATCAACTATAGACTACACTTTTCGCACATACACTACGCTTTTAAGCGTAGTCTATACCCGACTATAGACTACAATTAATTTCGCACATACACTACGTTTTTAAGCGTAGTCTATACCGACTATAGACTACAATTAATTTCGCACATACACTACGCTTTTTAAGCGTAGTCTATATCTACTATAGACTACACTGAATTTCACATACACTACGTGTTTTATGCGTAGTCTATATCGACTATAGACTTCACTTATTTTCGCATACACTACGTGTTTTATGCGTAGTCTAAATGTATTTACTACGGTTTTTGACTGTATTTACTACGGTTTTTAATTGTATTTACTACGGTTGTAATGCCAAATTTACTACGATTTTTATGTCAAATTTTATATTTTATATACTACGTTTTTTCTATTACAACCGTAGTCAATTTAGCATAACGACTACGGTTGACTTTTCAAACTGTAGTCAATATATCTTTTGTACTACGGTTTTTCAATTTCAACCGTAGTTAATTTCTTTATTTAAAACCTGTGCAATTAATAACGCGCAATCTAATAGCAAATGAGATTAGATATACTTGCTTTCATTACGTTCAAAATCACTATACAAAATATCTGAACTGTTTTCATTATCGCTACAAAATCACTATACAAAATACCGCCACATCACATAACAAAACAATAAGAGCGTATCCCATATCACGAAGACAAAATAATTCAAAAGATCAATAACTTACAACTAAAACATCACAATACTATATGTGAAGAAGCATGAGATTTGCCCATTCAACACGAACTTCATCAATATCCTCTTGAGAGTAAGTCCGATTTTGAAACTATTAACAATTTAAAAATAGAATATTAGCACTCTTGTATGAAAAAAATGATTATATTAAAGATTTTTTACCCAATAAGAACATAAATGAAATGTTTATCTTACATGTGAACGTAAAGAAATGGAACCACTCTTTATAACTTCTTCAATTATATCTTTCATGAAACATAGTACAAATTAAGAACCCGCATTGCTTGGAATCGGGTTGTCTTAGACACTTTTTAAAATATCAAATATTAGCAAGAATGCATGTATATGAAATCCAACATAAAAAAGAAAACAAACGTGATTTGATAAATGAAAATACCTTTACAATTTCCCAAGTTGATTGTTTCTTCCCTCTTTTCTTCAATTTTGCATTAAACATAAAAATTGCCCTTCAAGCAATTAATAGTAGTTAGATACAAGTAAATGCAAACATATAGTAACATTTGATACAGCAAGTTTGGGTGATTTTAAAAAAATAGTAAACGGGTTCGGATTGGGCTGAAATTTGGTGGACTGCTTACTAATGTATTAAAGTAGGCTCGGTTAAAATTTGATCGCTGTCTGAGTTCTACAGCATTCTGTAATCGATTCAGGGTGGAAGACTAAGATGAGGAGTAATATTTTGGTGATTTGATTTCTAAATTTCTTTACACACATTTCATGCTTGTTGAAGGAAGACACGTAGTTTAAATAGATTATGACTCATGAGTAATTATATTAACAACAAGTCCACCTTAATATCAACATCCAAACTCACGAGAATTTCAATCCGCAAGTTCTTAATTAACTTTTAGAATCAAACTTGTTTGTAAGCGACTTATGCTCGATTGTTCACTACAGCTTGTAGGCACAGTATTTATTTAAGTGATAAATCTTATAGTTCCAATATCAGATTTAATTGGTGCATTTGTACCTTCCCTTTTGAAATAGTGCCAAGCAAGCTATCATACCAACTTTAGAAATCAACAAGCAACTTAGGAACAACACTTAACAGTACTTGGCAGCAGCAAATTAACAGCAAGAACTCGACAGTGGCTTAGCAGCGGCAATTTAACAAAGAGCAGTAATTTAGCACAAGAACAAGTTACCATTCTCAAATCAATATGCCTCTCGATTCCTAGCACAAAACCCGTCCGCAACACACACACACGTAGATATGAACTTTTAATGTGTTTCACTTTCACAATTCCAGAGCATGTTTATTTCAGGACGAGTAGTGTAAGTTCTTAACATGAAATCACTAAGTTCTCTCCATCTAATAATACTAAGCACATGTATGTCCATGGTACTGAGTAGAATGTACATGGTACTGAGTCTACTGACCTCTACGGAGAACTGCAAATCATTGCTGGTACTTACAACCGGCCTGAATTCAACCTGAGCAGAAGCAGAAGCAATGCATATGAGAAGATACTCAGGTGGAAGGGAGGATAGGAAATTTTAAAGCATTAGGATTTAGGATTACCTTTGATCTGCATCTTCTTCCAATCTCTTGGAGCACGTTAATAGACAAAGATGGCAATAAGTTCATTTTATCACCTTCACTTTTAAGCTCTTTACTAGTGCTTGAAGGTTGATTGTCCGACACAGCATAATCTACCAAGCAAGAAAAACTAAAAAAAAACAAGAATGTTATAGACTCCCAAATGCAAACTGATTTGGGAGGATAGTTTAAGTACCCGCAAAATGATTTGGTAACAAAGGGCCCTGTTTCAAGCTGGCACAGACTGAGTTAGCCTGAACAACATTAAAAATCACCCATGAGACATGTTAAAAGAGGGAAATTATAATGATATGAAAGGCAATGGCCTGTTAGAACCTCGTCGGCTTTCACCGGATTTATATGCGAAACTTCTGGAGGAACTGATGATGATGTACCATGACTGAGTGAGTTCTGAAGACCTCGTTGACATTCTGGAACTATTCCTAGGGTCCAACTGCTAAGATTCCCTCTATTAGTATCATCTTCAACTATCCAGCCACCTTGTGGCTGCGGGAGTGGTGCCTGCCAAGTGCCAAGGAAACCTAGACAATAGAGGTGGTTCAGTTGAAGCTGATAACCTGCCATCTCTTCGAAATGGATCACCAAGCAAACTAGGTTCTGCAATGAAACATCCATTCACAAATATCAATTTGAGAATACAAAAACTACATTAAACCTTCTCAGTATCAACTCCATGGGGGATAAAACTAGTACTAAATTTCAGAACCATTCTACAAACTATGAATGGTAAATTCTTCAATCTGTTATTAACTTTTTACTTAGTGAATAAAATTTTTCAAGACAAAACTTAGCAACAACAATCCAATCTTAAAAAAACGAACAACACTGAAAGGCCATATAGACCAATAAAAGTAAATAATAATAATAAGGAGCACAAAACCGAAAATATGAATATATGAACAAAAATACAGGCTTCTAAACCTTACCCCAGCAATTAAACGCATCAACCAGTTACAGCAACCGATAATTCCGCACCATGAAGCCAAAACATTGCGTCCCTTCACAAAAAAAAGACGAAAAAAATTAGCATCCACAATGTCAAACCTCTTACTATTCCCAAGCAATTCCGAAAGCAGTACACAGGAGAAAAAGATATTCAAGAAAATAGAGGCTTGACTGATAAAAGTGACAAACCCTAGAACCACAAAGAAGGGATTGAACCGGCGAGAGAGTTACCTATGACAAATATAGGACGCCCAGCTTAAAGATTGCTCTTCTGAGCCATATGGAATGAGAAATTAATACATGGGTTTTCAAAAGATTGGCTGAATTCAATTTGGGAGTGAAATCCCAGCAAGCGGGGGAGGGGGAGATGCGAATCTTTGCGGTGACGAAATCCGTAGTAAAATTATAATTATATTTAATAAATATTTATTTATTTTTATTTATTAATTTAAATACATGCACGTACTCTACAGTTTTGAGATAATCGTAGTCTTAGGAAAAAAAACGCACATACCCTAAGGATTTTGGTTAACGGTAGTCTTAAAGAGAAAAAAAATCGCACATACTCTACGGTTTTTGTTGACCGTAGTCATTACTTCGTATAGACTACGCTTTTTAAGTATACCATAGTCTATACTTAAATGACTTTGGGGGCCAAACTTATATACCACTATTTGTGATATTATATACCACTCATATTCATTTTAAAATTTTACTACACCCTATACCCAATTCATTAAAGTAATATATTCTTCTGCAAAAAGTGAATGGAATCTTATTCTTTAACAAATTAAAGTCTGCAAATTAAAGTCTGTGCAAATTAAAGTTGCAAACTCCCAAACTCGATTAAAGTATGCAAAAATCTGCAGATTTCAGTTGGTGAGTTTGGCTCCTCCCTTCGACTATCGTTATAACCCTTCGACTTCATATCCTCTCTCACTTCTTTCTTTATACAATTTTCAAAATTTTGAAAGATAAGAGAGATTGAGCAATTCAAATCTTTCTTAATCTGATTTTCAAAAATTTCAAAGATAAGAAGAGATTGAGCGTGCTTGAGCAATTTCCATTCCGTTCAGTGAAGAAAACCGGAATCAATAATAGTCGAGACTGAATATTCACTTCCCAGAGGTAATTTTTTCAATATATACATGTTGCTTGTTGTTTCCGATCGCTAATGCCGTCTCGGTCAAGGGCGTCTTCTTCGGTCGACCGGAGAAGCCTTCCTCGGCGGAGACAACGCCGACCGAAAACAATAAATTAATTCATGAGATTGAATTAATTTGTTGTTTCCGATCGACAAACGCCTCTCTCCGCCGAGGAAGGCTTCTCTCCGCTGTTTGTCGATCGGAAACAACAAAGTATATCTTGAAATTGAATTAATTTCTTGTTTTCGGTCGACAAACATTTGTCTCCGATTCGAGAAGACTTCTCTCCGATCGACCGGAGATAAGCCTTCCTCGACCGGAGACAACGTTTGCGACTGGAAAGAACGAAACTACACTTGATTTTCAATTCAATTTAATTTTCTAATTTTCAATTAACACTTGAATTTTGTAATTTAATTTTCGGAGACAACATTGGCTTTTATATAAATTTAATTTTATAATGGTTAGTTATTAATTGAGTTTTGTAATAATTGCAGGCAAAACCATATTTTATACGAACGAATGACAATATGTCGGACTTACCGGTATGTTCCTGTGTATAATTTCAAATATAGTTATGCGATTTTTACAGTATGTATATTTTGGATAAATGTTACTAAATGTGATTGAATAATATGATTGAATATGAGTAGTTAATATTTCGAATAATGTGATTGAATATGAGTAGTTAATATTTACCGATATGGCTTGAATAATGTTATTGAATAAATAGTGTTTATGGCTTGTATGTTTTCGATTGAATGATATATTTGTTTTGACTTGAATAATGTGATTGAATAAATAGTGTTTATGGTTTATATGTTTTCGATTGAATATTTGTTTTTGCTCCTATAAACTTTCGCTTCGTTTAATGTGAGATATTCATTGAATGGATCCTAGATAGTATAAATTAAGATTAGGGCTTAATCAAAGCCATTTTTTAAAGTATAATACAAATAAGAAATACTATTTAATTTGTGACACGATTAAAAAATTAATTTATTAACGAATAAAACACAATAATATATGGTAACATAACTTAATTAGTTGGGAAATTTTAAATCAACCAATTAATTAGTTGGGATAATTAGATATACAATTATAATACTAAAATAAAAGCATATCTAATTATCAACAAATTTCAAAAATGAACATACTTCAAGTTTGTAGATATGTACGAAAATTCAAGTTTGTAGATATATACGAAAATTCAAGTTTATAACATAATTCAAGTTTAATATAATTATTTTATAAAATTTATTTATTTAAAATTCATAATATGTAAAAAAACTCTTTATCCATATTATCATTTGAAATTTCAGCTTTGGATTAGCATTGAATTAGTCTCCTACGTATTTGGATAATGACAAATCTTAGCTCATTCAATTTTTAAAAAAATCCTAAATATTTTCCATCCAATGAAAATAGAATGACGCAAAGGATAGAAAATAAAAATACAAAATAAAGAGAATATATATATTTATTCGTGATTGGTTTATATACAAAATAGAATAACACAAAGGATGAAAAAAGAATAATTATTTTAGCTACAATTTAATCGTAATTAGTTTATATACATTGGCATGAAATTGATATGGGAATCAAAATTTAGTAAATTAAAGAGAAGATTTCATTATTTATAAATAATTAAAGTTTCTAATTATTTGTGATATTTGTATGATAGAATGTTTATTGATGCGAATTATAGACAAATGAATATAAGAAATCCAATAGAAAAAGAAAATAAAATAAATAATTTATCTCTATATGTTTATAAACAATTAAATATTTTTCATTATGCTTCTCAATTATGTTGTAGTGGATATGTAATAATTATTGTAGTAATTTGTTGATTTGTTGTACGTTGTGTAATATGTGACATTGATATAATTGTAGGTCGATCCTGAGGCCTACTACGATAAATGTTGTGGTGGATGTAAAGACATATTATAGGACTGACTATTTTAAGTATATTAAGAATGTGTTGTTAGATAAGGGGGGTGAAGAGTTGGTAAATATATTTAAGGAGGTTGCTTTGGTCATATGATTGATTGAATTGCTCAAGACTAAGTCTAGTTTATCTTTGCACCATATAGTCTCCCGTCAAATAGAACCTACGCAACCGTAAATGTATTTTTTCATCAATGGAAGAAGTATATGTTTTTCCATTAGAGATTATCTCTAGTCACACGGCCCGCAATTTGGGACATCATCATTTGATCCCACATTAGACTACGACTTGGCGACGTTGAGGTATATATGATTTTTGCGAGGCACACATATTACATTAGGTAATCTAGTAGATAGATTTTGTAGCAATGATGTTAATGCCCTAGATCTTAGTTTATATTTACGTGTGGCCTATGTTATTCTCCTCTATGGATTCGTATTTGGGTACGAGACGGGCAAGGTAATAGCTTATTGGGTTTGGGCATTGGTTGACGATTTGGGTGCGTTTTGTCGATTTTCGTGGGGTCATACAGATTACGAGATATTGAGATATTATCGACGCATTGTCGACCAAATGCTCGATACCACTTTTACGGACGATCTGGGCACTATATGTTTGGTAACTCGAGATCATACGGACTTGGGAAGTATAGTGAAGTCGTCAATCCCACAACAGATCCGAGAGTGTTGAGGTGGAAGTTCAAGAGTAGGCTCTCCTTGGCATTGTCAGACAACCTCTTTTGAGCGAGAGGTCTTGAATTTTATTATAATTTTAAATCATGTATGAGGTATTGTATTTATTAGAATATCAAATAATATCTTTCAATTTATTGTAGGTCGATTATCATCTCACAAACAATCGAGTCGACTCATTCGAGGTTACCACCATTTCTTGGCGTCTGTCTCATACCCCGCTCCACTCGGTGTGAATTTTTCGACACCGTCGAATCCTTTGAGGGAGGACGATGGTTCCTTCTCGTCGTGGTGTATCGGGTGTCTCGTCCGGTGGAGGAGCCTCGGCGTGAGCGTCGAGTTCGAGAGGCTCCGCGGTTTGTTCGGGATCCCGAACAAACACGTCTCCATCAGCAGCCCTCGAGCCTTCACCTTCAAGAACCCGGCCGGAGGACATCGTCGGTACCGAGTTCGTGGAGATTACGGTTCTTGAGGAGCGCGGCGACCATATGTGGATAGTCGTCCATACGTTGAGAGGCGGGATGCGGAAACATGCCGAGCGAGATAGCTTTTTCTTCATCGAGCGGTGGTGGTGAGCACCCCGCGTCTTAGTTCCGTCGATCGTCATTGGATCCGAGGAATCTATTCGGAGAGTGAAGACAAAGCGGTCAACGCGTTGAGAAGTCTATCGAAAAAATGGGTTCCAAAGTTGAAAAAGTGGTTTGAAAGTTTCTTAGAAGACTCGATGTGGTTGCGCACATAGCGACACGTATACACCGCGCGCCGGGCGGCGGCGATGACGAGAGATGAAGGTCGAGCGGTTGCCAAGTCCAGATGTCCCTCGAGCCAGTGGACATATTGAGCCGGCTGAGCCCGCCCTACATCAGCCCAGTGATACCCCCACCCGCTACTCTCCCCAGATCCATGGTACCAGTCCCGGAGCTGCATCTCATCATTCCATTCCGGGCCTGGACCTATTTAGTGATCGGCCTCGTAGCGTCGTGAGGCAGACTTTCGAGCCTATGCAGCAACAGTTGGAGCAACAAGCAACTATTAAGTCTCATATTTCGCAGTTTATAGTATTTCATTATATTTGTTATGTTTTCATTTCTGACGACTCGTATGCTTAAATGTTTGTAGTTGGAAATGCGAGAGGTGAGCAGGCACGAGACCTTGGTGCAATGAGGTCACCGTTTGTTAATAGCCCGATCCCACGTCCAATTCGGATGATGTATTGATGAAATACGAACGTTTCTTGAGCAGAAGAAAGCTCTTATGGTGGTTCGGGACCAGCAGGCGATCCGCTAGCATTTTTCGTGTGTATCGAAAAACCGAGAGGCCTTTGATGTTCGGGCAAGTATTTTTATACAATATGCTTCGTTTTTGAAGTACATCTACTTATATTGATATGTATCCTAAAATAATTTTGCAGACGATCGATCTATTCTTGATGCATTTGAGGATGAGACTCGATGTCGGGCCGACTTATTGGATGGGGTGGATTGTCATAACACAATCATCCTTGATACTGGTTTTTTCATAAGTATTGTGTCTTTAATACAATCAATATATATTATATATGTGTAGTATCTGGAATTAATTAATTTTCAATGTTGAATAGACGTTTCTACAAAATTCATGGTTCGATGTATACGCAACGCTTAGGTCCTACATTCAAGTCCCGAGTGAGGCACCAATCATGATTACCCATGAAAACATTGTTATGACATGGAAGCCATCACCGCATTGGGCTGCAGTTGTCCTCGGCATGGTGCACGGTCAAATATCATGGTTACATGCCACGCAGGTAACCTATTTAATACAATAAGTTGCAAAAATTTAATTTTTCCTTGTTTATTTTCTCTAAATATTATTTTTTATAGATTATCATGACATGCGTTCTTGAGCGGCATTTCGTGATATGTCGCGTGGATATGCACTCAGGTCATTGCGTGCTTTTTGACTCGCAATGTTGGAAGATGAACAATGATCAATTGGATGCGAGGATGTTGGACTTGGAGTGCGTGAATAGATTATTGCGGCATTTTCTTTTTTACTCTATATGGTTCGATAGTAACTCCCACCAGATACCATTCTGGAACAATAATGTCGTCATTACACGAGCTGCACCTGTTGAGGTATTTGACCAGGACGACGATGTCAGCGATGGTCCATTTGCATGCATAACTGTAGAACGTCTTATTTATGGTTCACCGAGCATCCAATGGGGGGTATGACGAATGTTTTAGCATATATAAAGAAAGTAGGTGGTAGTATATATGAGTTATGTGAGCCATATAAGAAGCCGAGAGGAGGATGATTTTATTTTTATATTATCTCATGTAATAGATCTCCATTACAATGTCAATTCAATGGATTAATTTTAATCAGGGTTCAATTTCAATTCAATTTCATTTCAATTTCAATCTTCAATTTAATAGATTCTTGGTCAGATATTATCGATAATTGATTAATTTCTTCATATCAATAACAAATAACAATGATGATGTGGATAATAATGTTAATAATGTATTTACATGAACCTCGTGCTTTCATTACAGTGTCACTCGTCTCTTGACAAGTAAGGACACTTCCGACGAGTATGAGATTCATTACCACACAAGCTACATGTCCGTGGTACACGATTTCTACTACTCGATCCCACTTCTGTTGGATGACGATATCGACCCACTTTCGGGCGCCCACTGACGGACTCTATTAGGAGGCATAAGCGTAATTCCGGCAACATCGGAGGAAGCAGTCCAACTAGGCGTGGTGAACAGGATTGATCCGATCTGGTATGCTTCGCTAGCTTTGCGAATGATAGTACTCCCCACATAGTTAGATATATGGTGACCTTTATGACTAAAAAATTATATAATCAATTATATGTAAGTGAAATCAATTTGATCCAAAAATTAACATAATTAAACTTAAATTGTACCATATAGTCGCAACATGACATGAGAACACGTATCATATCCATGTCCCCTCCAAACACGCACGATTACGTCATAGATTCACTCGAATGTTTTGCTTCCGTGCTTGACTTTGAAAGTGGAGTCTGATGAGGGCACTACATCGTATCTTCATGATAGTTCCATTGATACCATCATCTTACGTCTTTGCTTGAGGGTCAATTCATTGACGTACCTCTTCCGCTTCATGTCTCTCATCGAACCATTTTTACGTAATGTGACGGATTGCCTCAATCATTGAGCAAATTGGCAATCGTCTTGCCCACAATAATCGAGAATTGAATGATTCGGCAATGTTCGATGTCATAAAACTGTAGCGCCTAACGGGGTAGTATGATCTAGCCCACTTATGCACTCCAACCTCCACCAACTTGGTATATGCGCCACTACCATCGGCCTTGACGAGAGACTTTAACATAGCCATCGCTTTTTCAAAGTATGCATCTTGGTACGCATAAGCGGCTTTATGGAATAACTTTGCGGATGGTTGCCCAAACGGGATGATTTTTTCAGCAGATGGTAGTAGCATAATCCGTGTGCTGCATCAGGATAGACACACTTGACCGCATTCATTATACTGACATGGGCATCTCAAACAATCAACATCTCGGATTTGATCCATAAGCGATTTGTAGTCGAGACCGAAACTAAGTCCATGAGACATCATTCTCGATCGGACCAATTCCATAAGCTAATGAAAAAACTTGCTCGTTGTCGTCCTTTGTCACGGCGGAACGAATAATATGCCTTTATTGCGGCCCTTCAAGTGCGTACCGTCCACTACAATCACGGGTCGGAGGCACGGTGTACGCCGATCTGCATGAACCGAGCGTGACAAAGAGGTGATTTAACCGACCATCGATCCAATATCCAAGTCGGTCATCGAACCGGGATTGCTCATCCGTAACATATGCGATAACTCGGTAGTAGGCGAAATGATTCTTCATGTCCACCGTATATCATCTCAATCGCCCTATTACGGGCTCGCATTACTACACTATATGTAACGTGTACACCGTACTCTCGCTGAAAATCAGCCATAATGGACCTCAGCTTTAGCACTTCACCGTCTTTGCATATTTTTCGTGATATGTGTGCTGCAATTACACGAACATTCACCTTCCTTACTCCGATATTCACTAGGTTCTGTGCGCAAGTATGTATAGCATTAAACTTGCGGACAAACCAAAATTCACCCTGCTGCGATGCACGTAGTAGAAAAGGACACTGATTATGATATAGACATTTGAATGTAATCATCGAATTATCGGATCGAGAAATAACAAATTCTACTCGACATTCCAAATGCCATAGCCCCACGGATATCTTCAGTTCACACTTGCTATCGAAGATGGAACCTTCGCTCAACTCATCGGGGTCTGGATCCGAGTCCAGAGGACGAGCAAAGAGATTAACTGAAGCATCATAAGGAATAACAGGGACTAGCCAGTTGCTCATCTCCTCAACTTCTTCTGGCTCTAGGCCTCCTACGTGCGCTTGCGTGTTACTCCGCATAATCGTAGATAGAAGCTTCCCGAATCCACCCTCTCGACGGATCCATGCGTCAAACTCTAGAAATGAGCCATAGCTCACCAAAGCAGACTCACGATCTTCTTCCTCTTCATCTGACTCTGTTTCATCTTCTTCTTCTTCAACGTAGTCTTCATCATCGCTGTCCTCGACAAGTGTATCATCCCCTGGTTGCAGCATATGTTGGGAAACAGAATTCCTCGATGGATCCATGTGTTGCGGCATATATTGAGGTGTATCAGCATCAAACCAATCAGATGATTGATAAGCCTCATTTTTACCTGATTTATAAGGCTATATTCGTTTTGTTTCTAATTGATAAGTGATCTTTTGAGTTGTCTTTTGATATATTTACGTTTACCATTGAATATATTATGCCTTGTGTGTTTCATGTCATTTTAGCACAGGTTTTGATGTCAAAAAGGTGGATCACGATAAAGAGGAATCACTAGCCCAGTCACGAGCTCGTGCGAAGAAGAACTGTTTGAAAATGACGTTGAATATGATGAAATGTATTTGATAAGGATGGATTTTCAATTACTATGTTAAAGATCACCTCGATAGGAGTCCATAGGTGCAAACGGATCGTAATTCGGAGTCCGGACGAGAGAGAACGGAGCGAAACAGCGAAGTCGCGCACGCAGGGAATTAAGCTTCGCGAGACGTGCTCGCGACCTTTGATAGAGAGCCTTGCTCGCGAGAAACAATGAAAAAGCAGAAATTTTGAAAGCTCACGACATGTCTTCGCGGGTTCCTATTGTAACCAAGGGTAGAGAGAAAGCTAAGGTCATCTTCGCGGATTGATCGCGCTACTTTATGTCGCAATGCAAACTCGCGAGTGGATACGGAGGGAACCTCGCGACTGTAGTTCGCAAGTGTGCTCGCGGGTGATCTTCGTGATCAAATTTGTAACCTAGGGTCGCGTTTATTAATGGAGCAGACGTCAGAAAGAAAGGAACGCACACATTACACGAGAATTTTAGATTAATACAGAACACATTTTTTTCCTCCGTTTATTTTTCTTTTGCACGTTTATTTTCCTGATTCCAGAATAGTTTGTTAGATCAGTTTTTCAATTCCTTATTGATTCCAGTTAGATTTTTCCAGTTTTCTATTCAATTTCAGTTTAATTTTATTCGAGAGTTCAGATTTATTTACGGATCGAAGCTGTTACATTGTTCATCGTTGATTCCTACGGTTTTATTTATCTATCTCTATTTATGTTATCTTTATTTATTTATTGCTTTGGTAATTTAATTATGCGTAGCTAAATTCCGTATTGATCCTAGGGTTTGTATGTCTGAATAGATTTGTATAATTTATCTGTTGATACTGTTTTGCCATCCCATTCATGATTTATAATTCTTGACTTTAAATCTCATGTGTTGGTATCTGATCAATATTAATGCATGCTAGTTATGT
This sequence comes from Salvia rosmarinus, assembly GCA_036937905.1. Taxonomy (NCBI): domain Eukaryota; kingdom Viridiplantae; phylum Streptophyta; class Magnoliopsida; order Lamiales; family Lamiaceae; genus Salvia; species Salvia rosmarinus. The sequence goes on along the minus strand of CM072819.1, from coordinate 36,435,539 downwards.
GATTGATGTCTTGGCGGAATTAATTACATAATCAATTTCTTGAATATATATCTGCTTTTGCCTTGAGACACAGGCGGAGATAGGTGGCTGTAGGAGGTTAAATCTTTGTGTGCTTTTGGTAATTAGCTTACTTCTCGAGATCCAAGCGGAGATAGAGTTTAGCTAACCTACTACTATAGTCATTCTGGCGAAACTATAGTTACATTAGTGATCCTTCATATGAATGCGGATTAAATTGGTAAACAGGTTAATAGGTTAATTGTGTGAATCTGGTTTGGTTAAGTACATCCCTAGGGGTCAGTTTTTTATATCTGATTTTATTCCTATTTTATTTTCTAGTCTATTTTATATTCACATCTCTTGATATTGTTGCCTGGATAATAATAAAGATTCTTTGTTAATTAATTGATGTGTTCTCGAGTCGCAGTCCCTGTGGATACGATATATATACTTGTTGTTTTACTATTAATTTATTTTGGTAGAAATTTAGCGATCAATGATGCAAATTGTTGTGTAAATGACTCATCGAACGATATGTGTTGGGAAGTGTAGTCATATGTTGACGAGGACGGTATCTCAAGCGAAGGTCTATATAGTGTATGGAAAACTGATTTTGACCCTCTCCCGAGGATCTATCTTGAATGTTTAATTCACCATGCATTGATTATATTCCTAGCATGCACCTATATAATTAATTGCAACACGTAGGGGTTTTCTCGTGTTTACCTTTGGATCTGTCGGGGATGATCGGAATGAACGGATCGATACTCGTGCTTTGATCTTCTGGACTGTATCCCGGTTGCCCAATCTCCAATATCGAGTGAGGATAATCTATGGAGAATGCTACAAAATCACCCTAACCCTCTAGGCAATTTTAGAAAATCTCTCACCAAGGAACTATGGTGATTCTCGAAAATATGGATAGGATAATTGATGATTAGCTTTGATCTTATCTCTTACCTTATATTTATAATACTTTACCATAATCCCATAAGGAAAAGATCCATGCATATCCCATAAATATAATAATATCTTTATAGGATAAAGAGAATCAAATCTTTGCCTTAGAGGGTAGGGGGCGTCGATTTCCATGTAGCTACGGGCCTGGATGAGCCAGCCCAGGGATCAAATGCAAGGAATAAATATGGGCCTCAAATAAATTAATTATCTTATGTTCAGCCCAGAACATAAATTAATTTATAAACATTTATTCATGCCACTAGAGAATAAATCTGACTTACCCTTTATTAGAAGGTGAGTCGGACTTGCACTTAGACATTCTGAATCCTCATATTTAAGATATCGCGACGTCCATTAATTATTTAGAGCATTTTGATCGCTTAAAATAATTAATATCTTTAATTCATTAAGTAGTATCACTCAACCTTATTATTGTACTTGAGCTAACTTCGACTGCGGGGTTTAGTACAATAAACCTTTGAGCTCCTTAAGGGGCGTCATCATCCTAAACGGATGCGGTGACTCGATACAGGTAACTAGCATGACATACAAGCACTGCCACCACCCAAGATACGGAAAATATTGGGTTAGAACATACAACCCTCATCCATAACAAGTCAAAGTGATGGTCAGCAACTCATACTCACCTAATACCTTATCGAGGTTTAGATCATCGTAAATCACAAAGATTTAGGTTCTTCACGACGGTCAGATAGAAGAACTCATCTCACTATGATCCATCAATACGTCAGAGACGTACCAGCATAGACAAGCAACCAAGTCAAGTCACTTCTTATCTATACCGCAGCTTATACCGACAAATCGTCCTCAAGTTGTCTCAGCTGTGATTCTTTTTATATCTCATTAAGCTTGACCAATTATACTGGACTTCCGTGATCTTACACACCGTATGATCTAACTTATATATGAGATAAGAGGACACGATATATGCAATCAAGTAATCAATTCAGATAGGAGATTGTAATAGTGGTAGCAGGAAACATTGTATACAAGCTCAACCAAAGCGCTTTCAAAGATACAAATCAACAATCTCCCACTTATACTAAATCAAACTTTTAGTATACAATGTGTCTCTACTAGCTATTACAAACAAAACCATCACTTTGCTTCTCCCACTTATACAAAAGTTTCATTTGTAAGTGGGTGCCATCAAGCGCAATCCAAGTCCTCGAACGTGCTTCGTGAGACTTTTTGCAAGAAGCTCTTTGTGAATGGATCCGCTAGGTTATCCATCGTATCAATCTTTTCAATCAAGACGCCCCTCGCCTCACGATTTTCATATGACATGGTACTTTCTCTCTATGTGTTTGGTCGCTTGTGGGTCCGTGGTTCCTTGAGTTTGCCATCGCACCGAGTTATCACGAGAAACTATGATACTCTTGGGCAAACCGGTACCACACCTAGATCCACGAGGTAGTTCTTGAACCATACAACCTCCTTAGAAGCCTCCGAAGCGGCTACATATTCGGTTTCCATGGTAGAGTCCGCAATGCATCGCTGCTTTGCACTCTGCCAGGATACGGCTCCACCTCCCAAGGTAAACACATAGCCCGAGGTAGACTTTTTCTCATCACGGTCAGCTTGGAAATCCGAGTCTGTATAACCCAAAGGCATTAGACTATCTGCATGGTAAACTAGCCTATAATCTCGAGTCCTTTTCAGGTACTTGAGTATATGCTTTTCTTGTAGGAAAAGCGTATGTTAACCCTCGCCCGAGGATCCATCTTGGGTGTTTAATTCACCATACATTGATTATAAACCTAGCATGCGTCTATATAATTAAATCGCAACACGTAGGGGTTTTCACGTGTTTACCTTTGGATCGAAGAGGTCGATGGAGCGAGATAAATGGATCGAACGGATCGGACTCGTGCTGACCTTCGGATCAGTATCCGGTTGCCCAATCTCCAACGTCGAGTGAGGACGATCTATGGAGAATGCTTCAAAAATCACCCAATGCTCTCTCACAATTTTCAAAATCACGCCTTTTTTCTCTCTAGGGTGGACGAAAATATTAGGTTAATTATGTGAGCATTAACCTAGACTTTATCTCATACCTTATATTTATAATGCACTACCTTAATCCCATATGGAAATTACCATAATCCTATATGGAAATTACCATAATCCTATATGGAATATTACCATAATCTTAGGATTATTTCCATACTCTCAGGATTATTTCCATACTCTCAGGATTATTACCATAATCTTATATGGAAAGGATCTATGCATATACCATAAATATAATTATATCCTTGTGGGATAAAGAGAATAAAATCTTTCCTTTGAGAGCACATAGGGCCGATTTTCTTGTAGCTATGGGCTGGATGGGCAAATTGGGGATCAAATGCAAGGAATAAAGATGGGCCTCAAATAAATTAATTATCTTATGTTCGGCCAGAACATAAATTAATTTATAAACATTCGATCATGCCACTAGAGAAAGAATGTCGACTTACCCTTTATTACCGAAGTTGAGTCGAGCTTGCACTTAGACATTACGAATCCCGTATTTAAGATATCGAACGTCCATTAATCATTTATAGCAATGATCGCTTAAAACGATTAATAACTTCATTTCTTAAGTAGTACCACTCAACCTTATTATTGTACTTGAGCTAACTCAACTCGCGGGGTTTAGTACAATAAACCTTTGAGCTCCTTATGGGACGCCATCATCCTAAACGGATACGGTGACTCGACATGATAACTAGCGTGACATACAAGACGCCACCACCCAAGACGGAGAATCTTGGGTTAGAACATATAACCTCACCCATAACAAGTCAAAGTGATGGTCAAGAACTCATACTCACCTAATACCTTATCGAGGTTTAGATCATCGTAAGTCACCGAGATCTTGGTTCTTCACGACGGTCGAAAGAAGAACTCATCTCACCGTGATCCTTCAATACGTCGTAGACGCATCAAAGCATAGACAAGCAACTAAGTCAAGTCACTTCTTATCTATACCGCAGCCTCAAACCGACAACTCGTCCTTAAGTTGTCTCGGTTGTGAAACTTTTATATCTCATTAAGCTTGACCAATCATACGACTTCGTGATCTTCTACACATCGTATGATCTAACTTATATATGAGATAAGGGGACACGGATATATGCAATCAAGTATTCAAATCGATAGAGATTGTAATAGTGGTAACAGAAACATTGTATACAAGCTCAACCAAACTGCTTTCAGTATACAAATCCAACAATCTCCCACTTATACTAAAGCAAACTTTTAGTATACAATGTGTCTTTCTACTAGCTATTACAAATAACCATCACTTTGCTTCTCCCACTTATACAAAAGTTTCCTTTCTAAGTGGGTGCCATCAAGCGCAATCCAAGTCCTCTAACGTGTTCATCGTAGACTTTTTGCGGCAGGCTCTTTGTGAATGGATCCGCTAGATTTTCCGTCGATCAATCTTTTCAATCAAGACGTCACCTCGTCTAACGATTTCTCGTATGACATGGTACTTTCTCTCTATGTGTTTTGTCGCCTTGTGGGTCCTTGGTTCCTTCGAGTTTGCCACTGCACCGAGTTATCACAAGAAACTATGATACTCTTGGGCAAACCAGTACCACACCTAGATCCATGAGGTAGTTCTTGAACCATACAGACCTCCTTAGAAGCCTCCGGCGGCTACATATTCGGCTTCCATGGTAGAGTCCGCAACGCATCGCCGCTGCACTCCGCCAGATACGGCTCCACCTCCCAAGGTAAACACATAGCCCGAGGTTGACTTTTTCTCATCACGGTCGACTTGAAATCCAGTCAGATAACCCAAAGGCATTAGACTATCTCGCATGGTAAACTAGCCTATAATCTCGAGTCCTTTTCGGTACTTGAGTATATGCTTCTTGCAATTCAATGAGCTTGTCCAGGTTAGATCGATATCTAGCTACTATGCCTACCGCATAGCGAGATATCGGGTCTCGTGCATAGCATTGCGTACACATGAGACTTCCTACGGCGAGCGTAAGGAACTTGTCTCATTTCCTCTATCTCCTTTGCAAATCATAGGCGATTGCGTTTTAGATAAAGGAACGCCATGTCCGGAAAGGTAGCAATCCTTTCTTGGCGGTTTGCATACTAAAACGAGTAATCACGAGATCAATGTAAGACGCCCGAGATAAGCTCAACATTTTCTTCTTGCGATCTCGGTAAACCTTGATCCCAAGAATGTACATCGCATCTCCTAAGTCTTTCATTTGAAACCGATCGGATAGCCAACTCTTTACGTCGATAATGCCTTCACGTTGTTGCCAACTAGAAGGATGTCATCTACATAAAGTGCAAGAAATACCACATCACCGTTGACATCTAACCGATACACACAACTCTCGCTAGGCAACTGGTAAATCCATAGACTTCACCACCTCGTCAAAGGGTAAGTTCCATGATCGGGAGGTTCGCTTAAGTCCATAAATGGACTTCTTAAGCTTCCATACTAGATGCTCTTCACCTTTTCCACATAACCTCGTGTTGCCGCATATAGATTTCTCTACCTTCCTCAAGGTAACCGCTTAGAAAAGCGGTTTTAACATCCATTTGCCAAACCTCTAGGTCAAGTGGGCTGCTATGGCTAGAAGAATTCGATGGACTTGAGCATTGCTACAGGCGAAAGGTCTCATCGAAATCGATGCCCTCAATCTGAGTGTACCCTTCGCCACAAGCCTCGGCTTTAAAAGTCGAAACCCTCCATCGAATCTCTCTTCCTCTTGTATATCCACTTACTACCTATGGCTTCCTCGCCATCCGGTAGAGGTGTCTTTTCATATACATCCATAGCCGTTATGGACTCCATTTCTAAGTCCATAGCGGTGTGCCATGATCTTGCATCAATATCTTGTATCGCCTCCTTGTATGTCCATGGGTCGATTATTGCATGTTCGTCTCGCCGACTAAATCCAAGATTCACCCACGAACATAAATCGCTCGGGTTGACGAACAACCCTCCCACTACGACGAGGTTCTACAGGCACTATGGCAACGGTGGGTGCAGAAACTTGTGGTTCTCTAACTTGCACAACTTGCTGTGTAGGTACCACTTGTACGGTCGGTATCTCCAGTGGAACTCAACCCACTTCAATTTCTTGAAGTATCTGGTGTCGATCCCTCCCACTGACTCGACATCTCGCACCTTCGCCTAATCGGTGGTGGAATACGATCATCTTCTAATTCTTGAAGAATGATTTCAACTTTGGACTTATGATTTTCATGTAGTCCTCTTCTAAGAATCGAGCATTAGTGCTAATAATGACCTTCCGATCCTTAGACTATAGAATAAACCACCTTCGCTCCTCTAGGATAGCCAATAAACAGCCTTGCGTCGGATCTAGCCTCCAACTTGTCGCCCTTCTTGTTCAGCACATGTGCTGGACTGCCCCATATCCTTATGTGGCTTAAACTAGGCTTGCGCCCAAACCACAACTCGAAAGGGGTCTTTTCGATCGACTTGACGGTACTAGATTTAGCAAGTATGCCACCGCCTCTAAGGCATATCCCCGTAATCGAAATAGGCAATGTAGCATAACTCATCATAGATCTAACCATTTCCAAAAGAGTCCTATTTCTTCGCTCTGACACACCATTTTGTTGTGGTGTGCCTGGTGAAGTGCGCTGGGAGGTAATCCCACACTTCACTAGATAGTCCATAAACTCGTTACTGAGGTATTCGCCACCGCGATCAGACCGCAGTGACTTGATACTCTTACCCAGCTTCGCTCCACTCCGCCTTAAACTCTTTGAATTTCTCAAAGCATTCGACTTGCGGCGAAGCGGTATACGTATCCGCACCTTGAGTAATCGCCAATGAAAGTGACAAAATACTGTATTCTCCACGAGCTTGTGTGGACATCGGTCCACACAGTGTCGAATGGACTAACTCCAACATTTCTTTGGCTCTATAACCCTTCGCTGAAGGGTCCGGTCGACATCTTTCCTTCTATACAGATTCGCAGATCGGGAACGGAGTAACCGTGAGATTACCCAACGCCCATTCTTAGCCGTCTTCGATCCTATTTAGATTGATGTGACCTAATCTAAGATGCCAGAGAAAAGTAGAGTCATCTTCTAAGAAAACTTTCTTTTAAGGTTTGATGAAGATGCAACATAGTTATAGGTATTATGTTTTGCGTAAATAGTATAAAGCTTAATTATATAAAGTGCCAACACGTATAACTTCGCCATTTCTTATGATAGAAACACCACTATCAAAAATAATGTAATATCCATGAGTAAATAATTTCAAACGAACAAGGTTCCGCCCGAAAATCCGCACATATAAAACGCTTTCAAAACTAAAACTGTTGTCCCAAAACATAAAGAAACATCTCCAACTGCAACAGCCGACTTTCGCCTGCCCATGGAGATTGTTATCTCGCCATCAAACAGCTCCTTGTCGCAGAACCCTCGCAGGTGTAACAAACATGATCAAGAAGCGCCAGATCTACTACCCAAGAATGGGTAGAACAAGTCGCTAAACATGTTTTCACATTAAAGCAAACGGCGACTCGAGCCTCGAGCATAGGGCACTTGCCTTCCAATGCCCGCCTTACCGCACTGAAGCACTTCGCTTCTCCTTGGCTTCTTCAAGCCTCCTGGCAACCATGTTCTTGCTCCCATTACTCCCACTATTTCCTCGCCTCTACCACCTTTGGTACCCCTTTTCTATTTCCATTTTGCGATGAAAATTTGGGCCCTTAGACGTGCTAGCAAGAGCATGTGCTCCTTTTCCCATAACTCCTTCCGCAGAACGAGATCATTAAGCAACCGACTAAGTGTAAACTCGGTCTTGCTCATGATCGCATTCACGCCGAAAGTTCTCAAAAGACTTGCAAGTGTATTGAGGATGATATCGACCTGGCTTCACGTCAATACCTCCTCCCAATTGATCAAGACTATCCATGAGACGAGTCATGGGAGACATGTTCATGGACCGAACTTCCTTCTTCCATCTTACACGCCAAGATTTCTCTCATTGTGTGGAAGCGGATCGTCGATCCGATCGCCCAAACTTACCTCGAGACTTGACCAAATATCGTCGCGTCTACCATCGATCGATGTCAGTACCGCAAGCCTTTGGACATAGTAGTCATCATATAGCATTTAGCCATATTGTTCGACTTATTCCAAAGTCCGCTTGACTCGCTGCTCATTAGTCGACGCCAAGAAGGGCATCGGTTTAGGAGTAGTGAGAACAAACATGTGTTCTTCAAGCGATAAGAACATATTCCATGTTTCGCTTCCACCGATAAAATTTGGACCGGATAAGGATTTTGTGCAGCATATTGATAATCGCGAAGAGACATATCTCGAAACGATAATGTAAACACATAAGCATACGATCGCAAATAATTCGTAATAATAATATTGTAACCTTTTGATAAAACAATATTAATCGAAACCTCCAATCGCCCAAGGAATTCCACATGCAAGCCACGCTGTGGATCGTTTACACGAACCCCCGACTGCACTAAAATATACCTTTTAGTCGCTTAATTTCAATCCATGTCAACTTATCCTTATGACAAATGAAATTAACGATCGACCTTACTAGACCACATCACTATCGCAAGAAGGACTTCATGAAGTTGTACTGAGGTGATGTCTAAGATTGACCACAATTTTAACAAATAGAAAATGAATTCTTAGAATTGGTATACTCACTCGACCATACCGCCCAATTCAAATTCTTTGTTATCTCATTTTATATCTATCTCTAGAGAACTTATGAAAATCGCACATGCAAGCCACGCGTGTGGATCGCCACACATGAAACTCCCACTTCTCAATAGATTTAAAATGTTTTATTTAGAAATCTCATCTAACAAACTTATGATAAACAAGGCAAGCAAGCCACGCTGTGGACGCCACTCACAAAGGCCTCACTTTGTTTAGAGATCAAAAGTGGAGGTCTCGACATTTTAATTTGAAAAATTAATTTGTCGGATTGCTTGCTTAGTCTTTTTATTCAAAAGGTTTGTCCATGCGATCACGTAATCCTAGCATGCTTTTCTATAGAACTCAACACATAAAACATGCTCAGTAATTCTAAAATATGCTTGATAAACGCGATAAACCTAGCATGCTTACTATGCGCATCCAATTACGTAAAACACTTAAAGGTTTGTCAACGTAATATAAACATACATAGCATGCTATCGCATAATTTAAACATCCACGACATGCATATGAACGATAAAATAAAATAAAACGCTCATCGCGCCCAATCGTGAAACCTCGCACATTTAAATCTAATCTATTACATAGATTTACAAAGTACGTAATAAAACATCGAAAACGGCCTCGCGTGCCCGCACGGACCGGATTCAACAATGGGCCTCGCGGCACGGGCACGGACCGAAAACCTGATTGGGCCGAAAACGGGTCGGGCCGGTCGGCCAAAGAGTGCCGGGTCGCTGGCCAGGCAAAGCCCCGCCGCCTACCAAACAGCGCGCCGCCTGCTGCGTGCTCTCGCTGGGCTGCCTCGCTGGTCGCTGGGCGATCGCGACCCGTCGAGCATGTAGGAAAACGTATGTTAACCCTCGCCCGAGGATCCATCTGGGTGTTTAATTCACCATACATTGATTATAAACCTAGCATGCCTATATAATTAAATCGCAACACGCTGGGGTTTACACGTGTTTACCTTTGGATCCAAGAGGTCGATTGAACGAGACGAACGGATCGGACTCGTGCTTTGACCTTCTGGACTGTATCCCGGTTGCCCAATCTCCAACGTCGAGTGAGGACGATCTATGGAGAATGCTTCGGAAAATCACCCAATGCTCTCACAACCAAACTCTCGAAAATTCTCTCTCACAATAATGAGATGGCCGAAAATTCTCTCTTCAATGTGTGAGCATTAACCTAGACATTATCTCATACCTTATATTTATAATGCACTACCTTAATCCTATATGGAATATTACCATAATCCTATATGGAATATTACCATACTCTTAGGATTATTTCCATACTCTTAGGATTATTTTCATACTCTCAAGATTATTACCATAATCTTATATGGAAAGGATCTATGCATATACCATAAATATAATTATATCCATGTGGATAAAGAGAATAAAATCTTGCCAATTGGGAGCATGAGGGGCGCCGATTTTCCTGGCTACGGGCCTTGATGGGCCAAATTGTGGATCAAATGCAAGGAATAAAGACGGGCCTCAAATAAATTAATTATCTTATGTTCACCGAACATAAATTAATTTATAAACATTCGATCATGCCACCAGAGAAAGAATGTTGACTTACCCTTTATTACCAAGTGAGTCGGGCTTGCACTTAGACATTACGAATCCCGTATTTAAGATATCGAACGTCCATTAATCATTTCTAGCAACTGACCGCTAAACGATTAATATCCTTATTTCAAGTAGTACCACTCAACCTTATTATTGTACTTGAGCTAACTCAACCCGCAGGGTTTAGTACAATAAACCTTTGAGCTCCTTAAGGGGACGCCATCATCCTTAACGGATACGGTGACTGACACGATAACTAGCGTGACATACAAGATCGCCATCACCCAAGACGCGGAGAATTGGTTAGAACATATAACCTCACTCATAACAAGTCAAAGTGATGGTCGCAACTCATACTCACCTAATACCTTATCGAGGTTTAGATCATCGTAAGTCACCGAGATCTTGGTTCTTCACGACGGTCGAAAGAAGAACACATCTCACCGTGATCCTTCAATACGTCAGAGACGCATCAAAGATAGACAAGCAACTAAGTCAAGTCACTTATCTATACCGCAGCCCTAAACCGAAAACTCGCCCTTAAGTCGCCTCACCGTGAAACTTTTTATATCTCATTAAGCTCGACCAATCATACGACTTGTGATCTTCTACACAATCGTATGATCTAACTTATATATGAGATAAGGGACACGATATATGCAATCAAGTATTCAAGCAGATAGGAGATTGTAATAGTGGTAACAGAAACATGTATACAAGCTCAACCAAACGCGCCAAGATACAACCAACAGAGCACGCGTGCGGCGCTGCCTTCCCCGAGCGCCGAACGTGCCGAGGAGACGTCGCCCCCGCGCCGAAACCGCGACCATGAAGTCCGCTCGCAAGCGGTGGGTCGCCGCCGAACGCGCCCCGTCGCCCGCTAGCTCGCACGGCCTCGCACCGCTGGTACTCGCGATCGCGACAGCTCGCCGCTAGGCGCCGGGGATCTCGCGCGAACGCGCTTCGCCGCCGCGCCCTCGCGATCGCCTCGCGATCACGAGGCTCGCTTCGCGAAACCTCCCAACACCGCCGAGACTGCTGTTTTCCCGCCGTTTCGTTCTTCGCTCTTTCGCTCGTTCTTCTTTACGTATAAGATTTACATAATAAAATCTAATCTAACCACGGATTTTCTCGTGGTGTAAAACAAAACCAACAAAACAATGAACGAGCCACGATGAACAGACGGATCCACAATTAATTAAAACGCACGTAATAATCAAACGTGAATTAATCCAACAGAGCCAAGATTCTGATCCCAGGCTCTGATACCAATTGTAGGGAAAACGTATGTTAACCCTCGCCCCGAGGATCCATCTTGGGTGTTTAATTCACCATACATTGATTATAAACCTAGCATGCGTCTATATAATTAAATCGCAACACGTATGGGTTTTCACGTGTTTACCTTTGGATCTGAAGAGGTCGATGGAACGAGATGAATGGATCGAATGGATCGGACTCGTGCTTTGACCTTCTGGACTGTATCCCGGTTGCCCAATCTCCAACGTCGAGTGAGGACGATCTATGGAGAATGCTTCGGAAAATCACCCAATGCTCTCTCACAATTTTCGAAAATCACACCCTTTTTCTCTCTAGAGGTGGACGAAAATATTAGGTTAATTATGTGAGCATTAACCTAGACTTTATCTCATACCTTATATTTATAATGCACTACCTTAATCCCATATGGAAATTACCATAATCCTATATGGAAATTACCATAATCCTATATGGAATATTACCATAATCTTAGGATTATTTCCATACTCGTGATTATTTCCATACTCTCGTGATTATTACCATAATCTTATATGGAAAGGATCTATGCATATACCATAAATATAATTATATCCTTGTGGGATAAAGAGAATAAAATCTTTCATTTGAGAGCACATAGGGCCGATTTTCTTGTAGTTATGGGCTGGATGGGCCAAATTTGTGGATCAAATGCAAGGAATAAAGATGGGCCTCAAATAAATTAATTATCTTATGTTCAACCGAACATAAATTAATTTATAAACATTCGATCATGCCACTAGAGAAAGAATGTCGACTTACCCTTTATTACCGAAGTTGAGTCGGGCTTGCACTTAGACATTACGAATCCCGATTTAAGATATCGAACGTCCATTAATCATTTATAGCAACTGATCGCTTAAACGATTAATAACTTCATTTCTTAAGTAGTACCACTCAACCTTATTATTGTACTTGAGCTAACTCAACCGCAGGGTTTAGTACAATAAACCTTTGAGCTCCTTGGGGACGCCATCATCCTAAACGGATACGGTGACTGACATGATAACTAGCGTGACATACAAGATCGCCACCACCCAAGATGCGGAGAATCTGGTTAGAACATATAACCTCACCCATAACAAGTCAAAGTGATGGTCAAGAACTCATACTCACCTAATACCTTATCGAGGTTTAGATCATCGTAAGTCACCGAGATCTTGGTTCTTCACGACGGTCGAAGAAGAACTCATCTCATCTGTGATCCTTCAATACGTCGAGACGCATCAAAGACAGACAAGCAACTAAGTCAAGTCTTCTTATCTATACCGCAGCCTCAAACCGACAACTCGTCCTTAAGTTGTCTCTTTGTGAAACTTTTATATCTCATTAAGCTCGACCAATCATACGAGACTTCTCGTGATCTTCACACAATCGTATGATCTAACTTATATATGAGATAAGGGACACAGATATATGCAATCAAGTATTCAAATCGATAGAGATTGTAATAGTGGTAACAGGAAACATTGTATACAAGCTCAACCAAACCGCTTTCAAGATACAAATCCAACATTTACCACGGTCCAATGAGCTTGTCCAGGTTAGATCGATATCTTGCTACTATGCCTACCTCATAGCGTATATCGGCCTCAGACATAGCATTACGACATGAGACTTCCCACGGCGGAAGCGTAAGGAACTTGTCTCATTTCCTCTATCTCCTTTGTAAATATAGGTGATCGCCTTAGATAAAGGAACGCCATGTCCGAAAGATAGCAATCCTTTCTTGGCAACCGCATACTAAAACGAGTAATCACAAAGATCAATGTAAGACGCCCGAGATAAGCTCAATATTTTCTCTCGCGATCTCAGAAACCTTGATCCCAAGAATGTACGCCGCATCTCCTAAGTCTTTCATTTGAAACCGATCGGATAACCAACTCTTTACGCCCGATAACAACTTCACATTGTTGCCAACTAGAAGAATGTCATCTACATAAAGTGCAAGAAATACCACATCATCGTTGACATCTAAACGATACACACAACTCTCGCTAGGCAACTGGTAAATCCATAGACTTTACCACTCGTCAAAGCGTAAGTTCCAAGATCGTGAGGCTTGCTTAAGCTCATAAATGGACTTCTTAAGCTTCCATACTAGATGCTCTTCACCTTCACCACATAACCTTCGGTTGTCTGACATAGATGTCTCTACCTTCCTCAAGGTAACCGCTTAGAAAAGTGGTTTTCACATCCATTTGCCAAACCTCAAGGTTCAAGTGGGCTGCTATGGCCGTAAGAATTCTAATGGACTTGAGCATTGCTACGGTTGAAAAGGTCTCATCGAAATCGATGCCCTCAATCTGAGTGTACCTTTCGCCACAAGCCCGGCTTCAAAAGTCGAAACCTCCATCCGAATCTCTTCTCTCAGATACCCACTTACTACCTATGGCTTCCTCGCCATCCGGTAGAGGTGTCTTTTCGTATACATCCATAGAAAGACTCACGCATTCAGTGATCTAGAATGCTGCTGTCATGGACTCAATTTCTAAGTCCATAGCGGTGTGCCATGATCCGCATCAATGTCTTATATCGCCTTGTTTGACGTCCATGGGTCGATTATTGCTCGCTTGTTTCCGTGACTAAACCAAGATTCATCCACGAACATAAATCGCTCGGGTTGACGAACAATCCTCCCACTCACGACGAGGCGCCATCGGCACAATGGCAACGGTGGGTGCAGAATGTGGTTCTCATCTTGTACAACTTGTCGGATAGGAGCCATTTGTACGGCCGGTATCTCCAAAGGAACTCGACCCACTTCAATTTCTTAAAGTATCTCGTGTCGATCCCTTCCACTAGACACCACATCTCGCACTTTGGCTTAATCGGTGGTGGAATACGATCATCTTCTAATTCTCAAGAATGATTTCAACTTTGGATTTATGGTTTGTCATATAATCATCTTCTAAGAATCGGCATTAGTGCTAATAATGACCTTCCGATCCTTAGACTATAGAATAAACCACCTTCGTCCCTCTAGGATAGCCAATAAATGACTTTGCGTCGGATCTAGCCTCCAACTTGTCGGCTTTATTGTTCAAAGACATGTGCCGGATCGCCCATATCCTTATGTGGCTTAAACCAGCTTGCGCCCAAACCACAACTCGAAAGGGTCTTTTCGACCGACTGATGGTACTAGATTTAGCAAGCATGCCGTTGTTTCTAAGGCATACCCCGTAATCTAAATAGGCAATGCCGCATAACTCATCATTGATCTAACCATTTCCAAAAGAGTCCTATTTTTCGCCTCGACACACCATTTTTTGTGGTGTGTCTTGCAAGGCGTTGGGAGGTAATCCCACCTTCACTAGATAGTCCATAAACTCGTTATCGAGGTATTCGCCACCGCGATCGCACCACGATGACTTGATATTTTTACCAAGCTTCGCCTCCACTTCCGCCTTAAACTTTTGAATTTCTCAAAGCATTCGACTTGCATGTAAAGGTATACGATCCGCACCTTGAGTAATCACAATGAAAGTGACAAAATACTGCATTCTCCATGAGCTTGTGTGACATCGGTCCACACAGTCGAATGGACTAGCTCCAACACTTCGCTCTATAACCCTTCGCTTGAAGCGGTCTAGTCGACATCTTACCTTCTATACAGATTCGCAGATCGAACCAGTAATCTGTTAGATTACCCAACGCCCATTCTTAGCCGCCTGGATCCTATTTAGATTGACGTGACCCTAATCTAAGATGCCGAGTAATGTGGTGTCGCCTTGCTAAGAAAACTTTCTCTTTTAGGGTTTGTAGATGATGCAACATAGTTATAGGTATTATGTTTAGCGTAAATAGTATAAAGCGAATTATATAATATGCTCACACAGATAACTTCGTTATTTCTTATGATAGAAACACCACTATCAAAAATAATGAATATCCATGAATAAACAATTTCAAACGAAAACAAGGTTCCGCCGAAAATCCGCACATAGAAAACCTCTTTCAATGCTAAACCGTTCTATCAAAACATAAAGTAAAATCTCGATCGCAACGGCCTCGACTTTCGCGCGCTGCCCATGGAGATCGTTATCTCGCCATCATGCAGCCCCTTGTCCGTAGGAACCCACGCAGGTGTAACAAACATGATCGACGACCGTGTCTACTACCCAAGAGTGGGTAGAAAGTCGCTAAACATGTTTCCGCATTAAAGCAAATGGCGACTGAGCCTCGAGCATAGGACACTGGCCTCCAATGCCCGCCTTGCCGCACTCAAGCACTTGCCCTCTCATTGGCTTCTTTGCCTCCCGTGTGCATGTTCTTGCTCCCATTACTCCCACTATTTCCTCGCTCTACCTCCTTTGGTGCCCCTTTTCTTTTCCATTTTACAACGGAAAATTTGGGCCCTAGATGTGCTAGCAAGAGCATGTGCCCTTTACCCATAACTCCTTCCGCGGCCACAAGATCATTTAGCAACCGACTAAGTGTATACTCGGTCTTGCTCATGATCGCATTCATGCGAAAATTCTCAAAGACTTGGGCGGTGTGTTGAGGATGATATCGACCTTCGCTTCACCAGTAAATACCTCCTCCCAACCGATCAAGACTATCCATGAGACGAATCATGGGAGATATGTTCATGGACCGAACTCTTTCTTCCATCTTACACGCCAAGATTTCTCTCATTGTGTGGAAGCGATCGTCGATCCGATCGCCCAAACTTACTCGAGACTCGACCATATTTCATCGCGGCTCACCATCGACCGATGTCGCAATGCAAGCCTTTGGACATAGTAGTCATCATATAGCATTTGGCCATATTGTTCGACTTATGCCAAAGTCTTGACTCGTTGCTCATTAGTCGACGTCACGAAGGGCATCGGTTTAGGAGTAGTGAGAACAAACATGTGTTCTTCAACGATAAGAACATATTCCATGTTTCGTTTTCACCGATAAAATTCGACCGGATAAAGTATTTTGTGCGAGCATATTGATAATCGTAAGAGACATATCCGAAAAGATAATGTAAACACATAAGCATACGATCGCAAATAATTCGTAACAATAATATTGTAACCTTTGATAAAACAATATTAATTGAAACCTTCAATCGCCCAAGGAATTCCACATGCAAGCCACGCGTGTGGATCGTTTACATGAACCTCTCGACTAGACTAAAATATACCTTTTAGTCGCTTAATTTCAATCCATGTCAACTTATCCTTATGACAAATGAAATTAATGATCGACCTTACTTGCACCACATCACTATCGCAAGAAGGACTTCATGGAAGTTGTACTCGAGGTGATGTCTAAGCAATGACCACAATTTTAACAAATAGAAATGAATTCTTAGAATCGCATACCACTCAGACCATACCGCCCAATTCAAATTCCTTTGTTATCTCATTTTAAATCCATCTCTAGAGAACTTATGAAAATCGCACATGCAAGCTACACGCTGTGGACGCTATACATGAAACTCCCACTTCTCAATAGATTTAAAATGTTTTATTTAGAAATCTCATCTAACAAACTTATGATAAATAAAGGCAAGCAAGCCATGCCAATGATCGCCACTCACAGCAATGCCTCACTTTGTTTAGAGATCAAAAGTGGAGGTCTTGACATTTTAATTTATTTATTTTTAAATAAATATGTCGGGTTACTTGCTTAGTCTTTTGTTCAAAAGGTTTGTCCATGCGCATCATGTAATCCTAGATGCTTTTCTATAGAACTCAACATGTAAAACATGCTCGCAGTAATTCTAAAATATGCTTGAAAACGCGATAAACCTAGCATGCTTACTATGCGCATCCAATCACGAAAACATATAATATGTTTGTTCACGTAATTTAAACATACATAGCATGCTTTCGATAATTTAAACATCCACGACATGCAATGAACGATTAAAATAAAATAAAACGCTCATCGTGGCTCACTGTGGAACTCGCACTTTCCCGCCTAATCTATTACATAGAATTGCAAAGTACAGATCTTCATAATCTTTGAAAACGGGTCTCGCGTAATGGGCACGGACCGGATTCGTCAAAATTGATTCGGCGTAAAATCGTTCGGTCCGAAAACGGGTCGGGCTGGGTTTGAGCCGGTCGCCCAAAATGGGTGGGCGCGCTGGCACACGCGGCCCATGCGCGCACTCAAAGACACCGCCGCCTCCCCATCGCCGCGCCGCCACTGCGTGTTCCTCGCGGTCGCGAAGACGCATCACGACCCATCGAGCACGCGCGCGCGCCATGCTCGTGTTCGCTATCACGCGCATTGGCGATGCTACCGCGATCGCGAGTCCGCCACAAACGCCGGGATCTCGTGACGACAAACGCGCGTCCCGTCGCCCACGCGGCGCAAAGCGCCGGGATCTCGCGCGACAAACGCGTGCTCGCTACCCGCCGCACGCTGTGCGTGCCGCCTAGCGAACGCGAAGACGGCCGCGACCGCGCCAAGCGCCGCCGAGCGCCGCATCTCGGCGCCTGTGGACGCTGAGGCCTCGCGAAAGCGCGAGCCCTGCACTTTACCGCCGAGCCATGCCACCCGTCGCCGCCTCGCCCGCCGCCGTCGCAGGTGTCCGCGAGCACCGCGCGCTGTCGTCGTCCGCACGCCGCCGTGCGACCTCTCGCCGATGAACTCCCATCGCCTTGTTCATCGTTCTCTTGTCTTCGTTCTTCTTTACGTATAAGATTTACGTAAAAATAAATCTAATCTAACCACGGATTTTCGTGGTGAAAAACAAAATCCGACAAAAATAAAATCGAGCCACGATGAACCACGGATCCAACAATTAATTAATTACGCATTTAATAATCAAACGTGAATTAATCCAACAGAGCCAAGATACGATCCCGTGCTCGATACCAAGTGTAGGAAATCGATTTCACCCTCCCGAGGATCTATCTTCGATGTTTAATTCACCATGCATTGATTATATTCCTAGCATGCACCTATATAATTAATTGCAACACGTAGGGTTTTCTCGTGTTTACCTTTGATATGTCGGGATGATCGGGATGAACGGATCGAGACTCGTGCTTTGATCTTCCTGGACCGTATCCCGGTTGCCCAATCTCCAACATCGAGTGAGGATAATCTATGAGAATGCTACAAAATCACCCTAACCCTTCAGCAATTTTCAAAATCTCTCACCAGGAACTATGGTGATTCTCGAAAATATGGATAGATAATTGATGATTAGCTTTGATCTTATCTCACCTTATATTTATAATGCTTTACCATAATCCCATAAGGAAAGATCCATGCATATCCCATAAATATAATAATATCCTTATAGGATAAAGAGAATCAAATCCTTTCCTTAGAGGGTAGGTACGCCGATTTCCATGTAGCTACGGGCTGGACGGGCAAAACCGTGGATCAAATGTAAGGAATAAAGATGGGCCTCAAATAAATTAATTATCTTATGTTCACCTAACATAAATTAATTTATAAACATTTATTCACGCCACAGAGAATAAATGTCGACTTACCCCATTATTACCGAAGGCGAGTCTGCTTGCACTTTGACATTACTAATCCCCGATTTAAGATATCGCACGTCCATTAATTATTTAGAGCATTCTCGATTGCTTAAAATAATTAATATCTTTAATTCATTAAGTAGTACCACTCAACCTTATTATTGTTGTTAACATATAACCTCACCCATAAAAGTCAAAGTGATGGTCAAGAACTCATACTCACCTAATACCTTATCGAGATTTAGATCACCGTAAGTCACCGAGATCTAGGTTCTTCACGACGGTCGATAGAAGAACTCATCTCACCGTGATCCATCAATACGCCGAGACGCATCAAGATAGACAAGCAACCAAGTCAAGTCACTTCTTATCTATACCGCACCTATACACCGACAAATCGTCCTCAAGTTGTCTCATTTGTGATTCTTTTATATCTCATTAAGCTTGACCATTTATACGCACTTACGTGATCTTCACACAATCGTATGATCTAACTTAAATATGAGATAAGTGGACACAGATATATGCAATCAAGTAATCAATTCGGATAGAGATTGTAATAGTGGGTAACAGAAACATCAGATACAAGCTCAACCAAAACTGCTTTCAGATACAAATCCAACATATAGTTCTTGTTCGATTGGGACGTGTCGGCATCGTGAGTCACATAGACCTCGGTTGGGCATCATGAGCCAATCGAACAAGTTGATCATCATTACTCAAAACTAATTTGATAATTCTACCACTCGAGATCTCGATAGATAATGCAGTTGGTAGGTTGTACTCAACGAATTTGTCAACATAATTTGATCAATCATCTCTATGAACTCCGAGATAATTACATTGTCCATTCGAACAAAGGCATTTGACTGATACCCGTCAATTTAACATAGAAGGATCCCAGTGCCCCCCATATCTAACAATAATGTTCTTCCATCCCGACATCTATAACAACAACAAGATTACATTAGCAGTCTTAATATGATTTTTCTAATGTATAAAACAAATATTTATTTGATAAATACTAAAATAATTCCATGCAAATATATAAATTGATGTTAATTCATATTAGAATCACTATTATAAGATAATTAAGGAAGAGATTCAAATATATCATATTCAAATCCAACTTTGGAATTCTATAATTTTTCTTAATAATAATTATAGGTATTTAGTTAGTTATGCTATTAAATTTAAATGCATCAAATCAATACTAATAAAAATAATTATGCAATTAAATTTAAATATAGAAATAATGTTATCATTAATATAAAAGTAAATAAACGCACATTTTATATAAAGTCTCTAAATTTTTTATAAATAAATGCACGTTATCCATAAATAATTTATATTTAAACATAATCTACATAAACTTAATCTATATTTAAATTTAATCTATATTATGTAATTAAACGCACGTTATCCATAAACTTAATCTAAATTCACCTAAAAAAACCATAAACTTAATCTAAATTCACTTGCATCTAAAAAAATCATAAAACCATATAAATACATCTAAGTTCACCTAAACGTACACATTAATCTAAGATGCATAACTTAATCTAAATTCACCAATAAATTAAAATACTCACTTAAATATAAATATATCGAACGAAAATTGTAATAAACTATGCAATCATACAAATACATATTCTATCTCAATTTATCACTATATATAATATAAATTGACACAAACAAAGTACTAAACAAGATAATTAAAATTAAGATAACTTAAGAAAAAATAGCAATCTAATCAAAGTCTAATTAAATAATTAAAATCTCAACTATAAATAATTAAAGTATCTTACAATAAATTAATTAAAAGGGACTAATCTAAACTAATTATGTCGGGACTTATCTAAACTAATTATCCAATAATTATATCCAATTATCTAAACGAATTATGCAATAATTATAAATAGCAGAAACAATCGAATTATCTAAACAAATAAACAAAATAAATGTAAACAAAATTAACAATAATAAATGTAAATAAATTAACAATAATAAATCTAAACAAATAAATTTCATAAACAACAATAATTAACGATGAATTAATTAGTTATTTACATCATAATTATTTACAATATTGAAAAGTAATTTATTTTAATTAATTGCATATAAATTTTACCATCAAAATTAACATGGCGTTTATACCATCTCCAAAGGATACTGAATTAATCTAATCTAAACGAGTTATGTTCAATGAAACCAGATTAAGTTTTGATTTTTCTAATCTAATCTAAACGAATTATGTTCAATCAAGTTTTTTCTAATCTAAACGAATTATGTTAACTAAATGATCAGATTACGTTTCGATTTTTCTATGTTCAAAATTGATATATGATTTATCAGATTTTTTTTAAAGAATAGGATATAAAAAATTATCAGATTTTTTTTAAAGAATAGAATATAAAAACAATTATTGATTTTTACTAAAATTATCGCTACAATTAAATTAAGAAAAATAATTAAATAATTAAAGTCTCAATTATAAATAATTAAAGTCTCTTACAATAAATTAATTAAAAGGGGACTAATCTAAACGAATTATGCCGGGAATTATCTAAACGAATTATCCAATAATTATATCTAATAATATAAACGAATTAATAATTATAAATAGCAGAAACAATCGAATTATCTAAACAAAATAAAAAAATCTAAACAAAATTAACAATAATAAATCTAAATCCAAATTTAATCAACCTAAACACATAAAAATTCCTAAATCAAAATTTAATCAACCTAAACAAATCAAAATTCGAATAACTTACTTGTTGAGAGATAGCTGGATCTGGATTGAAGAAAGGAATTTGAAAATGTTGAATAAAACCGAAATGGGTAATTTGAATGCTAAAATGATCGAGAGCAAATTTTGAATGCTAAAATCGAAAGGCTTGGATTTGTGATCTATGATCTATGATCGATCGATTGCAGTATTTATGGAGAGATAATTGTGTAAAATTCAAAATTGAATTATTGGTGGTCAGTAGTATTTATTGTAATTGAATTATTGGTGGTCAGTAGTATTTATTGTAAGCTTTTACTTTTTTGCAGTAGTATTTCTCTTATTTTTCAGTTTGTAAGTTTTTGCTTTTTTGCAGAGATTCCTCTTTTTAATTTGCATTCCTTAATTTAAAGTGGCATTATATCATAAGTTCATTTAAAATTAATTTCTAAAACAAAAAGCTATCTCCTGGCCGCCGCTTGATGTCTCCTACGACATTTCCTTGTTTCCGATCGACCGAGACATCAATTAATAATCAGATTAAATTCATTTGATAATCAAGATTCCGGCCTAAAATAAGCTCTCCAATGACATTCAAGATTCCGATCGATCGGAATCATGATTAAATAAGTTATTTTTATACTATAATTCTTCGATAATCCTTGTTTCCGGTCGACAATTCAAAGATTCTGATCGACCGGAAACATGATTAATTGTTGTTTATTTTATAATTTATAATTCTCGATTCCTACGATTTTATACTTTATAATTCTCGATTCCTACGACCGAAACAAGGATTATCGACCGGAATCAACAAGTTTTACGTGTTAATTAATTTTTTGATTCATTTATATTTTTAAAAAAAAAACATGATTTATACTTTATAATTCTCGATTCTCGTCGATAATCCTTGTTTCCATCGACCGAAACAAGGATTATCGACCGAATCGTAAGTTTTACGTGTTAATTAATTTTTGATTCATTTATATTTAAAAAAAACATGATTCAATGATTTAATTAAAACTATCTACAACTAACAAAATAATTTTGCAATAATTAATTGATTTAATTAAAACTATAAAGTAATTTAACAAAATAATTTCGCAATAATTAATCGATTCACATGTTTTGTCCGCATGTCATTCATTTCAAGACATTCACATGTTTGTCTCACAGTATTCTCAAGACCAAATAAACCGACTTCAATATATATTAAAAAGCAAATGGGTATGTGGTGTATCAAATTTTGTAAATGGTTATACTGTACACACTTTTACAAAAGTGTGTATCAGATATATTTCCCAATGACTTTCAAGACATAGACTACGCTTTTATAAAAACCGAGATATGAGCAAAGACTACGGTTTTTCAAAATACGTAGTCTATGCGTGTAGAGAAAGGGTAAATTTGTAGTAGTGTGACAAATGATCGATTCTTGTTCTGCAATGGATGTTCATTCCCTTTTACTGAGTTTTGAGAACATGCTTGAATCTTGTAAATCTGCTCCCATGAACAATGATGGTTCTCAACCTTCTCTAAATTACATGAGTCAGTCTGGATCTCATCGAGGAGGATTTTTCGGTTACTCAAGTAGTCGAGGAAGTCGAGGTGGATATAATATGAACAGAGGAGGCAGAGGAGGTCCACAACGAGGAGGTTTTTCTGGTGGCAGAGGCAGAGGTGACAGATTTGGAGGAAATAAACCTATTTGTCAAGTGTGTTTCACTCCGGGACATACTGCTGATTGTTGTTGGCACAGGTTTGATCAGAATTTTATGCCAAAAATTCAACAACAACAGCAAAACTACACTCCTCACCGTGCTCAGAATCATAATCATTTTTCTCCTAGAGCTCACATAGCTCATGTTTCATCTCACTCTCATTATTCACCTCAAGTTACCTCTAATTATGTTGCTTCTAATTATAATTCTGAGAATGCTCGGTATCCAGATTCAGGTGCTACGAATCATGTTACACATGATCTCTCTAATCTCAATGCTGCAACAAAATATTATGGATCGACCAAGCTACAAATGGGTAATGGCCAAGGAGTCGACATTGCTCATATAGGTAACGGTTTCTTCACATCGCCCTCTCATCCTAGATAATACACTCTCACTATTCTTCTCCATGTCCCACATATCACAAAGAATTTGTTAAGTGTCTCACAATTTTCCAGAGATAATAAAGTTTATTTTCAATTTCATCCTGACTTTTGTCTTGTAAAGGATCAGGAAACTCAAGTTACACTCCTCAAGGGTAATCTTAAAGCTGGACTCTATCAATTTTCTCTCCACAACACTTCATCTATTCAGCCTTCCAGTAGCTTCATTTCCAGTTCCTCCAGTTCTTCTTCAACTTTCAATCAACCTGATGCTTCTGCGGTTTTCCAACCAATAGCGGCTCTTTCAGATTCTACTTCTCCTCTTAGTTTAGATGTTTGGCATGGTAGATTGGGTCATTGTAATTTTGACATTGTTAAGAAAGCGTTATCTTCTTGTAATATGATTTTCAATGCTATTCAATCTATCTCTTTGTGTCAACCTTGTGCTTATGCCAAAATGCATCGCTTACCTTATTCTGAATCTGTGTTGCAACATAATTCTCCTCTTGAGCTGATCCATAGTGATCTTTGGGGTCGAGCACCCATCACTAGCTCGAATGGATTCGTTTATTATGTGAGCTTCATTGATCACTACAGTAGGTTTGTGTGGGTTTACTTACTCAAGTCTAAGGGAGAAGTACACAATGTTTTTCTGCAATTTAAAAATTTGGTTGAAACACAATAAACACATAAATTAAAGTTGTCCAAACCGATTAGGGAGGGGAATATAGAAGCTTAACTTCATTTTTTCACCAACATGGGATACACCATCAAATTTCTTGCCCATACACTTCCCAACAAAACGGTTTAGCAGAGAGGAAGCACAAGCATATTGTAGAAATTGGTCTTTCTTCTTTTGCTTCAGGTTTAACTATGAAATATTGGGACGATGCCTTCACAACAGCTGTCTATCTCATAAATAGACTCCCCACTAAAGTCATTCAGTTTCATACACCTCTTGAGAAGCTATTCCATATCAAGCCTGACTACTCATCTCTTAGAACTTTTGGTTGCTTATGTTATCCCTTTCTGAGACCTTACAATAAGCACAAACTGGAACCTAGGTCTGATAGTGGAGTTTTTCTGGGTTATAGCTCACATCATAAGGGGTATAAAGTGCTTCTTACTTCTGGAAAGATCATTGTGACAAGGAATATTTTATTTGATGAAAGTATTTTCCCTTTTAAAGCTAATTCCACTCATCCTGATTCATCTACTCCTTCTTCTTTTCCATCTTTACCTCCTCATCCTTTTCCTACTTGGATCCCCTCTATTCCTGCTCCCCAATCTCAATCTCCTACTTTGCCTACTACTCATCCTACTCCATCTCACTCTCCTAATCTTCATCATTCTCCTGTTACACCTGCTACTCCTTCCTCAGATTCTCATAATCTTTCTCCTTCTACTTCTGACTCTCATTCCTCTTCTCCATTACCTTATGTGAGCACTGATGACTCGAGGTTTCTACTCCTCCTGACTGTAAATGTTCCACATGGTCATCCAATGGTGACAAGAGCTAAGGATGGTATTTTTAAACCAAAGATTTTCCATAATGCTGCTATTGATAAATTTATTGAGTGTGAACCCAAAACTGTCTCTGAAGCTTTATCCAGCCCCTCTTGGAGGGCTGCTATGATTCAAGAGTTGTGTGCCTTGTTCAAGAATCACACTTGGGTTCTTCAGCCCAAGCCACCTAATAAGAATACTATTGGTTGCAAGTAGGTATTCAAACTTAAGAGACATGTTGATGGCTCTATTGCTAGGTATAAAGCTCGATTGGTTGCAAGGCTACACTCAAGAACCCGGGTTTGACTTTACTGAAACTTTCAGTCCAGTTGTGAAACCTACTACTATTCGGATAATTCTTTCTTTGGCTGTCCAACATAATTGGGGAGTGACCCACGTGCATGTTGACAATGCTTTCTTGAATGGTGTTTTGGATGAGACAATCTTTATGCGGCAGCCACCCGGATTTGAGATAGGTGGACCAATTCCACTTGTTTGTAAGTTGAAGAAGGCCATTTATGGCCTTAAACAAGCCTCTAGATCATGGTTTCTCACCATTCGTTCTGTGCTACTCAAATTGGGTTTCTTGCAGTCGAAGGCAGATCACTCTCTGTTTTATAAGAAAGGTCAAGTCTCTACTGTTTACTTACTTATTTATGTGGATGATATACTTGTTACTGGAGTTCCAATTCATATGTTCAGGCTATTACTCGGTATTGAGATTTCACAAACATCACAAGGCCTCCACCTCCATCAAGGAAAATATGCTCGTGATATACTTTCTAAAGTTAACATGTTGGGGGCAAAAGGGTGTGCTACACCTATGGTTTCTTCTTTACATCTTTCCAAGGTTCAAGGTAATCCTATTTCTAATCCGCAGGAATACAGGAGTATAGTGGGTGGTTTACAATATCTCACTATTACTAGACCAGACTTATCTTTCTCTGTTAATAAAGTTAGTCAATATATGGCTAATCCTTTAGATACACACTGGCGTGCTGTGAAGCGTATACTTCGCTTTGTTTCTGGTTCAATTGATCATGGTCTTCATGTTACCAGATCATCTCATACTCAACTTATTGGTTTTTCTGATTCCGACTGGGCCTCAGATGTTGATGATCGGCGTTCCACATCAGGAATGTGCATTTATCTTGGGAATAATCTGATATCATGGTCTACTAAGAAGCAACACGTGGTTTCCCGATCGAGCACCGAAGCAGAGTATCGTAGCCTCACTAATGCTGCTGCTGAAGTTACTTGGATCACTTCTCTGCTTCAAGAACTTTCTATTGGTCTTCCTAAAATCCCAACTATTTGGATTGATAGCTCGAGTGCCATTTATTTGGCCACAAATCCCGTTCTTCATGCACAAACGAAGCACATTGAACTTGATGTTCATTTTGTCCGTGAGAAAATTGCTGCAAGTCATCTTCTTCTTCAACATGTCCCTTCAGTTGATCAGGTAGCTGACATCTTCACTAAACCTTTGAGTTTACAATTCTTCGCCAGCTCAAGAACATGCTTCGCATTGTTTCTCTCGGCACGCTCGAATTGAGGGGGCGTGTTAACCAAATTGATCAAGTGAGTTCTGTTACTCTTCAAGAAGAAAACACAATTGTTGATAAAGTATGCCATGCTGGTGTGCCATCTATATATCCACGTAAGGAGAGAAAATGAGCTGCAATCTTGCCAGCACAACACTCTGGGAAAATCAAGAATGAAGGCTAATATTGTTACATCTGTGTGGTTTCTATTGCTTCCGTACAACATAGTATATTCATTTTTATCCTTTTCTTCTAGGGTTAGAGGCTAGTATAAATTGTGACTATTTTCCTTTCCTGGGCGATTATCAAATCAATGAAATAGTTGTCTCTTCACATGAATACCAGAATGAATTTCTCATATCTTGTCTGCTTCACTATTTCTGCTTTTCTTTCAATAGGAGAGTCCATTCCTCACTTTTTAGGGGACCCACTTGTTTTATAGTGCCAAAGTGTATTGATCAAGATTTCAACACCTTTGAATTCCTGATTCGTGTGAGTTTAGAATCATTGTTCTCCCTTCGAATACTACAGTTGTCAGGCTGACAGCACCGTTCCTGACATTTTATAGGCCCTAGGCAAAATAAAAAATGTAGGCCCTAATTTTTTAAAATTCATATAAAATCCTCAGTCATTATCTTCTATTCGTACTTGGTAAAACTTATATTTCTTTACAATAGCTTGCAAAGACACATGACGATTAAATCATACTTAAAAAATCGGGTGTGACTGGATTGAACCTATAGATACGATAATGAGGTTTGAACTCGTGACATTTGGCCATATGAACTCACTTAACCCTTAGACCGTCCAAAAGGGTCTCTTATATTATACTTATAAAATAAATCATATTTATAAATTTACGTAAAATTCAAGTGATCTACAAATAGAAATAGATAATAAAAAATTATAAAAAACATATACAACTTACTTGTCATCCTTATATTTCTATATCTCAACTCTTATCTACGATACCATATCATAAAAAATAATTTATTCGAGTATTTGCATATGCAAAACCATTATAATCATATCAACATCAATATTTTTTAATATATTTTGGGACCAAATGAAAATAAATATCCATAAGTTAAATATATAAAGATTTAATACTTTTGACTTTAAAATAAAATAAAATATTTAAGTGATATAATATTTTAAATCCAAATAAATTTATATATGTATAAGTAAAAGTAATTTTTTGAAATAATTTGGACCCCCTGAGATGGTGGGCCCTGGGCGATCACCCATGGTGGCCTACCCTAGGGGCGGCCCTGCAGGCTGATGCATAGACCCGACTTACTTGCGAACTTCCTTCAACACTTCCAACTAACCTATCACTGATCAAGAAAATGGACTGTGTTTAAAGGTTTCCAACTAGGATTTAGTGAACCTTTACAATGAAGTACAATGGAAAAGATTTAGGTTCACTCTCTAAGTTTGGATAAATCTGTGTAGCTCAAGTATACTTAAGTTCTATGATCTCGTAATGTATGTATAAACACTTGAAAAAACTCTTATCATTTTGATGTTTCACTTGGGTAAAATTTGAGAGCTTGGGATTGTTTGAATGCTTGAGCTTTTCCCAATCTTGTTTGGGTGCAAAACTTTTTGCTATTTATAAGATAATGAAGATGACTATCCGTTGGAGAAATAGCTTTCATGCTTCTAGTTTTGGTATCACAAGGTACATATTTGAATTGCTTTGAATGAGTTGCATGCCTTTTGCATGCTTTCACTTAACGCAAGTCTATTGTTTTCTGCAGACTGCTTCTATTATACTTGGTCTCAGGTTTGTAAGTATTGGTATATTCTGATTGGTCCACATTAGCTTGGTAGGTTGTTGGACAACTACTTGGATCTGACGATTCCTAGTACTGATCCTTGATCCCCCATAAAATTCCAACTGATGCAATTTTCCAAAGTATCCATACGCCGTTTCTTCAGGTTCGTATAAGACATCAATTTCAGCTTCATTCTTCACCTATAATCCTAGAATGACCAGCTTAGAAAGATCAGATGTCTATACTTAGAGGACTGCTCTTCGTCATGTCAGGTCTGAGACTTCATGCTTTAGGTCGGCTTCTTCAATTTCATTTCCCTTTGATTTGACTAACTATGACTATGCCAAAGTCTAGTAGCTTACTAATATGAATCATCTACATAATATACCTTGGTTCATCATCTCCAGCATTTTTAGGTCTGTACGACAGCCAAACTTTTGCGATATCGTCAAATTATGATAGCATTATGTCAACAATAATTTGGGATTATGAATTGAGTTGATGAAATTTGCTTATGCTGTGATTGTATACAACTTCATCGTTGGTACATGTAGTTCTGGGTAGGCTTGTCAATGGACGAGTTTTACCCGAACTAACCCGATATCAATCATAGGCTTGTCTATCGCAATCAGCTCATGTTTGCACTGCTCAGATATGAGACCTATCCATACCCGATCCGGTTGTTCTGAGTCCGCATTTTTTTGTTTTGTTTTTTGGTGTATTATGGGCTTGTCTGATGTATTTTTAATGTTATATTACTAATTAATTGACATTTTTTATTAACTTATGAAAAAAATCATATATGTTGATAATCATTTTAGTATTTGGGTAATTACCGACTCGGATCCATAGTTTGATAGTCCGGATCCGATATCTAATGGTTCTAGTCTAGAAGAAATCGATATTTATTTATTAGTTTTGATTTGGGTAAAACCTGCTCACTGACAAACCTAGTTTTGGGATGTTTGCTTTCACTACTTGCCTAGAAAATTGGAGACAGAAAATTTAATGGTAAAAATCTGATTTGTTTTTTTTTTGGTCAATTTAATACGAAATTTTAAAGGTCACATTACGTCATGACTTGAACCCGAGACCTTTGGCCTTGGGGATTAACCACTCTACCACTAGGCAACACACACACAAAAAAAATCTGATTTGTTGCTGGTTATTAGAAGCTGCAGCCAATTACATGGTGTTGTTATTGTGTGTGTAAGGGACTATACAGATGATTTGTTTTTGGATGTACTGAGAATTCGCATATATAACGCTTTAAGAAGTTGCTAGAGCTGCTCTGAATGGTGCAACCCCTGGGATATATAATTGAAAATGTCTGTACATGTGTTTGCGTGAGAAAATAAACCCTTGGCCCATTCTTAATTACGCCTAAAATCCCAGTGAAGCACAATATTTGGCTCTCTATATGAGTTGACCAAATAGTAATAATTGTGGATAAATTTACACAAATGAGATGGTGACGTATGAAAGTCCTTTATGAGGTTGTGGATATGATTAGAGATTTCAATGGGTTGGTTTTATCCGAATTGATGCGAAACCGTTTATAGTTCATTAAATTTTAAAGCAACGATTTCGATTTTTGTTTCGGTTCCAGACCCTCTCTAGACCCGGATCGTTTAGACCCATAGTTGATGATCCGATTCGGTCTGGTTCCGATTATGATTCTAGAACTAGAACTGGTACTTATTTATTGGTTCTAGTTAGAGTAAAACCCGTCTATTGACAAGCCTAAGTTTAATTAGGCTTGTCAATGAGCCGATTTTATCCATATACTGATCCGAAATCATTCATAGCCCCTTAAATTATAAAGCAATAGTTACGTTTCTACTTTCGGTTCTGATTCTAGACACTCTCAAATTCGGATCGTTTCAGACTATAGTTGATGGTCCGGGTCCGGTCCAAATTCAATATCTAATTGGCCGGTTCCAAAATCAGAATCGATATTTATTTATTGGTTCTGGTTCGGATAAAACATGTCCATTGACATCCCTAGATATGATCATTGTATTGTGAATTTGAAATCAATCTCCTCACTTTGTACTGTTATTGAAGTGATTTTGATGGTTTTACAATAATCTTTAAATTGAGCCCTTTGAAATCCTTTCCTCAAATCAAACTTTTTGATATGGAACACAGGCCATATGCCATTTTGGTTTAAGTACTTAGATATGACATGAGGAAATGTGAGTTTTAGAGTTCCAGATAGTGATTGTTGGAGTTGGTGATGTTTTCTATTATGCAGTGCGAGCTGTCTATTATACTTTAGATGTTACTAAAGGGAGGCGGGAAGTGATAGAATGCTTCGAATATCATGTATAGTTGCAGAGTTGAGTAACTTGAAATTTGCTTATGATAGACTTAATAGAAGAAAAAAAAGCAAGGAAATCATGAAAGAGTTGGGAACAAATTTATAGTAATTCTTCATGCCCAACTTAACCATATTATGAACGACTACTAACAAGAATCTCCTGGATATATAACAACTATCCTATAGGTTCTAGGAAACGCGATTATGTCAAATTAACTATTAACTAAATAGCTATGAAACTGACCTGTGCAATCAAAGGCCACACGTTGCATCTGTTTCCCCTACTAGAATCTTTTGCTGTATGCTAACACATTAACTAAATTTTACAGGAATTGTGCTGGTAGCTAGCAGTAGACCTTTTCCTTCTTACTCATTTCAAACTAGGGTTCTTCTATAATTAATTGCTCTTTAAGTCTATCAGGAGTAGTAGGACTGAAAGAAGTTTTTAATCATATCAAACTCTCACTTTATGGCACATGATATATACCTCTTCATATAAAATGGACAGCTAAGTCCTAAGATGGATTAATATTGGGTTTCCTTTGTGTCGGGATCTAGTGTATTCCCATTTAGCACTAAATTAATAAAATATTAAAGAAGAAATTTATATAGCTGGATGATAAAACAGACTTGTCTCATAGATTGGAGGCTTGGAGCCTTTCAGTTATTGTGGGATACTTTGTTCGGACTGGGAAAGTAGATTTGGAGGGTTCTTTTTATGGCTGCATTTGGTTCTTGTAACTCTCCTTTTGTATACTTTTTTTATAGAATTACTATTTCGTTTGTTTGTTGATCTCCATGTTCAATTATCAGGGCATGCTTAGCGTTGTGATTTTGCATTTTTTACTCCACAATTCAAAAGATATGCCTATTTTCTTGAAATATGTTTGTTCTTGCTTATTGTAAAAATGAGTTTCTAAGGGAAATCCATTTCTTCTTCCAGTTACGAGCGAGACTACTTACCAAATGACTGTGTAGCTTTTGTGAATAGTTCGAGAAATGGAGTGATATCTTCATAAGCTGGAATAATTAGGGGTGAGTATTCAGATATTCGGTCGATTTTGAAAAAAAGAATCGAATCGAATAAATTTCGGTAGTCGAATGGAAATAATCGAAAGATATTTAAGTTATTTCAGTTAAAACAGAATTTTTGCATTTCTAACGTTGAGAAATAGAGTTAAGCGAAGCTTCTGCATTTCTGGAAAATTCTTGATTTCATGCTACCAGTTACAATCATTTAAATTGATTGATTCTCATATATAATCCATTTGATTTCTTCTATTGTAATTGTTGTAATTGAATTTCTAAAATTTCAAATCCTTCAATTCTCAACAGAAAAAACAACCTTAAAATACTAGAGATTGAGTAGTCAACCAGATTCACAAAAATCGTATTCCAATACTCACTCATAACCCCCAAAAATATCTCACAATTCTAAAAACAAAACATTACAAAAAAATAACCTTAAGCAGTAAGCACGACCGCACTGCCGGCTTCCTTGATCTTCTTCTCCGCCGTCTTGGAGACGATCTTGGCTTTGACGACGACGGGTTGATTCCCTGGCAAAAGCCCCTTCTCGAGAACCTTGAAATAGCCGGATTGGTTGACGTCGATCAACGGCACACTGTCCTAGGATGCCTTGCCAATGACTTCCTGAGGGATCATGGACCAGAGCTTGTCGACATTGACGGTGGGCAGAGGAATTTGTCGCGCAGGCTATGGAAATGGATATGGAGTGTGGCCCTAGTGTGGAAATGGATATGAGTGGGAAGAATGCGAAGAAAGAAAAGGGTTCAGCCTTGATCATACTGATGTTTTGAAAGTTAATGGACTAATATTAGTGATGGGCTTAATTAATTAAGTATTGATATTAATTAATTGAACCCTAAAGCCCATTCAACTAGGTTATGGATAATATATATAATGGATATCTAATCATTGTGATAGAGGTTAGACCATTATTGAGAAACACGTAAACTACGTGAAATTCAATCGAGATTCTCGCTTCTCTCGTTGGATTCGATATCGAGAATTGTTCCCGCTACCGACGCAGATACACGCGATATCATAGTTGTAAACGCCTCGTAGGATTCCTTGAAGCTTTACTACTACCGAAGGCGTTATAAACACGTAAGTATTCGATCTCGTGTTCTGTGCTCATCGACGCTTTAATTATGATCTAAGATCCGCTCTTGATTGTATTATTCATCGCATTAGATGTTGTCAAGAACGAATCCTAACAAGGGTATCGAGTTCGGCCCGATTTATAATTAATTCGTGTTCTAATTTAATTGTGGATATTCAAATTTAGAATTTTGAAAATCGATTTGGAATCGTAAATTAATTTTGAAAAAATCAAAAGAAATTCAAATTCTAAAATTGTTTTGGTAATTGGAATCGCCTGAAAATTCCTCTCTCTTCACCGCCGATTGCGCCACCGCCGGGCGTGGGAAAGAACGCCGACTGGGTCGCGGGCGGTGGCCGTCCGTCGCACGCTGAGCGTGCACGAACGCCGGAGCTCGACTTTGCGCGAGCGTTAGGCATCAGGCGGAGACGGAGGGAAGCGAAGCAGTCACGTCAACGCCGGTGAAGAACGCTGCTTCGCTTCGCGCGATAAGCGTGACTGGGCGAAATCGCGGAGACGCCTGGCGCCCTCGCCGCCGGCGAGCATGGCACCGGGTGGCGACGGCGGAGGAACGCGCGCTGGGCGTGCGCGCCCGCATGGTCGCCGGAAGGCGCGGCGAACGCGGGCGGCGGCGCAACGCCTGCTGCGAGAAAAAACCTAACGCGTTTTCATCCGTGGGCTCGGGTCGTGGGTTGGGCAGGCGCACGCCGGGCCGTGTCCGCTGCTGGTTCGGGCGCGCCACCGCCTTGGTATTGGCCTGGTCGCGGCCGAATCGGCGCCGGGCCGCTGACTGGCTTCGCCGCTGGGTCCGCCGATCCGAAGCGTTTTTGGGCTTTTGAATGCCCTTTTGGGTCATTATGCTTTTAAAAAAAAAAAGCTTTTATTAATTTTGAATTAATAAAATTGAATTTCATTACACAAATTAATTTATTAATTGGATTAATAAATTTTGTTTTAATATTATTATTTTTGAAATAATAACATTAATTTCGATTTTATATTAATTTAGAATTAATACAATCTAATTATGTACATGGATTTAATTTATTAATTTAGAATTAATAATTTTAATCATAGTTTTAGAAATTAATTTATTAATTAGATTAATAATTTTAATTATATTATTATTTTGAAATAATAATATAATGTTTGATTTATATTAATTTAGAATTAATATAATTTGCAAATGTACATGGATTAATTTTATTAATTTAGAATTAATAATTTAATCACTATTTTGGACATTAATTTATTAATTAGATTAATAAATTTGAACTTTATTATTATTTTGAAATAATAGTATAAAGTTTGATTTTATATTAATTTAGAATTAATATGATTTACTAATGTTCATAATTAGGAACCGATTTATTAATTAGATTAATAAATGTGAGTTCCCCGTGAGGATTATATGTGCTACAATGGTTTGGGTAGGTGTATAGAGGTGAGCTCAGTGTTCCGCCGGTATCCTCTGTATGGGATGGTATGAGGGTGGGCGTGGCGGTCGGGTTTGACCTTGCAGGAACTTTTGAAGTTGTGAGGAATCTGGGATCTCGGAGGAGGCATGGTGGTGCTGCCGCATCCGGATGATAGGCGATGGCCCTCAGGAGGGTTTATTCTTGTTTATGTAGATAGTTTGAGGCGGGTCTTAGATACCCCCAGCCTCCGTTTATCTTAGCCTTCAAGAGTATTTCCGGATCCTATTTGTCGATTGACCCGAATTCCGTTAGG
This sequence comes from Salvia rosmarinus, assembly GCA_036937905.1. Lineage (NCBI taxonomy): Eukaryota > Viridiplantae > Streptophyta > Magnoliopsida > Lamiales > Lamiaceae > Salvia > Salvia rosmarinus. The sequence goes on along the minus strand of CM072819.1, from coordinate 36,400,697 downwards.
TCGTTGGTGGGGTGGGGCTCTCTTGTTATGGCATTGCCGGAGGAGTTGTCCTTGAGGTCTTGATCGCTTTTAGCGTGAAGACCATAGAAGGGTGTACTATCTGTCACCCCGGCTGAAATTTAAGGTAGCCGTCCTCCAAGGTGTCCCGTTGGCGGAATAGGTATTTCTTTATGCGGTGAGGCGGGCCGAGGTATGAGTGGGGTGTCGCACGGTGGTGGACGAAAATCAAGCCCTTGGGCCACATGGAGGAGGTGTTGAGCAGCGCGGTGAGATCTTATCCATAAGTTACAGGGGCGACTGAAGAAGGTTTGAGTGTTTTCTGGTCGGGCTTGCATCGGGACCGAAGTGCAGACGGGGTGAGGGCATCCCTTTTCTTAGTCCTTATTCGTTCGATTTTCTTTGTGCTAATGTGTCTTTCTCTTGTGATGCGGTGAAGTTGAGGGATGAGGTGGGCTCGCCACCATCGGCAAGGCGGAGGCCGTGAAGAAGCGAGCGGGTGGACCCAGTGGGGGCCGAAGAAGGTGGACAGCATGGGTCGGTGATGAGTGGGCTCGAGGCGGGTCCAGCCCGGCATCGGAGTCCGGCCTCGGGGCCGCCTTGAGTCTGAGTACCGCCCCCAAGCTTGGTCGCATCCTCCACGAGGCGTGTAGCTTCTTCATATTTAGATTTGTTTGCTATGATCGGTTATTGACTTGTGCATCTCCTTTTTTGGTGGGAGCTCGATGATGGGGGCCTGCGCCGCTGCTAGGGAGGCTGCAGTCGCCGCCAGACTTGCCGAGAGCTCGGCCCGCAAGAGGGCTGAGCGGAGCTTGCAGCTTGCTGGCGGGCTGAGACCGCGCGTCATTGCGAGGGCGGAAGCCGAGGGGCCAGGTGGGAGGCTGCTGCTGAGCCGCCACGAAGAAGAGGCCTTGGCACCGGAGGCCGCTTGGGGAGGTCGAGGAGCTAAGGAGAGGCGGCTGAGGCGAAGAAGGACCTCGCGGACGAGAGGTGCAGTGGCCGATCGGGGACCACTGTTGAGGGCCTTTGCCGGTGAGCTCATCGAGTCGGAGAGCTTCTCGGCTTTTATTGCCGATCTCGCCGCCGTCTTTGGCCGAAGGTGGTGTCGATCACACAGGAAGGTGGCGGCGCCATGCCCGACTTTGATAAGGTCGAGCATGGGTGGACCGAGTCGACCAGAGAGGTGGACAAAGCTTACGCCGGGTGATCTATGGGGTGACTCTTCCCGTGTTGGAGGCTCGGCATCCGGCTCACCGTCTGATCTGGCGAGGTCGTCGCCCGGTCTGAGGAGGGCGAAGATCGCGAGCCAGAGGCTCCTTGGGAGAGTGCGGGCGAGGCGGGAGGAGGAGGAGGCGGAGGCGAGGAGGCGGGGAGCTCCCGGTGGAGGTGGCCACCGCAGGAGCATCGAGGAGGTCGTCGAGACCGCCATAGGCTGAGGTCGATGGACTGATGTAATAACAGGCTGCCGGGGTCGATGGGACCACAGGTCTTTGTAATAATTTTCCCTTTTGAGTAATAAGCGTGACATTTTAAGATTTGTGTTGTCTTGTTTATTCTGATTACTCACACTGAATGGCTCGGACTTGATCATGAATTGTTGACCAAGTTAAAAGAGGTCCGAGGCGCCTTGGCGAGAAGGACGAAGAGGTGCTTTCTGGAGGAGGCGGTGTGCGGTGACCCAGTTTGGCCACTATAGAAGTCGGCTCGGCCGTGCCGACTGAGAGGAAGTTGGGCGAGGCTGATCGGAAGTGGCCCGCCTCACAGCTAAACGAGGCCCTAAAGTTGAGGTCACACGGGGCGGAGTCAGGGACGGACTCATCTGCAAGCGCTATCGAGGCGTTTGATAGAGTGTGAGGCGACTCGAATTGTTGCGGAGAGGCTAGCTCGGGTGTCGGAGGAGCATGCAGAGTCTGAGAGGCGATCCATGGTGGTGGGACTACCATATCCAGGCGGCGGCCGAGTTCGAGCTTCTTGGCGGAGGGCATGGTCTTGAGGATGAGGAGGGCCCATGACAAGAAGTTCAAAGCTCGCGTCGACTCCGTCGTGAAGTTTATGGAGATGTATGATATCGTCCATAAGCGTCGCATGCCCAGTAGCGATGGCGAGGCCACAGCTGGCTCCGTGACCCGATCATAGAAGAACTCGCGAGGAGGCGGCTACTCCGATCATGCCGAAGTGCTCGGGTTGATGGGTCGGTGGGGTGGATCATTCGGTCGATCCTGCGGAGGCGGGCGGCCGAGGACCTCGGTCGGGGGAGGCGGCGGGTGGGGGCGGTCGTACTCCCGACCCGGTGTCGGTCGGGGGTCGGGGTGTGACCTCGGTGCATCCCACTCCCGGAATGCCGTCTTGGCGCTGCGCCACTTGAGTGTCGGGAGGCGGGTGAAGATGACCACAGGTCGCCGCTACATTCGGGCTGCCTCAGAGCCAGCGCGAGCGCCGAGGCAGGCCGTGGTGATTCGGCCTTATCGGTCGGGTTGAAGGCACGAGTTCGTTCGGGCATACATCGTCGGCTGGAGATTTTGTAGAAAATTGGTGCAGCTTCAGTGAGGTCTGGCGGCGGAGTCAGGAAGCCGAATGAGGCTATGTATAGTGTAGAACTTTGTATGTAGATATAAATGTATTTAGACTCGTTTGAGTGTATATTTCCTCTTGAGAGGTATAAACATTGCTTAGGACTTCGTTTTGGTCTTAAATGCATTTACTTCAGATCTGATGTGTATTTTTCAAATAAAGGGGTATGAGCGAGCTCGGAAGCTTGGTTGATTTGTATATGGCTTGGTACTTGGTTTATAGTCGTTAATGCATTTAGACTTTGTCTGGGTGCATATCTTCCCAAATAAAGGGGTATGAGTTGGCGAGATCGGTGCGGATGTCGCGTGCATGTGGGCGTCCAACTTAATGGGTGTCTGTATGCTGCGTGTGAGCGTCCAACAATGGGTAATCATGCGCTGCGTGTGGGCGTCAACTTAATGGGTGTCATGCGCTTTGCATGTAGATGTCCAACTTAATGGGTAATCTGTATCGTACCTACTTGGTGGGATTTTCATCTTCGTGGGCGTCCCTGTGAAGGTTTAAATGTGGTGTATCAAGCAGATGTTCACATATGTATGAGGCAGTGAAATATTCATTATAAAAGCAGTGTTTTATTGAACATGTAATCAACATCGTACTTTGGCAAAACAATTAAGGAACTAACATGATGCCGACTTTAAATCGAAGCTATGTAAAATACCTCCTTAAATCGTAATGTGCGAGTTAGGTGGGATAAGCGCTTAGGACAAGTGGGCGACTTGTAAGCCCTTTGCCGAGGTCCTCGTGAGCGCGGTATGGGCCTTCCCATGTCGGATCCGACTTGTTAAGGCGCTCGGCTCTCTGGCTTCATTATTTCTTAGGGCAGTCGCCCACATGGGCGGAGGCTTTGACCCTTTGTTGTGGTGCCGTGCGACACGGGCCTTGTGCTTGGCCGTTTATGAAGCGAGCTCGCTTCTCCTCGAGGGTCGAGGTTGGCCCTTGAGTCTTCTCGTTCCGGCACGGTCGAAGTGAAGAGTGCGAGGGCTTGGTGCGCCGATCTCGGCCGGTATGACGGCCTCGGTACCGTGAACCCGGCTAAAGGGTCTCCCGTGCGCCGTCGAGGTGTGGTCTGTGGGACGAGAGGACTTGAGGAGATTTTCAGCCCGATCGCCTTTAGCTCGGTCCGACCCTTCTTCAATCCTTATGCGATCGTGCGGTTCGTCACCTCGGTCCGACCATTCGCTTGCGGGTGTGCGACCGAGGTGAAGCGTTGATCGATCTGAAGCTCTTCGCACCTCCTTGAAGTTTTGTCGACGAATTGGGTGCGGTTGTCGAGACCGGGATGTGCGGTATGCGGCGGCGGACTATATTCTTCCACGAAGGTCAGAATCCTTACGCTCGTGAGGCTCGAAAGTGGCTCGGCCGACCCGTTTGTGAAGTAGTCTATGGCTACGACTAAGTATCGGCGACACGGTGCTCGGTCGAGCAGACCAACGATGTCGATCCCCACCGCATGAAAGGCCATGGACTCGCGGTGCTCAAATCGATGCAGGCGGCTTTTGACCGTGGAGTGAATCGGCGCCGGGCACTTCTTGACGAGCTCGGCGAATCTTGCGGTGGGCGGTAATATCCCGACCTCGGCGTCTTCTTTGAGAGCTCGCGACCCGATGTGGCTTCCTCAAGACCCCGGTGAATTTCGTTGAGCACGTGGTAAACCTTCCGCCCGAGGCGCCTCGGGAGGGTTGAAGGTAAGATTTCGGTGAGGCGCCTCATGCATGAGATATACGGGATTTCGTCATCATCTTTTGGCTTCGAGCCGATCTTGAAGCGATCGCCGTGTTCGGTGTAGCCTTCGGGAGACATCGATTTGGCTCTATCTCGGTGATGATGCCGGCGTGGGACTCTGCGATGCTTCGGAATGGACCTCCTCCTTTGGTGGACTTGTTGACGACGCAGCCCATTTCTTTGAGGATGTCACTCGGTATTTCCCTCGGGATTCGATTGGATCTTGAAGTACCGAGCGAGTCGAGATCTCCTTTGCCTTTTCGAGGTATTGTTTCATTCGGTCCTCCTTGGCCTCGTATTTGCCTAACACCTGGTTCACCACAACCTGGGAATCGCCGAAGACTTGGATCTTGTCCACCCTCAGCTCCGTGGCGAGGCGGAGTCCAGAGATTAGGGCCTCGTACTCCACCTCGTTGTTGGTGGTCGGGAAGGTAAACCGGAGGGCGTAGGTGACTTCTTGGTTATCTGGGCCGAGGAGGAGGATGCCGTCTTGCACGAAGCTCCGTCCACGTACATCCGCCGACAATCATCGGTGGTGCTAGGGCGGCTTCTTCGGCGTGGGGGCGGGGCTGGAGTTACCTCATTGGCGAGCCTACCTCGGTGGTGGCCTCGACCGAGAAAGTCGGCAGAGCTTGCCCGTTTATGGCCGGCTGGGTGAGTACGAGATGTCGTGCTCGCCGAGCTCCGATGCCACTTAGCTACTCGTCCGGATGAATCAGGTTTTAACAAGACTTGTCTCAAGGGTAAGTCGGTTAGCACACATGCGGAGTGAGCTTGGAAGTAGGGTCGGGCGTCGCTTGGCGTTCACCGGCTAGCGCTACTTTTCGAGGCGGTGTACCTTGTCTCGGTCCTTTGAGAGCTCGGTGATAAATTAGATGGGGCTGTCGTCCCACCTCATCTCGTACAAGATGCACTGTTGATGGCCTCGTCCGAGGCGGCAAAATATAGAGAGGATTCACCTTGCTTGGGCGAGGTGGTCGGCGGTCGGCAAGTACTCCTTCACCGTGCGGCGGCTGGTGTTCTTCCTGCCAGGCGAAGTCCGGAGCTCTCCTCAGGATCTTGAAGAAGGGGAGCTGCATTTCTCGGCTCGAGGCAATCTCTTGAGGCGGCTAGCACCGGTGAGTTTGTGGATCTCACGGATGGTCCTTGGCACCTGCATGTCGAGCACTGCCTTCACCTTGGTGGGATTGGCCTTCAGGCCCTCCTGAGAAACCCAGCATCCCAAGAACTTGCCGGTCTTCACCATGAATGTACATTTCTGGGGGTTGAGTTTGAGGTTGGCCGACCTGAGGAGTTGGAGGATGGTCTTGAGGTCATCGGTAGCAGACTCTCGTTTTCGACTTTTGACTACTATGTCGTCGGCGTAGACCTCGGCGATCTCCCGATGTGGTCTTTGAATGTTGCATCCACCATCCTCTGGTAAGTAGCCCCGGCGTTCTTGAGGTAGAAGGACATCTTCGATGCAAAGACGCCGAAGTCGGTGATGAATGCGGTCTTTGGTGCGTCCTCCGGGCTCATCAGGATTTGGTGGTACCCTTTGTATAGATCCAGGAAGCTGAACATCTCGTGGCCCACCAATGCCTCCACTTTCTTGTCGATATCGGGGAGAGGGTAGCAATCTTTTGGGCAGTGCTTGTTGAGGTCGGTATAATCGGCCTTGTCGCCGCCTCCTCTCGGCTTTCGGACCACATTGGATTAGCCATCAGGTCGGTGTTGACCTCGAACAAGATCTTGGCCTTGAGTTGAGTCACCTCGTCCCTTATGACTGGTGCGCCCGCCGCGAATATCCTTTTCTTACGCGGATGGCTTGGTAGCGGTTCGATGTTGGCGGTGTGTTATGAGCTCGGGTGACACTCGGTCATATCGGCGGGGACCGAGCAAACACGTCTCTGTACTCTCTCGAAGTTGTATGACATGCCGCGGACGTCGGTGGGCCACAGGTGCCGACTGGATGACCTCGAGGATCGTCGTCGTCGATTGCGAGCCTCGGTCGGTCGTCCGGGCGTCGGTCTCAGGGCTCGGTAATTGCTATGCACAGGGGTGAGGCCGCATCTTGGGTTGAAAGTCGTAGGCATTCTTTGCTGCCGTTTGGTCCCCGGATGCTAAGCACTCCCACCGGGGTGGGAATCTTGACGGTGGTGGTAGACCGAGCAGGCGGCCTTGGTGGCGTCTGACCAATCTCTCCCGGGATGATGTTGTGCGGGAGGAGCTCGGACCGGGAAGAATCGGATGGCCTTTGTGACCGACACAGGAGCTCGTCCTACCGTGACCGGAAGGGTAATGACCCCCTCGGGCTGGACTGCCTCTTGAGTGAAGCTCCGTAACTGGGAGGGCGCGGGAAGTACCTGAATGCCTCCGACCTCAAGCTTATCGAGATATCTTTGGAAGATGATCCGGCGGAGGCTCAGATGTCGATATAGACCGGTGGGCGTTTTGTTGCCCACCGCGGCTGTATGGTGATGGCGTCTGAGTGCGGCATGATCTTGGGCACGAGGTCCTCCTGGAGAGCGTTATATTCTCACCATCCGAGTCACTTGTTCTTGACTCTTGAGGGCGGCCTCGGCGTCGTTCTTCGTGGACGACCTCGTCGTCCGAGGCGATCCGGTAACAACATAGACCTGCTCCATAGCGTTGGGACCTTCGTCCTCGTCGTCTTTAGGTTGGGTCGCCGGCGGGGTTGGCCATGATTGTTGCGCCTCCATTCCTTCTGCGCTTCTGTTTCTCGGACCAGCTCGTCCGAGTATTTCTTGAGGGCTCCACCCAAACGAGCTCGTCGATCGTGAGCCTGGGTTTACGCAATCCTCGGTATCATGACCATACCCTTGGTGATAGTCACAATACTAAATCTGTGGACCCTCTTGGATCCCTTTCATAGGGGCGGGCTTGGGAAGAGCTCGTGGGGCTCGAATATTTCCGCCCTCGATTTGGCGGGGGGCGCGCTGCCGAGGGGTTGGGCGAGGTCAGAGCCTGAACTCAGTGGCCCTCTTTTGATTCTATCGAGGCGCTCGCGATCGGCGCCTCGACTTGATCATCGGATTTTTCTCTGGACCTCTGCTCGTCCCGCATTTCCGCTTCTTCCGATCCGACTCGTCTCCTCGGCGAAGTTGTCCACCGAGTTCAAAGCTTACTTGCCGTCTTTGGTCTCTCCCGGTGATTTCTTTGTTCGCTACGGGTCGGATCCGTTTTGAACACGTTGATGATGTAGAGGTCGTTCTTCGTCGTCGATTTTGGCGACTCTTTGATGAACCTCGAGGCGAAGTTTGACATCGTCTCGTCCAGCCATGGCGGATTGTGAGCGGTCGGAGGAAGGCTGCTGGGCGGCATCTTCGATAAGCGCCATTTGAGCGATCCATGAGGTCACAGGCGGTGTATCTTTGTTACGGCGGGCGAGGTGAACCAGCGCCGTGCGTTGGAGATCGACACCTCGGGAAGATTTTGCACATGTGAAAATCTTCCATTCCTTGATCGCCATGTTGGTGGTGTGGCGAAAAGGAAGTCGGAGGGTCTCCGAGGCCATCGTGAGCCGCTATATTGGGTGCTCGGTATGGTGGGGGCGGGCGTGTCTAGAATCTCCACGGAGAAAGGGAGATGATCCTCCGTGTCGGTCGAACCGGAGATCGTTGCCGTCTCTTTACGGAGGGTGGGGATCGATAGCGGCGCCATCGTCCCTCCAGGGGTTCGACTCGCCTTTCTTCCCTCTGTTTGCTCGGCTCTCAGTCGGCATGGCGGAGGCGGCTCATGAACGGCAGCGGGCGACTAGTGGTGGCGGCTCGCCCGTGGTGGCGGCTCGCGAATGAGGCGGCTCGGCGCGGCGGCGGCTCCCGCGTCGGGCGTGATCGCGTTCTCGGCTATCACGCCGGTGGGCCGGCCGCTTCGGATGGGGAGCGACTTGGCGGCCGTGGTGTTGATCAAGGGGCCTCGAGGGCCCGCTCTTTGGTCCTCTGGTTGAGAAGCTTTGGAATTGACCAAGATTGGCGTGGAGGAACTCGGTCGGCTCGGCCGAGGACCTCGTGGGACGAATAAGTTGTTGCTCGTCCTCGTTGAGGTCGACATCTTCCCCACGTTGGGAGGCGGTCACGAGGTGTATGGAAACATTTTCCATGTTGCCCTCGAGTGCGCGCGCCGTGGCGTCTGCGATCTCCTTTCATGACGGTGACACAGTGGTCCCGGCCACGGTTGTTGCGGCGATGGGAGGCGGTTGTGCGTGTTCTTGCCATTTAGTTGTAGAGAAGCGAAGCTTTCTTGTTCGAATGTTCCCACAGACGGCGCCAATGATGAATCGGTTAAGTGAGTGTGCGAGATTTATGAAAAGCAATAAAGAACATCAAGGCTTTACGTGGTTCGATCGTTAATGAGATCTCGTCCACGGAGGAGTGTTTCCTCAATACTTTCACTATAATGCGGTATGGTTACAAGCTCTTAGTATTCGATAAGTTGTCAACCCTCTAATATCGGTTTTCCTCCTATTTATCTGACTCCGAATCGCATGGCGGCGCGCCCGACCTCTCCATTGGTCGTGGCGTGACTCTTCCTCTGGCATGCCTTCCATTGGCCGGAGCAGGGACCTTTCGCCTTATGTGCGCCACGTGGAGGGTGGCGCCTGACCTTGGTTCTGCCTTGGTTCTGGGGCGTGCCTTCCATTGGCCGAGGGTGGAGATTCTGGAGGCTAGGGTTTTAGGCAATGATTAGGGCTCGCTTGGGGCGTGCTTGCCAGCCTTCTCCAACGTTAGGCCCAGCTCGTTTGGGCTGTTTGTGGCCTTATCGGTTGGGCCATATCCCATCATATATCTCGGCACCTAAACTTCGTTGTTGGATGGACAACAGTCCACGAAAAACACCGAAATTTCTTGCTCCCCAAGGTGTATATTTTGAAAATCACATTATGTGGAATTGTATTGATTTTCTCTCTCTTCTCTAGTATTTATAATGCTCTCGTGGTTTTAGGATAATTAGTATCTAAGCATATCTAATGAATTTGATAATTATTTCTTTGTAACTAATAATTATCTAGAAATTAGAAGATGTATTAAATAAATAATACATTGTACTAGGCCCATAGTGGGTGAATTTTCTGGCTCCTACATTAACGCTTTATTGGACCAGTCTTAGTATAAATTATAAGAAATAAAGATATGCTTTTAATGAATTAATTTCTTATATTTAGCCATAATAAAATTAATTCATAAATATTAATTTATTTTATTAGAGAATTAATGTCGATTTACCCATTTATTATCGAAGTTGAGTCGGGCTAGAATTTGGACTTATCTGATCCCTGAATTTAAGTCACCGAGATCTAGGTTATTCACGACAGTCGGATAGAAGAACACGTCTCACTATGATCCATCAATACGTAAAGAAGTACTAGTATAGACAAATAATCAAAACAAGTTATTTCTTATTTATACTGTAACTTTATATACAACTCATTCCCAAGTTGTCTCAACTATGATACAAATTTACATTTCAAATAGTTTAAATAACCCATAAAGTCTTATGTAATCTACATAACCGTATATAGTCTAACTTTTGTACGTATAAATGGATAATATATATAACCATAAAAATTCAAATAAGAAAATAGAATAATAGTAACATGATTAGTATATACAAACTCAAATAAACTGTTTTCAGTATACAATCTAATAAGACTAAGGTAGCCTCCCATTCTTTTACTAGGTTCTGAATACATTGCCTATTAATGTGTGAACTCTGTCGAGAAAAAACAACATATATCAACCCTAATTCCAGATGAAACTTCACTGTTTCATCTTATCTTGTGCTCTGATCCAATAACAGAGTGGTTGTACATTCTATGATGTAATGATTTTCAGAAAGTTCAGACGCTTGGAACCTGTTGACCCAAATTTGATCCTCAGCAGGCTCTACTTCAGGCTATGCAACTTCTTATGCTATGAAGTACAAATGTGATTTTTCTTTTTCTTTTTGTGTATAAATACGTTCTTACTCACCAGCTTCGTTTTCCTGCTGTTGTTTGCCAATTAGTGATAGGGTTGATTTTGTTATGTTTGTTTCGCTGTTTAATTCAAAAACACTGCAATTCTTTTTTTTGTACTCTATTAGAATTCTCTAATGTATTTATAGTGGCAACAACTTCATTAAATTCTATTGCAAACTCATATATCAATGGATCTATAATCTAAGTCTGTATGAGTTCGATCGTTAATTTTCTTTTTCAGGATGATTCTGTTTGATTTTAAGCATCAATTTTGGTCTAAGAGGATTTGTTGAACTTTGGTGATTAACCTTAGCAGGATAGGTAATCAAGATAAGTATCGTAGAAAAGCATGGTTCTTTGCCTTCGACAGATAAAGATAAAAACAAATAGATATTTTTTGTTTAAATCTCCAAAAAATAGAATTGTAAGGTAACTTCCTCTTACATTAATAGGGAAAGTAAGTAACCCTATCAACTTTGCTATCATCATTTCATTTTCCCTCTGTTTTCTTTTTAAATATCACCACGTTTTATTATTATCATGTATCCCATATGATATTGGATAAAAAAAGTACAATTAATTAATATCAGGTCAATGATCAATATAATACTTGTATCTGTTTACGATCACACATCATAAAACATCAATAATATTTTAAATTATGAATGTATTTTTTCAAAATCACGAGGTCAAATTGAAAATTTAATTTTCTATTTTAATCCAGTAAACACTATAAAATATAGAACAAATTAACAAACTAATAAATTTTAATATTAATGTTATTTATATAGGACATTTTAAACTACTTAACATTATAAAATATAAAATCATTCTTGTGCATCGCAAGAGACAATCTAGTATCAATTGAACAACTAAATCATAATTATTCATTTAGAAACAACAAGAATCGTTTGCTCTATTTCTGCCTCATCCAACTCGGTATCAAAAATCAGTTTTAGGGTGAGAATTCGTTGCCAGATATACAAATCAATTTTATTAAAGTTATACATAAGTTAAAACCAACTCCATGGTATGAACTATGAATGAATCCGGTTTACAGATTTTTAATTAAATAAATAATCATAATTGATTTTTACACAAAATATTGTTTCTATATTTACTACAATAATACTTCCTACATTTGTAAATCATGCAAAAATTAATGATGCACATTAATTTTTAATAACTAAAATAAATAATATTTTTGTTTGAACTATCATCTTTCTATATATACTTCCTCTATTTTTTTTAAGTAGTGTCTCCAATCATCAAATTATACATATCAAAAAAATTAAAAAATTACTTTTGTAACCTTATTAATTACCATAATAAATACACACACAACTAATTATCAAATTTCAAGAATATTAAATAAGGATAAAATAAAAATATGTCACATTTTAACCTCAAATTGCAATTAAAATACTTATTAAAAATATTTATATGGCACTTATAAAAAACGAAAAGAGTATAACTTAAGACATCGAGTGTAGGAGTGAGCAAAATACCCGAAATCCGAATATCCGATCCGAACCAAACCGAAATATAAAATTCGGTTCGGATTTTTCGGATTTTCGGTTCGGATTGGATTGCCATTTTTCAAAATTTGGATTTTCGGATCGGATCGGATTGGATTTTTAATCAGAAAAATCCGAAAATCAATTATATATAATTTATATATAAATAATAATATTTTATTTAAATATTCTTAAATCTAATATAAATATATATAAAATTAATAAAAATTGGTTTGGATTTTGGATTTTTCATAATTTCGAATTTTTCGGTTCGGTTCGGATATTTTATAAAATTTTCGGATTTTAATTTAATTTTCGGATTTTCGATTCGGATCGGATTGTTTTCCTCTTAAAATTCGGATTTTCGGATCGGTTCGAATTAGGTAAAAATCCAAACCGAAATCCGAATGCTCACCCCTAATCGAGTGAGACATGACTTTTGCCTCAAATCTATATTAATCATGTCTAACTCGAATTTATTATTTATAGATTGAGTGTCATATCCCGTCTTTCTTAATAAGATTAGAAGGACTTTCGAACTTAGAATTTAAATGATTCGTGCCCGATGAAAGAAATTTTTAATTCCAACAAAAGAAATTTATTTCATTAAATCGATTCTGGAATTATTATATATAATATAATAATTGAATATGATTTATATATATATATATATATATATATATATATATATATATAATATAAATCATTATATCAAAAATGATATACTAATGGTTTATTTATTAATTTATAGTTTTAGGATCGGGCTTTGAGCCCGTAAGAATAAATAATTTAATGGGCTTTAGTTTACAAAGCCCAAAAGTGAAGCCCATGGGACAACCAAACCCTACACTATATAAGCTTGCCTCCTCCCATTTTTGGAACCCTAGCCTCCATTTTCAGAAACTCACACTCTCATTCCTCCAAGCATCAACAAGAAAGGATCTACAAAGGTTTAACTTTAAATCCTCTATTAATTTTAGTATGTATACGTATATATGTATATGTTTATTGTGATGTGTGTGCGTGAGTTGTGGATTGGGTGTGTGCCTGGCGTGAGTGAGGGAGAGACAGAGACAGAGGCGAGGAGGAGAGAGGGCGGCGACGCTGGGCGGCGTCGGCAACGGCAGGCGGCGGCGGTCGAGCAGCGCCATGTGTGCGTGCATTCGTGTGTGTGTGGGTGTTCGTATATGTATGTGTTGTGCGGCCATGGGTGTGTGCGTTCGTGTGTGTGTTGTGTTCGTATATGTGTGTCTTGTGCAGGTGTCCGAGTGAACCGAGAGGAGAGGTGGGCATGGCGATCCGGTGGCGGCGGCTCTCGCCACTGGCGGCGTGGCCGAGCAACGGAGGCGACACAGGTGTGTGTGTGTGGTGTGCGTGTGTTCATGTGTTGCGTGCATGTGCGTGTGTTCGGCGAGAGATGGGCGGAGGCCGTGGCGGTCGTCGCCGGCCGGCGATGGAGGGGCGGCGGCGGCCTGCCGCGTGTGTGTGTGTGGTGGCGAGAGAGGACGAGAGAAGAGGCGAGAGAGAGGCGTGAAAGAGAGAGAAGAAAAAAAAATGAAAATGGGTCGCGGAATTTTGGTCAGCGTTGACAATGGCCGGAAAAGTGATGATTTTAGGTTTAGGGTTTGTGAAGTGTTTTGGGCTTTTCCATTTTATTTAATTAGTTTAGTTGGGCCTTGTAATGGTTGGGCTTAATCTATTTAAAATGTTTTGGGCTTAGGGGTTTTAATTAAAGGAATTGGGCCTTGTTCTATTATTAATTCATGGGTTGGGCTGAGTTTAATTTAAAGTGTTGGGCTGACCTTATTTTAAATTATGGGCTGTTCCATTTTAAAAAAAATGTATGGGCTGAAATTATTTTATAATAGTTGGGCTAAGATTTATTTAATGATTGAGCTTTAATTTAATTAATGACTTGACTTGTTTTAATTAATTAAATCTTTGGACTTAAATTAATTAAATAAATATGGTTTAAAATTGAGACTTAATTAATTAAATTATATTAAGTCTAATTAATTAAATAATTAACTTAAACTTAATGATAAGTTTAAATTATTTAATTATGGTAAGTAAATTAATTAATTAATTAAGTACTATTAAGTTTAATTAATTAATTGATTAAGTTAAGGTTAAGTTCAAGTTTAATTTACTTTTAATTATGATTAAGACCTACTTAATTAATGTAATTAATTTCTTTTAATGAAATTAATTAAGTTAGAATAATTAAATAAATTAAATTATGCTAGTCAGTGCATAATTTGATAATTATATTATGTGTTATATTAGCGAGAGTCCTTAATATATATATATATATGATTCTAGTATGCAATTTAATTGCATTATACTTTTGTAAAAGTATTTAACAAAAGAAGATTATGAAATTAAGTTGTTTCTAAACAAAAATCGAGCAAGGGTATTGTTGGTGCCTTAGCCGATATAAATTAGTTTTCAAATTTAATTATATTTTGAAAACTCGGGCTTAACGAATCATAAGCTAGTATCCCGCTTTACTTGAATTTAAGGCTAGCTTTTGAGACCTATTAAGATTAGTGCTTCTTGTAGGTTTTATCGATCAAGGGATTAGCGCGCTTTCCCGAGACGCATATTATTGTGATTTCTTGAGCTTTGTCCTATCAAGGTGGGCTTACTTTACAAAAGTATATTTGAGTTATATGCTCGATATTTCATGAAATCAAACTGTTTATCCAATAAAATGTTTTTGTGCGCTCTACTGCATTTAAGGCTCGTATATGAATCGATCGAGATTCTCTTTAATCTAATACATTAATTGAGAATTGTGTACACTTTGTTAGTTGTTTGGTGGGTTGATCTCCATCGGGCACTAACCAAGTCGTGAGGCGCTATAAGGGTGCTTATTCGGATGTGTTCCGAGATACGTCGTGTTATTATGGTGCTTGTCGGATACGTTCAAGTACATCATGAATTGTCGGGTTCGTCCCGATGACAATAATGGGAGCATGTGATCCGAGCGGTGGCTAGAGGTCCGGGATCAAAGCGAGTAATGTAAGAGTCGTGACAATGGGCCCAAATGAATGAAATATTTTGCATGCTTAGAAGTGGTTTCTCTTTTAAAATCTTCTAAGTTATGTTATCGTGATTGGATAAAGCTAACTTACGGATTTATGAAATGTTTATGAAAATGCATGCCCACCGAGTCTACAATAGTACTTAGCCCAAATATTTTCCAAATGTTTTCGGGTTGATCAATGGACAACAGGCGGTGAGATTAGAGTTCACTCCGTATTTTTGACTGATTATTCGCATTTAGACTTCATTGATGAGCTAGCTCTAATTACATTTTCCTTCTTGTCATGACTTGAATTATATCTTTGATTGAGCTTAGACTCTAAACCATTGATGTTAGTATTTTTATGTGTACCGACTATCGTAAGACGAAACTAAACTTGTGATCCCAGGATAAATGTTGTTTTGTTTGGATTACATCATTCGATGTCTTCCATTTTCATTTAGGAATTAATCCCAAATCACAGGGTTTATTTGCGGACAATTCAGTCAACTCATTTCTTTATATTTTCCATTATTTTTATTCGTCAGCGTCTCGATTACTGAGCTTAGTTATCTTAAGAAATCGGGCGTGACATTGAGTTTGGCGCATTTTTCAGATAAACTATATATAGCAATTAATGACCAATTTACCCCTAATAGTTAAGCGTGAAAGAGGAATATAATTTGGCTTTAGGATGACGAAAGTAGTTTAAAATAAAATCTGAAAACCTCGTGAAATTTGAAAGAGCTTCTTATTTCTGATTATAACAAGTATTTTTGTCTTAGCGGGCAAGAGCTGGTTATTCCGACCTTTATTCTAATTAAGACAAATTTAATTTCCATACACGCCTTTACTTTTAAAAGTAAAAGCTGATGTCGAAGTCGAATTAAATCATGACAGTCAATGGTTCTTGTCTCCCCTAATTGCGGATGGCTGTATCTGTATGCATTGCCGGCTGCCGACATGAAAGAGAAAATATATTCTTTCGAATACCTCTCGTAAATACTACACGTCATAAACTCTAAAAATTAATTTGTATATAAATTTGCATGTATTATATGTTGTCATGTTAATTAATTCACCAGCTGACGGGTGTACGTCGCATTTATAATTTACGGACACACTGTATCTTTAATTAATTATATGTCCAGGTATTATATTTTTAAAATTTATAATATTAAGTATATATATAATGTTATTTATATAGCAAATATATGAATTTTTATTCCAATGTGATTTTTTCTTCATTTTTTAAAAATTACATAGTATAGTATTTATCTTCATTGTTCACTTAACATCTCGTCTCAAATTTTTCGATCAATTAATGTATTGTTGGAAACAGATAAAAAAGAATATACACATAAAATAAAATAATTATTTTTAAAAAATAAAAAATAAAATCATTTTTTTCATGTCATCTCCCCTTCCATCCTCTATTATCCTTCTCTTAAAGGACTCATTCGTAGAGATACCATATGACTAAAAAATTTGTTTTGATGTTCATATGATCAAATGGCACATATCATAAATAACATATTTACAATTTTCTCAAGAAATACACATGTTATTTAATAAATAACAAAAATTAAAATAAAATGTTAGCATCAAAAATTAAATTGTATTCTAATTAAAACTAGATTTAAAAAATTAAAAGAAGATAATTAAATTAGTCATGTAATATATAAAGTATATATAGGATATAAGCATGTGTGTGTGTGTGTATATATATATATATATATATTATTTTAAATTTTTTAAATAATTATAACTTGTTCAGATTTTTATATCCATCTTTTAAATATCATGTATCAAACTAAGACTCTTGATGTGATGTTTAATTCAAGTTGTATATTGTATATATTTTTATGAATGAAATCAAATGATTTTCAAAAAAATTGAGAAATACTAAAGAGAAAGGAAGATGAGAAGGAAATTGTTGAATGATAGATGCACATGAAAATCAACATAAATTTTGATAAATAAATATTACTACAACTAATGTAGGAAGTTTAGGCGGAAAAATCGTATGGAAAATAATTTTCCTTTATAATATATATATAATATGACGTGTTTTGATCTACTAATTCGATTCATGCTTCTTTGAATAGATACCATTACACTTAGGTATAGCGAAACATATCTCACTCTGATTCGTACGCTAACTCGGTTATATATGTCCGAAGCAATATCACCTTTCCTTTTTAGTAAATAAACGATTATTCAAACCTAAAGTTTGTAGTTTCACATATTAACAATTCTACCATTAGGAACACCATACGCACTCATAATTTCACCTTTTTTTGTCAATTAAACACAGAATTTTAAAAATCGCATCACGATGAACCCGAACCCGAGATCTTTGACATCGAACATTAACTACTCTACCACTAGACCAACACACAGACACATAATTTCATTTTTCTTTTATGTAATGATGGCACACAATCGAACAAAATTAAGAAAAAGATTAGAGCTCCCACAAGCTTAGTTCAATTGATAAGAGCTTGGAATACGAAAAAATATGAGCAATTTTATGAGAGGGGCTGCCAATTTAGTAAATAATCATTGAGTGATTCTATATATAACTTTTATTTTTTTCACTATAATTTTCTTATTTAAAAATAGTAAAGTTAGATATACTATTTTATCACTATAGCCCTAAAAACCTAATAAATAAATATTTCTATAGCCCTCAACAATCTGAAACGCATGAGTTCAACGATCTATAGCTCCCTATAAATGTAAACGGACAAAAAACAAGACAGAGACTTCATTCCTGCTATAAGATTTCCTCGGATGTGTTTTCTCTTCCATATTTATTCATACTTCATCTTTTTTTAAGGGACAAACTTCATCATTGGTTGTTATACATTTGTGGTTTAATATAAATGAAATCAGGGAAAAATTAGAATCGGTTTCATCTGATGCTCCACAGTTATTGCAAGTTCGAATTTAATCTGTAGATTAAATTTTACGATATACTCCCTCCGTCAATCCAAGACGGTTCATTTCTTTTCGGCACCGTTATTTAAGAGAATGGTATAAAGTGATAAAAAGTAGATAGGTCTCATAACTTTTGAAGAGATAATTATTTCTTAAAAAGGAAACGGATCATCTTGAATGGAAACAGCAAAAAAAGAATATAAGTCATCTTAGATGGGACGAAAGAAGTACAATTCTGCTTTATACTACCTTCAACAAGAATGGATGGGATAATTTCATTTCTTTTTCTTTTGTTCCTCCCATCGATAATTATTTGATCTTGATCGTCAAATTTTGGAAATTGCACGTGTTTGTTGGACTGATTGATTTAGTATTTGAAATTCTAGAGTTTATTTCGGTCAATTCAATGAATCATTCTTCTCTTTAGATTTGTGTAAAGTAAATATACCCAGCGTGTTTTTCTTTTAATTTTTAGATTTTTTGGATGAAGATAATATTTCTTAAAGTTTTAATTGAATACTATAGACGTAAAATAGTAAAGTTACCTATATATATTTTATTGTTATTTTAAATATGACTTTATAATGAGAAAAATAGAGACTATATATAAAACCGCTCATATATTTGAAACATACATGAAATTGAAGTCCAAATACAAAATAATGGGTCTAATTAACAGAAATTAAATAATGGAAAATTAAAAGGAAACCTGATTTTTTAAATTAAAATATATACTAAACAGAAAGAATAAAACCGAAAATAAGAAATCATTATTTTAAAAATGAAAAACAAAAAAAAAAACAGATATTTAAACAATAAAAACTCATATCGAGAAGGAAAAAAGAAAAGAAATATAGAAGTTGAATTTGCTCTTGCCTCATGGATTTTTTTACAAGTTAATGATAAACATATGATTTCTAATTTAATTCGGCTGTATTTAATGCCAATTTTAGCGTTTGAGAAATCTTGTATATCACACATTTCACACCATTATCTTTAATTTATAGTTCAAAAAAATAGAAAAAGAAAAAAGGAAAAGGAAAGGAGATGACTGCCATACACCCATAAAAAAATTGACTTTGTTTTTAAAAGTTTTATATGGCCATGGTGAAACCACGTATATTTATCGTGACCACGAAGATCAGAAAAAAGTTAATAGTATTGTCCTTCTCTCTCTAAATAATACTTTTATATTCACTCAAAGTTTGCATTTAAATTTTTTTAATACGTTCATAAAAAAATTATATTTTTAATCTTTTTGATATCTTTTTTCATTTATAATATAAAAAAATTTCTCCATTTAATGTAATTTATTAAAACTCGTATCACAAAAAATAATACAAGTTTTTGATAGACAAAGAAAGTAATATAAAAATTCATATACGCTCTCCCATTATGTGTGCGGGTTGGGTCGGCCCAGATTCGAGTTGGATCTGACGACACTCGATCCATGATTTGTCATATATGTAAGGATAGTTATCCTGAATAAAAGTGATAGTTACCTAAATAAAAGTGATAGTTATTTAGATAAAATTATAATGTTCATGATAAAAGTGACAATTTTATTAATAAAAGTGACAAATATTCTTAAAAATTAACAAAATTCTTACCTATTATCTATATATAAGTGGTGATTGTCATGCATACAGTGACGTTTCTGATTAAGAAAAAAATAGTTTTTCTTTTAAACTTTTTTCTATTGTTTATTAAAAAAATGTGATTTTAGTAAAAGTGACAGTTTCTCTAAATAAAAGTGATAGTGCTAATAAATAGAAGTAATAATACTTATAAACAAAATGAATAGGTTAAATTCAGATCGAACCCAAGCCGTGCACACTATACGGTCGAGCGCACTATAGTGCGACTCAAACAATAATAATAAAGATTGTCATGTGTCCCTTTGGGACGGTCTAATGATAAAAATGAGCTTATGTGGTCAATAGATTACAAGTTCAAACCTTACCAATATCTATATGAGTTTGAACCTCACATATTTGATTTTCTACGTGGTTTATATGCAAGTCATTACATAAGAACATGAGTTTATCTAGTACGTATTTAAAATAAGCAGTGGTCTCATGTGCGTGTGCGCGCACAGTTAGAACTGGCAAAAGGAGCGGGTCGGGCCGGCCCATCGGACTTGTTTTTACTGGGTCGGGCTGGCCCGGCCCGAAATGCTATCGGGCTAAAAATATGGTAGCCCAACCCAGCCCTATATGGACCACCGCGCCAAACCCGTCCAATATTTAATTTAATAAAATATTATTTTTAATTTTAAAAAAATATGATAACAATAAATAAATTAAGTCTACTAATATCAATTTTAAAATAAATAAGATAAATTACGCCTACTAACATCAATTTTATTTTCTATATTCACTATTTCGTATTTACTACTAATATAAAATATAAAAATTTTAAATTTGTAGGCGGGCTTTTAGGCCCGTTAACCCCGAGCTTTTTAGCCCCAAAGCCCGGTCAGCCCGATGGGCTATGTGGATGGGCTTATAGGCCCGATTTTTTTCAGGCCATTATTTTTACGAGCCCAACCCGACCCCAATTCCGGGTACCTCGGGCCGGCCCATCGGGCCGTGCCAATTTTGCCGGCTCTACGCATAGTGATACCACCCTTAATTAATTAATTAATCTTAATTCATCCTAATTAATTAAATTAATTTTAATTAAATTAATTCTAATTAAATTTAATTAGTTTAATAAATTTTAGTTGTAAATTAATAAATAATAATTTTGAATTAATATATCTTAATTTTGAATTAATAAATTCTAATTGCCAATTAATAAACCCTAATCATGAATTAATAAACCCTAATTTTGAAGAATAAATCCTAATTTTGAATTAATAAATCCTAATTGTGAATTAATAAACCCTAATTTTGAACTAATAAATACTATTTGGAACTAATAAACCCTAATTTTGAATAATAAACCATAATTTTGAATTAATAAACTCTAATTGGAAATAATAAACCCTAATTGTGAATTAAAAACCCCAACTTTGAATTAATAAATCCTAACTTTGAATTAATAAATCCTAATTGTAAATTAATAAATCCTAATTATGAATTAATAAATTTAATTATATATTAATAAAATCTAATTATTCTTACTCACCATAATTAATATATAATTATTTTAACAAAAAACAAGGGTGAGCTTATTTTAACAAAAAACAAGGGTGAGCTCACGGAGCTCACCCAAGTTTTTATCTTAAAATAATGACGGCAAGTTTCTATAAAAAAGAAAAAGAAAAAAATGATTGCCCTGTATTAAGATATTCTTTCAGCGATTTAGGGCCCCAAACTTGTTTCCTTTATATGCAGAAACGTGGTTTGCATTTATTAACAAATTGGTAGGGATTAAAACCGTACTTCAGAAAGAAAGAAAATAACATATTGCTATTTCTTCTATATACTAATAAATTATAAGAGATTTTTTTTTTGTTTTTAAAATATATATATACATATGTAAAGGAATACAATGGGATCATGGAATTATATTTCACCCGCTACATTTATTTTAATTTATTATTATTGCTCTTTCACAGATAGTTATGATTATTTTTAAAATATACATATCGCGAATCTAAAGTAAAGCATGTGTGATGAAATACCATTTCAATATTCCACGATGGGTCTAAATAGGAATTACTCAAACAATTCAAATAAAGTGACTCGGTCTGGAATTTTAAAGCCTGCTGCTCCACTCCTTTGATCATAAAAAGACGTAGAGCTAAAAAAATTAAAGAAAAAAGAATCATCATGTAGACAAAACAAAAGAGATGTGGTATATTTGTCTTATATGGTTACAGATTATTATACAAGAATGTGAGATTTATTTAGTATATATAAAAAATAGTTTTTGTGGGTTTTGCAATGAAATTTTAGGGGGGGGGGGGGATGGGATTATGTTATCATTGTTGTTTATTTATTTTTGGGAAGTTGTTACTTTCATTTTGATACATTTTTTGGGGGGAAATTTCGGAGAACAAGTTTCAATGTGATATGAAGAAAAATATTTCAATGATAATATATACTAACATGAGAGAACATTAATTAACACAACATAAAATAATACAAAATAAGATAAGATGATACATGATATCACAAATTAGTACCAGGCGAAGAAATTGATATGGACAGAACAAATACGAAAAAATGAAGAGCCTGCCAAGATTCGCTGTATATTTTTTTGACTAATCGACATTGGACAATGTTTTCGGTCGCAGCTGTTCGGTAATATATGAAGATAAGTTAGACAATTTTCTGCAAAACAACAATATTATTTGTCAATTTATTTACTTGCAATAGATCTTTCAGTAAAATAGACTCCTTCTATCTCCAAAATTTATTCATTGTATGGGAGGGTTAACGTGTAACCATTTTATTGTGAGCGTGAGAGCAAAAGCGATGAATTCATGTGAAAGTTGATGAATCAATTTGGGAAAATTATTGAATCCAAAAAATAGAATTTTCGCCTCATGGGATTCGAACCGGGTGAAAAATTCAATTTCAATTCATTAACTTTCTCAATGGATTCATCAACTTTCATAACAATTAATTCAGTTTTTGGTTCTTAGTTTTAGGATAAAAATGGTTCTTATTTGAACCAAACTATATATATATAGAATTTGATTGCAAATTTTAATTAAAAATATTAAATGATAAACATAAAACATAGAAATTTTATTCGAAATAAACAAAAATAGAAGATAAAACAATGATAATTTGATAATTGATCGTAAAACAACATCCATAGTTGTTGAATGAATTCATATATTGCAATTAATAAAAAAATAAATACAAGTTATTTTTTGTATGAATTGATTAGTATAATATTGAAATAAATTATATAAATTCATTATGTTCAATTGTCGTTAATTTATAATTTTATAATTGAACAATTCTGCAATACGTAACTATATTTATTAATTAATGGAACATTGTGGTACAAGATTATATTACTTAATTCATATTTTAACTAGGATATAATTTTTTTTATTATAAAGATATATAAGTTTTCTCAAAAATATTATTTAAAAAAAGTTTATATTAAAAAACAAACAAATAATAAAAGAAGTAAAAAGTTGTTAAAAATTATCTACAACAAATTATTCACGTAAACAGGCTGTGAAATAATATAAAAAAATTTAGAATAAACAAAAACAAAAATGCAGCCAAAAATTTATGCACCAGTAATTTAAAAAGTTAAATAAAAAACGCAGCCGCCAAAAAATTATGCTCTTAATTTTGATACAAATCTATTAAACGTAATGAACAAATTTTAAGGAAATTAGTTAGGATATATTCTTAAGAAAACGTAAATAAAAAGAGCAAGAAAAAAAACTTTAAATATATAAAGGGCATATTAGACATTGTTTAATATTATTAACTAAATTTTTTTTTACAAAAATTGAACCGTTTCAGTTCAAAATTGAGGCGTATTATGTAACTACATAATATTTAAAAAAAAATCATTATCCTTCATAAATTTATTCGCTTTTTATTTATGGAATTAATATTTCCTACTTATTATCTTCAATAATACTCTTTATTTACATATTTTATTATCAATGATCCATCACTATCCATATTTATTACCTTCTACAACACCACATATTTATATATTTTGCCTATGAGCCATCACTAATTAATTTAAACTACATTAAAATAGGATCCTTACTCCATTCACAAAGTACTCCACAATTTTTATAAACGTTTATATTGAAATTTTTCATGAACATATTTTGAGATAGGAGGAAGTAATTTATTAGAAAAACATCATTTTTTATTATTTTTTTTGCCGTATTAACGGATAATTAAATCCCACCATTTGTGATCCATACTGAGGTACCCATATTACTATTGTTCAAATATATTTTCCATGACTCAAGATGTCGGAGATCCACGTAGGTAGTGATTTGGAAAATATAGATATATGTGTAGATATATAATACATGATGAGGCATGTTGAAAAGAAAGAGATATATATCAACATAAGAAAACAAAAAAAGAAATGAGAGAAATTGTTCTTGCTCGGAACGGAAGTCCTCGGAGTTAGAGTTAGGGCTGTCTATTCGGTACAGATCGGATATTCTACCCTAAAAAATCGGGTACTCGATTTCTAGTTTGCATAAAATATGCTACCCGATCTCGACTCGATTTTTTAAATCGTAATAATATATATATATATATATATATATATATATATATATATATATATATATATATATATTGCAAGTATTAGTTTATTAGAATTAATAATATTAAATAATAATAAAATTTCTTCCTAGATGCACTTTTTGTTTTGTGTTTTGAATTTATTTATTTTATTTGTATATTTGTATATAAATCTATATATATGTTGTAATGTTACTAATAACTATGTTCACTATATATTTGGATATTCACATGGTGTTATGATAGTATTTTTTCTTTATGTTTATTTATTTTGTTTTTATTTTTGTACATAGTTTTAGATATATAATGTTAGCTATATACTCTCATTTGCCAAGTTATGATAGCATATCAAGTATTTAAGGGTATATGCCATTTTTTATATTAAGCTATCATTTATAAATTTTACATATTAAAAATAAGAATAATAAAACTATATTACAATATATTAATTATATATTTAAATATATAAAAATATATAAAATATAAATATTTTAAAAAATCGGGTATAGGGTAATACCCGACTACCCGTCGGATAATCCCCGATACCAAATCTCACCTAAATAGCTATACCGGATCCCGACTCCTACACCAGATTTTCCGAGTAATATGATACCCAATATCCGAGAAATTTCGAATCGGATGTCGGGTATCCAATATCCAAATAATCACCCCTACTCGGAGTGAAGGAGCTAGCATGGCGGTACGTGGAGCTGGGTTTTAAGGGAACACATATTCTTAATTAATTCCAACATTATTCGTTTTACAATGTCTAGTAGAATGAGAGGGATAGAGAGAATGAATGACGGCGGAAGAAGAAGGATCCAGAAGAATTTCACTCTTTGCCCTTTTTTTTTCTTTTTGCTTTATTTTCCTTTGAGCATATGCATACCCTTTTAAATAAAAACTTTTGATATTTATTTCCTTCCTAAAACATATATATTGATAAATAAAATTTAGGATTACTCTCAAAGAATCTTACTTATTTAAGGAATCCTATCTATACATATATAATACATTACTAAGATTTTGTCGGATTTGTATAATTAAAGCATAATGATTGAGCTTGTATATATACAATGTTTCATGTTACCACTATTACAATCTTCTATCTGAATTGTTTATTTGATTGCATATGTTTGTCTCATTATCTCATTCAAATATTAGATCATACAGTGTGTCAGAAGATCACAGAAGTATGTATAATTGGTTAAGCTATTTGAGATATAAAAATGATCACAGATGATACAATTTGAGGACTAGTTGTCGGTATAGGCTGCAGTATAGATAAGAAGTGACTTGACTTCGTTGTTTGTCTATGCTGGTACGTCTTGACGTATTGATGGATCACAGTGAGATGAGTTCTTCTATCTGACCGTCGTGAAAAACCTATATCTCGGCCACTTTACGTTGATCTAAACCTCTATAAGGTTTGAGGTGAGTATGAGTTACTGACCATCGCTTTGACTTGTTATGAGTGAAGGTTACATGAGATAACCCAAGATTCTCCGTATTTTGGGTGGTGACAGTATTTGTATGTCATGTTAGTTACCTGTATCGAGTCACCGTATCCGTTTTAGATGATGATATCCCTTTAGGGAGCTCAAAATGTTTATTATAATAAACCATGTAGGTTGAGTTAGCTTGTAATAACCCGAAAAATTTAAAACTTTTATTAGTGGTGCTTAAACAATTATTTGAGGTGCTTAGACCTTAATTATGTTTAAGGTAACCAACGAAATGAATTAGAATCGATTCGGGGATCGAAAACTAGAGAAATCAAAAACTAGTAACTAGTCCTACCGGATTAGGGTTTTCTGAATAGTCTGAACATAGAATGAAAGATCGAGAATGAATCTCAACAAAAGGATTTCATTTCTAGAATCCTCTCACGAAAACATGTGAGAAGCCAAAGAATGAGAATTTTCGGGCATGCTTGCCCGGTCAGTCTCAAAAGTACTATTTACGAGCCGGATCAACTTTCAGTCCGTGCTAATCATAAAAATTATTGATAACAATCAAAATCAAGGAGGGATATATTATTATGAATTTAGAATTCATAAGAATCAATTTCTGAAAGAAATTCCTGAAGAACTTAACTGAACGTCGGGAATATATATCGGAAAAGCCCTAAACTGATCCGAACTACCTGAAACTCGAACCAAGAATCTAAATCAATAAGAAATGATTTATAAGACTCAAATTAATTATGAAAGCTCAAGAATTCAATAGAATTTCGAATGGACATAATTTAATCGTTGGACGCTGTTTTTCCACGATAACTCGGAATTGACTTATCGGATGTCATCCGAACTTCATGAAATTATTATAAACTATGAAATAAGTCTTTTAAGACTATTTAAGAAAATAAAACCTTAAGGTTCCGAGAAATCAATCGAAAGTGCGATAAAACTTAAAGAGTCGGTATTAACATGTCAAATCGAGTAATTTGACCATTCCTTCTCCCAACTACCACCAAGACCCCCAAATGAGCTCACAACAGCTCTTTAGGCTGCCAAGACAATAGCATTTCATCCATTTGCAGCCCCTCTCTTTGAGACCCATTTTCTCTCTCTAAATTCAAATCCTCTCTTTTGTTCTTCCATGCTCTATGCTTTAATCCCCCGTTTCAAACCATTCAAACTCTCAAAATCAGTTTATAAGATCATACAAAGGTAGTATTCATCATCCTCTTCCATCATAATGGAGTGGAATATTTTTTAGAATTTTTTTCATTTTGAAACCCTAGTTCGACCTCTCCAAATTTCGTGACTTTTGAGCCATCAAATGCTCTCAAGCCATGAATAAAATATGCTTAGAAATATGTTCTAAGGCTGTATTTAAAATTTGGAAATTTTTGGAGTATGTTTGTTATAATTTCTTTTTATAGGAGATAAAGCGTGATTTTGTGAATATTATTTGATATTGTTTCTTGTTGATGTGTTAGGAGCATGTAGAATAAATATGAGAATTTTCAAAAAAATTTGTATTTATTTTGATTTTATTTGTTGGAAAATAGTTGAGGTATAGTGTTTAATATATGATATGAACATCATATATTAATCTTGAAATTATTGAAACACTACTCCTATTTTTCAAAAATGGGCAGAATTTATTTAAGTATTTTTAAGCCATTGTTCGATTTTATTTGTTGAGAAATAGTTGAGATATAGTGTTTAATATATGATATGAACATCATATATTAATCTTGAAAATTTTGAGACACTACTCCTATTTTTATGAAAAGGCCGAAACTATGTATAAATATTCCAAGATTTATTTGATTTTTATTTGTTGAAAATAATATGACATGTGATGTTTAGAAATAATATGAACCTAATATGTATTGTTGAAAATTTATTGAACACATATACAATATATGTATGGGGACAAAAAGAATTCCAAGCATTTAGTTCATATTATAAATATTTAGTTGAGGTTTAAAGTTAATATTACATGTTTATTGCATATTATAAACATATGGTGAAGTGAATGGAATTTATTGAATATATATATATATATATATATATTATAATTACCGAAAATATACATGTAGTAAAAAGCATGTGTTTTAATTTTAATGTTTGATATGAGCATAATATGATTTTTGTGAAATTTATTGAACACCAAAGTTCAATAAATTGAAATTGCCGAAAATATAATGCTTATTTACTCATGGTTTAAAATTTTATTTGATGATATGGAGTTGGTAATTAAATTCTATAGTATGATAGGAGTATAACATGATTTTATTGAAATTTATTGGATACTTATGCTAATTATTGCTAATTATAAAAAACATAGCAAAATGGTTAAGTATGAGTTGATTTTAATTGTGAATGATGTCATAGTAGTTAATCTATAAGTTTAGAATAAATGGTTGTGATTATGATGAATGAATGGAACACTCATCCACACATACACAATGGTTGTGTATTATGTTAGAAATTATGGTTTTCTAATGTTTTAGTATAATATATATTGTGTATGATGTTGAATGGTTATATTTATGTTTTGCCGACAAACAAAACCCCAAACGTAAACAACATTGTACTTTATGTACGAGAATCCAAAAGAAATCGACAAATTTCGATAACTTAAGAAGGAATTAATGAGAATCGAAGTTAGACACAAATTAGGGCTTGCTATGAATAATAGGATACTCAAACGTGAGTTCCTAAGTTAAAGAAACCAAAAGCCGAGTTACAACGTTAATACTCAACAATGACAACCTAATACAATGTTAGATTGAGCGTTAAGATAACTCGACAACGAATAACGATTATACAACTTATTTAATCTCCGACAAGTTAAGAGAAACGAACAATGTCGTAAAGTGTAAGCAAAGATTCAAACATAAGCTATCAATCCTTATGTCTCAAAGGTCGAGTTAGTATTCACAAAGGACTCCATTAATTCCTAAGTATTTATATACGGGATGGCATGAGATATCTCGAATCATAAGTCAAGATTCTCTTTCATTCGTCGTGTTGATACGACAAGTCGTCAAGCATAACCTACTAAGACGTAACTATAATTGTTAAGTCTAGTTAGTGGCTTGAGAATATCCTAATTTACCAATCATAACTTGACTACCAACAATCTATAACGTAATAACATTAGAAGAACACTAAGGTTAGAGTCGAGGTTAGACTCGTAGTATATGACTCATAAGTTGAGGTTCGTCTATGGAAGACGAAGAAATATAGTTTGAGAATTGAGAATGTAAGATAATAGAAATTATCTTAAAACCATCACATGAAATCATAAAGAAACCATAATTGGGAATTTTAAGTCGTAATTTATAAACGACCTTCGATCGATAGAAGGAATCTAAGAAATGCTATTTTCTTATGAAGGGTTTGATCGTACGTAGTTGGCAAGGAAGGACAATCACACCTGCTCACTTAGAACTACTAGCTTCGGACTAGCAGATGAGCTCTCTTGAAATGAAAATGACATGCATGTCTATCTCAAATTATGATTTACAAAAGCTTTATGAAATGTTATTGCATAAACTATTATTGACTGCCAAATGTTTACGTTTTGTTGTGATCCTATCTGAGATTGGCCACCTCCATAGTGCGCGAATGAATGAATGAATGATCAGATATGGAACAACGTGGATGAAATTGTTAAGACGAACACCTTTGGAAAATGATAAAATGTTTGATAGGCATGAGTTTTTCAACTAAAATCCTCATGTGCTATTGTGGGCAGTTCAATAAACTTTACAAAGAAAATATTTTCGACAATGAGTCCACTGAGTACTTTTGTACTTAGCCCTGCATCTCGTTTTTGATGTGCAGGTTGAGCATGGATAGATCGATGGGTGTGAGATGGTGCAAAGTTGTAGTTGTTTTGTTGCTTTAATAGAAAGGATTTCTAGAACCTTGGGCATGTATCGTCATATGTATGTCCACACGTTTATTGTTGCTAACTCTGATATTGTTTGGTGTCTTTTGATTATAACTGCTTTTCATATCGTGTTGAACTTGAGGTCGCACCTCATTCCTTGAATTGCACCCTGATTGGGTTATATTTGAAGATTGAACATTTTGGCAAGTCATTCTGTGACTTGAGTTGGTATTGAAATAGCTTATTCCTTTCAGTCTATGCATTATTGAGTAGTTTAATGGTTAATTGTATTGATTAGTTATGTATATATCCGCTGCTTTATCATACCAGTGACGATCCATATGATCCGTACTTCTTTGAGAAGTCGGGTCGTCACATAGCTCAAGTACAATAATAAGATTGAGTGGTAGTACTTAAGGAATTAAAGATATTAATTATTTTAAGTAGTCAGAATGCTAATAAATAATAAATGGACGTGCGGTATCTTAAATACGGGGATTCGTAAGTGTAAGTGTAAGCCCGATTCGAATTCGATAGTAAATGGGTAAGTCAACATTTATTCTCTAATGGAATGAATGAATGTTTATAAATTAATTTATGTTCTGAGCTGAATATAAGATAATTAATTCATTTTAGGCTCATCTTTATTACTTGCATTTGATCATTAGGCTGGCCCATCAAGGCCTATAGCTGCTGAGAATTTTTCCCACTACATATATGAGTCCAACTTGGACTCTGTTTTGATTTATGTATTATATTAATACGTCTTCAATATTTAGATGATATTATCTGATATTATTGGATATCAAGAAATATTATCTGATATCATTATATATCAAGAGATATTATCTGATATTATTAGATATCAAGAGATAATTATTCTAGATATGATTTCTCTACAAAGATTTTATTTTATTTATTAGATATGCAAGATCCTATCTAAAGAGGATTCTAAGAATGCATTATAAATACAATGTGAGAAAAAATCAGAAATAATCATATTAATTTGTTTGAAATTTTCAAAAATCTCATAGACACAAGTAGGAGACGAAATTTTACAATATTTTACATAGATTGCTCTTACTCAGTATTGGAGAATAGATATCCGAGATACAGTCCAGAAATCAAAGCTGGAGTCTCCAAGTGATCTCATATCCAAGAAATTCGCAAGTAAACACGAATAAACACATATATGTCATAATTAATTATATAGATGCATACTAGATATATAATCAATATATGATTAATTAAACATCCAAGATAAATCATCGAGAAGAGGGTAAAATCATATTTTCGTACAAATTTTTCATTGGATGATATGATACGTAAACTGATTTTCATTTGTTATAGCTATTATAGAATATACTACACTTTACACACACACACACACACACATATATATATATATATATATATATATATATATATATTGTTTGAGTTGGTTTAATTCTGATCGAATCTCTTCATTATATGGAGTTAATTATTTTAGGGTTTTGCATTTTTCTTCTCTTTGGTGTGTGCAGGTTACAGATGTTTCTCTGGATGCGATGGTAACACACTGAAAAACAAGGGAAATATATCAAAAGAAATAAGGATGTAAGAAGTCAGCTATTCGGTTCTTATTTTTCAGGAGCAAGTTGAGCGACTAACTTACATCCTAGTGGGTCATAACATGGTCCAAGACGTGCAGTCGAAGGTTCTTATTTATCTGAAGATCTGTTTCTGTCGTTGAGTCTGTTTTCATAACATTTCCGATAACACACGAGTGTTTTAGCTTCTGATTGTTTTAGAAGTTTGTCCTTTTTAGTACATGAGTGGTGTGAGGAAATCTTTAATATTTTCATACATTTTCATAGTTAGGTTTCGACTTAACGTGTCCGACTTTATCTTGTGATAAAGTAGTATGTTTTTGTAAAGTTCACTGTACATTTTATAGTGAATAATTTCTTCATACTTGGCATCTACATATTATAATTTTAATATGTAGAAAAGTTACTTCAGTGTTCTTCAAGTTTTTAATTCCGCTGTTTTACTCTGTGTGTGGATAATAGTCTACACAATAGTTCTGTGTTTAGACGAAGCAATACTTTCAATTGGTATCAGAACTGACACTCGATACACTGAGTGAGATCCTGTCAGGTATTTTCACTGTTGTTTCGCCATGGATTCAAACAACGCTGGTTATTATCGACCACCAATCTTGGATGGATCGAATTATTCCTAATGGAAGATCAGAATTTGCTCATACATCAAGTTCATTGATGTTAAAGCGGGGCTTTCATAGTGAATTCATCATTTTTTGGTTCTCGCTTTATCACGATAAAAGTGGTTCTCACGTTAACCCTCATATATATATATATATATATATATATATATATATATATGATTGGATTCTCATAATACCCAGTCCCCATATAGTATGTAGTACTCAATCTAGATCACATATTTTGAACATGTGGCCGCACCACATGCTGACACGTGATATCTCATTTTCTTTTCTTTTTTAATTTTCGCAAGGGGAAAAATATGAAGAAAGCAAATCAGTCTTCTTCTTCTTCTCGAAAAAATAGAAAATGAATTTGATAGAAAATTGAAGAATTGAGAGAGATGGTGGCTATGTCAGTGGTTCATGGAGAAATTCATCGATTAATCAGGAAAAGAAACGGCAGAATTGACGGAGAATGATGGATGAAAGATTTGTTGTCGAAAAACATAAAACTACATTTAACAAAAATAAAATTACATTTAACAAAACATAAAACTGCATGTTGGCATGAAACACAAACATGCATTTAACAAAACACGTTCATGAATTTAATAAAACATGTTCATGCATCTTATAAAATGTAAAAATACATTGTTGGCCAATGAGCGCTAAGGGGGTGCGAGCGTGCGCCGGGGTAACACGGGATCATGAGCGCACGTTAGGCGTTGGACTCGCATTTCCAACCTACATGTATTATTGTGTTCAATTGCATGCAGTTTTGTGTTTTTCGACAACAAATCTCTCATCCATTCTTCTCCGTCAATTCAGCCGTCTCTTTCCCCAATTAATCGCGAATTTCACCGTGAACCACCGACATAACCCCCATCTCTTGATTCTTCAATCATCTATCAAATTCATCTTCTATCTAAGGAGTTGTCATATGTCATCTTGTGGTGCGCCATATGTTCAAAA
Source organism: Salvia rosmarinus (assembly GCA_036937905.1). Classification (NCBI taxonomy): domain Eukaryota; kingdom Viridiplantae; phylum Streptophyta; class Magnoliopsida; order Lamiales; family Lamiaceae; genus Salvia; species Salvia rosmarinus. Next base: position 36,368,227 of record CM072819.1, on the reverse strand, counting down.
TGTGTGGTCTAGATTGGGTATTGCATACTATCTCGAGAATCGGATACTACGAGAACTCAACCATATATATATATATATATATATATATATATATATATATATATATAAGACATCACTAAAATATGGTGACAACATATATAAACAATAACAAAATAATCATTACAATATTTATTTGTGACGAGAGAAATGATTATCACTACATAAATTCTATTAGTGACAAAAATAAAGTTATCACTAAAATATAATGACGATAATTACTGATAATAGAAAAAATTGTCACTAAAATAATTTTTAGTGATGATATGCATTATTGTCATTGTTCAAATTTAATTAGTGACAAAATCTCGGTTGTAATTAACATTTAGTGACGATAACTATTGACAATAACGAAAAAGTGTTTGTGTGTGTGTGTTGGCCTAGTGGTAGAGTGGTTAATGCCCGAGGTCAAAGGTCTCGGGTTCGAGTCCACCGTGACGCAGCCTTTAAAAATTTCTGTATTTAATTGACAAAAAAAAAAAATAACGAAAAAGTGTCATTAAATTTTCTTTTTGTGACGAGACAAATAATTTTCATTACATATATGTTTGTAGTGACAATAAAAAGATCGTTACTCTTATTGTCGTCACTAAAAGTAGTTTTTCTTATAGTGGAATAAGGCGGCGAAAAAAAATATAGCATTTGATATTTATTCTAATTTACTTGCTTAGCTTGTATACTTGGTAAATAATATTATTGAGGTCTAAATTACTTTTTCACATAGGTTAAGACATTTTTGATAAAAGCTCAAAAGCCGTAGGATAATCTATAATTGATCATATCTATTATAAGCCAATAACTATAAATAAATTATGGTCGTAATCGTTTTGCTTAAATTCACTTGTAAGTGGGAGAAATCAAACCACATATATATATATATATATATATATATATATATATATATATATATATATATATATATATCCATTTTATTCATATCCAGATTATGCATATACTACTCTAAATAGAACTAAATAAAACGATTTTGTCCTCTTTAAGTGCCAATTAAGTTATACAACGTTAGGTCGAATGTACATATCCATAATCAAAATTGTGTGAAAGATAAAAGTGGAAATATATGGAATGCCATTTTTTTTAAAAGTTGAAGCGGTTTATATCCATTTCAAAAAAGAGTGCAGTCAGATATCCATTTCATTTTTAAATATATTTTGAAGGATTTGCACATAAATTAACAAAAATATTTCAAATATCAATCAAATCAAATATCAAAACCGTTAACTAATTTAATTTGCAAATTAAATTAAATTAAATTTATCAAATCTTATTTTTTATAATTATGTACAAATTAAATTAAATTAAATTAAATTATCGGGGTGGGGTGGGGTTGGTCAAAGTGTGGGGTTGGCCGGGTGGGGTGGGTTGGCCGTGGGGGTGGGGTTGGGGGGTGGGTTGGCGGGGTGGGTTGGCACCGAGGGGTTGGTCGCTTGGTTGGCCGAGGATCGGGGTGAGTTGGCCTTGAGGTGGGGAGTGGGGGATGGGTTGGCCGCCTGGGGTTGGCCGCCGTTGGCCGCGGGGCGGGGGGGGGTAGGTTGGCCTTGGGGGTTGGCCGTGAGGGTGGGGTGGGTTGGCCGCCAGCGGGTTGGGCGGGGATGGGGGGTTGGCCGCTTAGGGGTTGGCCAGTGAGGGTGGGTTTGCCGCTAATTTTATTAATTATTTATAAATTGAAATCTTTATTATTAATTATTAATTATACTGAATTTATTAATTAATTATAAATTGAATTTGATTATTAATTATATGACTTTATTAGAGATGAAAATTAAATAAACGAACAACTCGTACTAAATAAACCAACCACTTTTTGCAAATTAAATACACCAACAACTTTCGTACTAATGAAAATTAAATAAATCAACAACTTTTTGTAGTGAATTTACTTTACCAACAACTATTTACAGTGAATTTACTTCACCATTAATGATATGAATAAAATTTTGATCGGATATATTTCATTCTTTCCTTTCGTTCACTGAATCATTCACTTTCATCTTACGCATATCTATATTTGCAATCGTTTTTCTTTATTAAATATCTCGCTCTCGCTCTCACTCTCACTCAGTGGATTATAAAAGATAATTTTAATATTTTGATGTATTTGTTATATATATGATTCCTTAATTATTGTTAGATGAATTTAGGTGAATTTTAATTAATTTCAATTAATAATTATTTAGGCATCGATAACCATTGTGTATTTGTATGAATAATTAATTAACCATTGTGCTTATGATTTATTGTGTATTATGAATTTTAGATGAATTAAATAGTTTAGTTTAGTTTAGTTTAATTTAGTTTAGTTTAGTGTAGTTGAATTTTAGTTGAATTTTAGTTTTATTTGGGGTGGGGTTGGTTAATGGGGTGGGGTTGGCCGTGGGGGTTGGTTGTGGGGGTGGGGTTGGCCGTGGGGGTTGGTTGTGGGGTGGGGTTGGCAGCGGGGTGGGGTTGGTGGGGGTGGGGTTGGTAGTGGGGATCCAAGTTAAATTAAATTTTATTTTGTAGTTGAATTAAATTATAGTTTTGCAGTTTAATTTAGTTTAGTTTAGTTTAATTTAATTATTATAAATACGCACCAATGCACTTGAATTTTTCATTTAGCCGTGGGGTAAGGGGTTGGCCGCGGGGTGAATTTTTCATTTAGTTTGGTTTAGTTTATTTTAGTTTATAATATTTAGTTTAATTTTTGAATTTTTGATTTATCCGCTCGGGTAGGGGGTTGGTCGCGTAGTTTAGTTTAGTTTAATTTATAACATTTAGTTTAATTTAGGTGAATTATTATTTAATTTAGTTTAGGTGAATTATGGTTTATATCCGTCTCGATGAATTATAATATTTAATTATTATTTAGTTTAGAGATTTGTTTTATACTTAATGTTAGATGATTTATACACGCCCATTATTGTGCATTTGTATTATTTATTTAGTTTATGTGAATTATTATTTGATTTGTATTATTTATTTAGTTTATGTGAATTATTATTTGATTTAGTTTATGTGAATCACGATTTATACACGCTCATTTTGAAATTTTCATTTAGTTTAGTTTAGTTTATAATTTATTGTTCTTATTATTAAACATTCGTGATCAATGTTAATGCTTTTATATTTAATTTGTATTATTTAGTTTAGATGTTTGTTTTATAATTAATGAATTTTAATTAATTATTGTGCATTTGTATGATTTAATTAGATGTCGGGGTGGAAGAATATAATCATTAGATATGGAGGATGTTGGGATGATTGTTTGAACTATCGCGGCGGTGCATCATCATATACCCATGTTGGACCGATAATGCACTTATTTGGGAGTTAAGAGAAAGCATTAATTTCTTCGGGAGCAAATTTTTCGACTACCAACTACATTATATATCGAGATCTCAAGTGGTAGACTTATCAAATCACTTTGACTCACCGATGATCACTAGCTCGATTGTGCGAGGTTTATGCCCAACCAGAGGTGTATGTGACATACGGAGGCGCTACCCCAACCGTAACTCAAGCATATATGCCACACCGAGCAACCACGTGATACAACAGATGACTACACTTCACAATACTCATCTCGGATGAGTCATTCACACAACAATTTGGAGCATATGATTGGTTTGGGCAAGATACACCTCAAGAAGTGCCGCAACATGTGCGTGAAGTGGTCGACGCGATCGTTGACGATGTTGATGATGACGAATACGCCGTCGACAAAGGAAGAACAAACATCGTCGATGAAGAAGAGGAGGAGGAGGAGGAGGCGTGCGGCTGCAAATGTGATCTCCGCACGCTTGTAGAATTTGATGCGTGGATACGTCGAGAGGTGGAATAAAAATTGCTTGGGATGATTATGCGAGCAACACGCAAGGGTAACCGGGGACTCGAGGTAGAACAAATGGAAGAGATGAGCAATGGCTAGCTCCTCGTTATTCCTCATGAGGCTTGAACAATCTTTTGCTAGTCCTCTCGACTCTATTCCGATCCCGACGAAGTGAGCGAAGGTTCCATCTTCAACAACAAGGTGGACCTTAAGATATCATCGGTTTGGCACATGAAACAAAGAGCGTAATTTGTTATTCCACGATCGGACCGCACCGGATTACGCTCAAATGCGATATCGTGATCGTGTCCGCTTTATTCGCGCGCATCGCAATGTGGTGGTTTTGGTTTGTGCACAAGTTTGATGCCGCATACACCGTAGATGATCTCGTGAATACCGAAACGAACAAGGTCAAAGCCCGTGTGATCGCAACATACATAGCGTGAAAATACGCGAGGACGGTGAAGTCATTGCCGAGATCGATTATGGCCGAGTTACAACGAGAGTATGGCGGCGGCGTCATATATACCGTCATGTGAGAGCTCGTAATAGGCAATCGAGATGATATATGGTGGTATGAACAATCATATCGATGCTACCGGGTTATCTTCACATGTTGCGACAACTAATCCTCGGTTCGCTGATCGACTGGATATCGACCGATGGTCGTTTCGCCACCTTTTGTAGCGCCGGTTCCACCGACTCGGTTACACGTTGTGTACGAGGCCTGTTATTGTTGTGGATGGCACGCACGAAGGGCCGCAATAAGGGTATATTGTTTGTTGTCATTACGGCGACGCAACGAGCAAGTTTTTCCATCGCTTATGGAATTTGTCCGATCGAGAATGATTTATCATGGACTGGTTTCGGAACACGTGAAGACCGCCACTACCGAATTCGAGACGTTGATTGTGTCTCGATGCGCACGCCAAGATATCCAATGCCGTGAAAAATGTCTTTCCCGAGAACGCCCACGGCTTATGCTACTACCATCTGCTGAAAAATCACGCCTTTTGGGAAACCATCGGTGGCATTGTACTGTATGGCGGCTTATGATATCGGGAGGCTAAGTTCGACAAAGCAATGAACATGTTAAAGTCCTCGTGCTAAAGATAGACCCACCGGTGGTGCGTATGGCAAGTCGATGAGGTAGGAGTTGAGAAGTGGGCGAGATCAAAGTGCCCCGTGAGGCGCTATACCTGACTTCCAACATTGTCGAGTCCTTCAATGCTCGGTTGTTGTGGGCAAGACGATTGCCCATTTGCTTTATGTTTGAAGCGATTCGTCATATCATAGAAAATGGTTCGATCAAAGACTTGAAGCAGCAAGAACATACCCCACCGACCTAACCCTCAAGTCGTCAGCAAGATACGGGCGGAGTTGGAGAGATCACGCCAGATACTATAGTGCCCAAAAGTAACGACACATTCAAAGTCAAGGACGTAAACCAAACCTTCAATGTCAATCTCGGGACGGAATCGTGCTCGTGCTTGGAGTGGGACATGGATCTGATCCCGTGTTCTCATGCAGTTGCATCTATACGGTATGGAGCTACATGCTACACATAATTTTTTAGTACGGTATTCCAATTTATAACTAACAACTTTATCATTGTTTTGATATGAATTTTAATTTGTGCAAGCATAAAGATGACCAAATTTCCGATTATGTGGGAGAATACTACCACGCCGAGAAGCTAGTACACCTACTCATACGAGTAAATCATGTTCCGCCCAATCCGGTTGGATGCTTCCACCGATGTCGCAGCTGTCAAGTATTGCCACCGTGGTCCGGCTGCGCTGGTCGTCCGAAAGTTGGGCGCCATCGTCATCCAACCGAACGTCCCCATCAAGATCCGTGGAGGAGAAATGAGGTCAAGCAAGACAATTCGTGCACGTAGAGGTGTGGCTTGTGTGGTTCCGCAGATCACACGCGACAATCATGTCCTTATTTACCATCCCATTAATTGAATGAGATATTGATTTTATTTTCTTCACTTAACTTGATATATGAGTTTAATATTGATGATTAAGCTCACATATGATACTAAAGTAAGAAGTTGGGAAGAAATTCAAGGAAATTATAATTTATGTATATGTTAGTGAAACATATTATGTAAGTAAGGAGTAATGAAGCTTAATTGAGGAGTTTAGAACTAAGAATACGAAAAGTTGAATTTTATAAACATATTATGTTGAAATGAAAACTTGATGACAAAGATATTAGATTATATGTTGTTAAGTGATTATAAATGGTTGATATACCTAAAAGTATACTAATAGAATCATGCTTGCTTTAATTGTTAAGCGATTAATTGAAAATGTTGGAGTCGAACTCCTTATTATATTTGGTTGGAAATGTTCTTGAGTTGAATGGTCGTTTTGATTTGTGAATTATGTTGAAACCAAACTCGTGATATCCTTCGAGAAAATATACTGAAATACAAATATTACAAATATTACAAATATACTCAAATACAAATATTACATGTTTCGTCCACTTTCTATCTATGACTCAAACATGTTTTGACCACTTTCTATCTATGACTCTCGTTGACATAATTCAAAGATAGAAGAAGCTATTTTCTTTCGGTAGGCATATACATTCTCATTACCCCACGGGATGCTCGGGGAACCTGAAATGATGCGTTCGGCGTACATGCACATGTACGTTCCGGCACTGACGTTGTCTTGCTGTCTGAACTGTACATCAGGAGCAGCAACTGTACACACCATATCACGCGAAAAGGCACGAACACCGAGTCCGTTATCTTCAAACCAACGAGTTCTGAGTAAGAACTGTGTAAATAACATCCTCAAGCCGATCCAATTCATCGAGCGCTCCTCTTGTCGCCCGGTCTAATAAATAATGTACCGGATCGAAGAATTCACATATCCCGGTCCTCATGGTAATTCGAGCCAAAATGATGTGACCTGTGTTAAAACAAGGGATGATGACCTGTAAAAAGAGATTCAATTTTGTAAAGGCACAAACAAAAATATATTTTATAATTAGTCAATGTATAAGGAAGTTACCTGTTCAGCAAGAAGCCATGATCTATGACTTTGGCCCACCCTGCTACTACCACGGACTACCCGATACCAATTAATAGATGGATCCCACGTAGATATAACATGATCTAGCTCTTCTTGCGTTTGAATATTGTCAAAAATACGCAGCCACTCTCGACAAATGTACAACTATTCAGCAAGAAATAGAAATTCAATATATATAAAGAATATATACATATATATTCATATCTATAAGAAATACAAAATATATACTTACAAAGAAATCGGTGTCCAAAATAATAGTGTTCGACTCATTGATCCCATTCAACAAGTCTTGCCCGTTTATTAATCTGGTCCTCAGATGCATCATGTACAAATCAAGAGGCTGCAATAAATAATTTATTTTTTAAATAACGATTTCATATATGAAAATAAAAATAGAAATAGAAGTGATACTTACCCCCACGTCAAGATCTTCAGTAGGGTCTTCGATGCGAACAAAATCACTGTAGGTCAGCGTGCATCCACTGGCTCTAATAATCACTGAGCCCGTCCTCGCCTCAAGAAAATTTTCATAAGAAGCGTATACACTATCGGGATAGGACGAGGCCTGTGGCTATTCACGCACGGTGACCTCGGTGCAAAGATCGAACCTTACTCGCTCGCTTCACGAGTTGGCTAATTTTTGTTAAAGCAATGAGTTAGAAAAAGTAAACATATCAAATATGATGCAATAATATAAAATAAGATAATTTACTAATGGTCTCGGCATCTCCGCATGGAATGACGAATGGATCCTCGCCGTGTGATGGGCTAATGAATCCAGGTAGATCCATACCCCGTAGACACCGACGATGAGGTGTATACTCGGCCGGTGTACATGTGAGACGCCGGATCCGCTAGAGGAGTCCGCTGGGTACATCGATGTAGGAGTACGAGTAGAAGGCCCCGGTCCCGATCGTCACCCGCATCGCCGCGGGTAGTTCCACGACGGACGGCGATATGCCCAAAGGCGCGAACATCTACATCGACACCTTTCTATCATGACTCAAACCACGCCTCGAGTCCTCGAATATTCTCTCTAACCACATCATTGATCGTGTTCGTGATCCAACGACGATCCCTCCGACTCGACGCCCGTGGTGCTCACCGCCGCTAGATGAAGAGGAACGAGCTGCCTCGCACGCTTCGCATCCCGATCGCGCCCCTATATTAGATCGGGCCCCTCGTCCGACACACGCCTATCCCCACGATCGATGTCGTGGCTTCTCATGCTCCTCGTGCCCTCCTCATGCTCCCCGTGCCCTCATCGCCTCTTCAACAAGAAGATGCGTGCCTCGCATCGCTGCATCGATCGCCGACCAACCCCACATCGTAGAAGGCCCCGCCTAGAACGAGGCGTCTAGTGCGGGCGGGGTTGTTCCCGTGCACACGATGGGAACGGGTCTCCGTAGTTCACTCCCAGCACCCGGATATAGAGATGACGATAATACGGCATGCTCATCTCATAGTTGTCCGGACTAACCCCACAACGGCTGCCCTCACGATCGAAGCAGGGCCGGTATCCACATCAATCATCTTCGTAAACTTCCACCACATGCATCTAGATACACATCCTCCGGACATACTTTGCAACCGTCGTACAAGATCCGAGATGATCTCTAGTGACCAAATATATAATGCCCATGATGGTCCGTAGAAGTGATATTTGGCCCCGGCCTTCATATTCCACATGTAGTGTTGTAGAATTTTATACGCATATGCAGCCCATGGAAATCGGCAACACGCCCGATCGTCAACTAAGACCCAAATCCACGGATCCACGTGTCGTGGCAAGTCGACACCCAAGACGAATGCGTAAAGAACTAAGATGTGGGCACACGGAGATATAGATGACCGCCAAGATCATCAATCGGACAATCCGTATCAAAGAATCTCACACCTAGATTTCTATACTAGTCCTTCCGCTACCAACAAACCTTTGATAAACCTCAACGGATTGCAAATCGTACTCGGTACAGTAGGATCGAAAGATGACGTCCCAAAACTCAAACCCGCCACGAGCGCAAAATCCGAGAAGGAAAACAAATTGTCCTCCCATTAATAAAAACCATATCGCTCGATCTTCAAAGACTAGGAGGGCCTAATGGTCGGGATACCATATGGTGCAAACTCATGTTCGACTTGGATCCGTGTTCCCAACCAACAAAGTGACCAAACATCCTCGCCTAAACCTATACACGTGTCTTCACCACCACATCTCTCAATCTCGTATGACCCTTCTTAAATAATTGGGCTTGAAGTAGGTGCCGATTGTGGATAGACGATTGATGGTCTCGGCCTTAAGAACTCGATTCCTATTTATTAAAAAAAAAAAAATTATGCTTAATTAAGAAATATGTCAATTAGTGTGTTCACACATATTGTGAAATTAATTCCAAAATTATATGTAATTGGTGGTGAACTTTTTGTGTCTTGATTAACATAGAATTGGAAATTTTGTTCCCTATGACTAATTTTTGTGGACGGACTTAAGAACTTTACCCATGGAACACATTATACACTATATATTTTGTTTCTAAGTTCACAAAATTACAAGGAAGTAAACCGCATTAGACAACCTTTTGTGTTAGCATAGATGCAAGGATTGAAAATTTCTACCTAAAATTACTTGGTGGATATTTCTACCTAAAAGAAATATATTTGTTGAATTTAGTAACATAAGATTAACTACTTATCAATAGTTTACCGCTTATAATTTCAAAGCGTCTTATTAATAAACGAATTCCACCGAAATTTCTACAGAGTAACGCTTATAATATGATTTGCCAAATCAATCAAAACTCATCCAAATTCATCCCAAACTCCCCAAATCATCATCATATACTTAAATATACATTTAGTAATTTAAAACAAGCTTAAACTTATTCATTTATACTTTAATCGCCTAACGTCCTTCAACTACATATATAAAAATTTTCTAGCATTTTACTATCTAAAATTTCTACCTAAAAGAAATATATTTGTCAATATATCATGCAAAATTCATAATCTTAAATTTAAATAAATGTAATGTACATAAATTTTGTCAATATAATTATGTATTGTCAATTAACATCATACATAATTAACAATATATTATAATTATAATTCACATATATTAATTCACAAAGCATAGACAACCATACATAATAATTCACAAATCATAGATTCGAATTAATGTCCGAATTCACAAAGCATTGATTTACAAAGCATAATAATTCATGTCCGAATTCAGTAATTAATATCCTATCACATATATTCAATTATTTCGTAAAACATAAACACAACACAATATATAGTTAAAAAGTATAGAAAATACATAATTAACAATATATAGTTAACAAAGCATATAAATACATAATTAATAATATATAATTAATAAAGCATATAATTGGAATTATAATTCGAAATCATAATAATTAACAAAATATACAAAACAATAATATAAATAAACAAAAATACAACAATATAAATATATATTGTAGAATATGTGATTTTGGATTTTTCGTGAATTTGTAGTTTTAAGGTGACATACATGTTTTTAAAATATCTATCTAATTATGAAAAGTTAAATAAAATAATTTTGTAATATTAGTTTTTCCAATAAAAATGTAAATAGTATGAATTTTAATAGTAATTATCAATTTTACATAACGCCTATTTTCTATGCTTTTTACATAATAATTATCAATTATCAATTTTAATAGTAATTATCAATTATCAATTTTACATAACGCCTATTTAATGTAAATATTATCAATTTTAATAGTAAGTATCGATTTTAATAGTAATTATCATTTTTACTATAACGCCTATTTTGTTTTCCAATAATAGTAATAAATAAAGTTAATAGAAATACAAGCAATATCAACAATTGCCTATAATTCATAATCTAAGCAATATCAAAAATTCATCAAATAACTAAGACAGACATCCATTTTGAACAAATATAAATAAACAAAATACAATAATATAAATAAACAAAAAAAAAAAAACATGTGCCATAGTTGGTCGGTGGGGTTAGCATGGGGGTGGTTGGCCGCCGAGGCGCGTTGGCCGCCGTGGGTGGGTTGGCCGTCGGGGTGGTTGGCCGCCAGGGGCGTTGGCCATGCGGGTGGGTTGGCCGCCGTGGGGAGGTTGGCCGCCGGGGGTGGGTTGGCCGTGGAGGTTGGCCGTAGGGAGGTTGGCCGGGGTGGTTGGCCGCCAGTGGGTTGGCCGTCGAGGAGGTTTGGCCGAGGGTGGTTGGCCACCGGGTGGGTTGGCCGGGAGGGTTGGCCGTGGGAGGGTTGGCAGCGGTGGTGCGCGTGAGGGTGGGCCGCGAGTTCGCCACGGTGGGCTTAGCACAAGAGAGGCCACCGGGGTGGGTTGTCCATTGTGGTGCAACGGAGGTGGGTTCACGGAGTCAAGTTAGGTTAGCCTAGATAGATAGAGAGATAGATAGATAGAGAGAGAGAGAGAGAGAGAGAGAGAGTGAGACAGATCCTTTTTTTATAACCAAAAATTTTGAATTAAAGTGGTTTGACTGGTCTAGGCACACATTTTCGGGTGTTCAGGTGTTCAGAGCACACATTTTCGGGTGTTCAGGTGTTCAGAGCACACATTTTCGTGTGTTCAGAGCACAAATTTTGTTGTGATTTTGATGAAAATATATTAAAATAATTAAATGGGTATGGACGGCACTTATTTTTACAAATGGATATACACTGCACTCATTTTTACAAAAAGTGGTAAATAAGCTCCGAAACCAAGATAAAATGTAAACTCCACTGTTCGGAAACATAGCTAGGCTCGATCTCTTATAAACTTTTAGATATCCCAATTATACATTTATGTCATGTTACATATTTATATCATGTTAGTCCTTCAGGGACATTTTCACCATTCTGGAGTCAGATGAGTTCTATACAGGACTGAGAATTCGTACGTGTCGGGTCGTTATCGTGTCGACACGATAACGACACAACACAACACGATAAGACCGAATATGAACACGACCTATTAAGGATATGTCCGACACGAACATGAACACGGCACGAAATGTACTGACACTGACACGGACACGACACGAGCACGAATATAATACGATTTTTTTCATGTTGACACGACAAGACATGAAACGATAAATTCAAATCAAAATTAGAAAATAAATTAATAAAAGAAATAAAAATATATAAAATATAATTAAACTAAGATTATATATAGATACACATATATATTATCGAATTACATGAAAACGACATGAATACGAATGTAACACGAAAATTATCGTGTTACATTAACACGACACGAAATTATCGTGTCGACACGATAAGGACACGAACACGATAAGGCTAGGCATTAACTCGTTAATTTCGTGCGTGTTCGTGTCGTGCCAAAAATTGCCAATCCTAGTTCTATATAAGTCATCTATCAATTTCTATTTTCGAATGTTGGAAATCGACGCATCTTCGAGCGCAAATATATCTATAGAGAGAAATGAGTTTAAATAAGAAACATTTTTAATTTGAGAATCAAGAACCACGACAATTTTTTATGAACAAAATGAATTCACTATGAAAGTTAATGCATCAGTTGAGAAAGTTACCGAATTCAAAAATTCAAAATTTTCACCTAAGTTCAAATCCTATGAGGAGTGATTTTTTTTTTATTCAGTAACTTCCTAGTGAGTTCATCAAATTTTACAGTGAATTCATTAGTTTTGGTTCTCACGATAAAAAATAATTCTAACGTTAACCCTCATACATACATATATATATATATATAGGAGATGTTTCAGGTAAAAAATGATAATTTTGTAGAAAATGGGAATAAATCTGAGCCTTTGATTTTCTGGATCAATGGTTGAGATTTAATTTCGGTTGTGTTACACTTTTGTATGCTATGCGGATTACTGTGCAACACTAGAACCCTTCTTGTGCTACGCTGTAATGAAAGATGTGTTAAACTGATATATTTAGTATATGTGCTATGAAGGGATAAAATATGTGATAAACTTACATGTGCAACATAATAATTTTGATTATGCTATACAAATATGAAAGATGTGCTAGACTTACATATATCTATTCTTATTTCCTACACTAAGGAGCCTTGATGCAGCCCAAGTTTTGTGAATTTAATTATTATGTGGCATATGGGCCACGTTTTTGTATCAAGATTTTCGTAGTATTTTTAGGCTTGATTGTCAGAGTCCTAGTCTATTAAAACTTCTTTTGTAAATTAGAGTTCTACTTTGATTAGGAGTCATTCTTTGATAAGGATTAGACTTCGCCACCTATATAAAGGCTTGTAAGCATACAAAATATTCAAACTTTTGATTTACGAATATATATGAGTTTTATTCTCTCTTCATTAGCTCTTGAATTTTCTTGTGTTTGCAAGAAATTCAATTATCGACGATCGACGAGACATCCATCCTAGCTCGTGTCATTCATCGTCCCGAGTTGTGCGTTAACTATCTAGTTGGGGTATAGGCGAAATCTTGACCTATATCACTCGAGGTTAGATTCGAGATTTTGGGATATTCCATCTTGTTCGCTCTTCCGTCACAGTCTCGATAGATCCTTCGCACCAACGAGGATCGTATCATTTAATATCGAGCCGACCTTCCGTTGGGTCGGTGTCTCATGTGGTTCGCGATCGCCGATCGAGGCGATCGGGTCTTATGGGGGTGGGGATGATCGTCCCACATCGTCCGCGGAAGCTTATCCCGCCTAGATATAAGGTTGGGTCCAAACCTTCCCTCGAGCGCTTTTGGGGTGAAGTTAGGGTGCCCATCTTATCATTTGGTATCGAGTGACCTTCTACTGGTCGGTGTCTCATAGGGTTCGCGGATCGCCGACCGAGGCGATCGGGTCTTATGGGGTGGGATGATCGTCCCACATTGTCATGGAGGCTTATCATGGGTGGATATAAGGTTGGATTCCCACATTTGGTATCTTGGAGGCTAGTGAATTGAAGTGGGTGAGTCCGTTTGATATAGGTGACGACTGATTTGAGGACAAATCCTTTTCAAGAGAAGGGGAATGATGCAGCCCAAGTTTTGTGAATTTAATTATTATGTGGCATATGGGCCACGTTTTTGTATCAAGATTTTCGTAGTATTTTTAGGCTTGATTATCTAGAGTCCTAGTCTATTAAAACTTCTTTTGTAAATTAGAGTTCTACTTTGATAAGGATTAGACTTTCGCCACCTATATAAAGGCTTGTAAGCATACGAAAATATTGACTTTTGATTTACGAATATATATGAGTTTTATTCTCTTCATTAGCTCTTGAATTTTCTTGTGTTTGCCAAGAAATTCAATTATCGACGATCGACGAGACATCCATCCCTCGCTCGTGTCATTCATCGTCCCCGAGTTCTTTGCGTCAACTATCTAGTTGGGGTATAGGCGAAACATCGACCTATATCACTTGAGGTTAGATTCGAGAGATTTTGGGATATTCCATCTTGTTCGTTCTTCCGTTCAGGTCGATAGATCCTTCGCACCAACGAGGATCGTATCAAGCCTTCTCACCATAACTCATCCCTATATTTTAAGATTAAAATTTACATCATTCTCTTGTCCCCTCATATTTTGTTCCCACCTCTTCTAAACGTATCATCTCACTGTGCTGCCATCACGCCTCACCCCACGCCACTCCTAGTTGTTGTTGCTACGCCACAACCACCCCTCTCAGCCCCTGCCACAACCACATGTCGTCGTCACCGTTGCCGCTCCACTCCCCTCACCGAGTGTCATCGCGACGCCGCTTCACTACTTTCACCACCCAAGAGCCACCACGCTCCATGCCACCAGGCTATACCGCGCTCAATGCCGCGGTGAAAGATTATATGCTTGTCATTTGCAAAATTTGTGGAAGATTTGCTGCATGTCATCTCTAAATAGTTTACGTGAAGTGCTATTTTGATGAAATTGATATCAAACTTTTTTTTTGTTTATGCATTTGATCATTATTGTTTATGTTATGCAAATGATTTGGAAGTTGAAATAGTGGAGTTATCATTTTACATATATTATTGAATATTTATAGCTCCATATTATTTAAAATATGATTTTAGAAAATTTCTCCTTAAATCACGAATAGAATAGTCTAAAAATACACTTGAAACGAATATTCGATACGATTCGAGTATTCGCGAATAACATATGTATCGAAATAAATATTCAAAAGAGATTCGAACACCGATTTGATTACAATGATATTCGGTTCAATTCAATTTGTTTATAGTGATATTCGATTCTATTTATTTACATCCCTACGTGCCTCATCTGTAATTAATGGGAGAACAAACGCCAGACCTTACTGGGGGTATTGACTCCATCTACAGGCTCCCTTTAAGTGGAATATGCTTATAAATATGACAACATATATCTAACATACTGCAGAAACACACTCTGCATACATCTAGCTCATACGTCGATGCTTTGTTCTCGTCTCGATTCAGCTCGTCAGAGCTCGTCGGTTTGCGGTGCTGCCACCAACGAGACGTTCGTCGTTTTATTTTTGAGGACGATATGCCAGATCCGTGAGCACTACAGAAGGGATTTCGTCTTGCGGAAAGAGGCTTCATCGACTCAATGATTTATACAATTCTATTTATTTGTAATTTTGATTTGTTTAGTTCCTTTTTATTTAACCTTCTTCTCCTAATTTATTTGTAATATGCCCAACAAGACTTGTACTAGTTTGTACCACATTGTCAACAGTTAATTCGACGCCGATGTACGACATACCTAAATTGAAAATCTTAATTTTCTATGCTACTTTCTCACAGGAGACCAATTTGTCTCTAGGATAGTCATATTGAGCTCACGAACTGACAACTTAGAGCATGCGTTTCATAAGCTGTCAAATTTTGAGATTGGACATCAGTTTTGAAGTTTCTATTAGAATCTCATGCTGAAATTGCAACCTCCATCCAAAAACTTCTTTAGTTAGTTTCTTGGATACCTGGGATCCATTGTCTATTAACAAAATCATTATTCTATTTTGTAATTTTGCATGACTTTTGAAGTTTTTGCTAAAAATTTGGGAATGTCAAAATTAAAAGTGATATTGAAATTATAAGGGTTAATTGTTGATAAATACATAAATTATAGTCAAATTTTGGGTTTTAACCAAATAAAAATCTTGATAAACAAAATATATGTATTTTATAATTTGACTTAAGTCCAAAGTTTGTTTGTCAATAATTCGATTGTCCGAAGTATAGTGGGCAATCCGAATGTATTGTTGGAAAGCTCTCCATGATGGTTTGCTATTAGTACCCCTATTGTTGGGTTTTCAATAGCCAAAAGTGGTCAGAAATGACCTAAAAGTTATCATCCTGAAAATTTATATCTTTTCTTTTCCAAAATTTGAATCCATGGCATGACAATTATAAAACTATCGTTGAGATCTTTCAATGATAGCTTCGGATTGTCCGTCAAACTCTAAACAATCAAGTTATTGGCCATCAAATTTTAGGCTTAGACCAAATTCTCTAATTTATAAAATTTGTATGTTTTTTGACCAAGATATTTTATTTGGTTAAAATCTAAAATTTTGTCATATTTTGTATATTTATATGCGATTAGCTCTAAATATAATGTTTAAAATATTGCTTGGAAATACGAATTCTTATAAAATAGTAGGTTACATCTAAACGATTAACTCTATGAAAAAAATTAAGAGGCACACTCTTATGCATGTACTTTAAATAAATTTTAAATTAAATTAATTACAAACTCTTATTATGAATCACTAAATTTTAATTATGAATCACTAAACCCTCATAATGAATTATTAACCCTAATTATGAATTATTAAATTCTAATTAAGAGTATTTAAAACCTAATTAAAGTGTTCAGGAATTAATTAAGGGGTTTTAACCGTTTAGGGGCCGGACCCCAACCAATTATCTTTCTTAAATTATATTTAATTAATTTGTTTATAAAAAGTTGTGAATAGTCCATTATTTAAGTTGCTTCCAAACGCACTAATTGCTTGAGAGAAAGAGAGAAGTGAGAATCTGACACACACGTTATACACACTACTAACTTGACCAAATGTTGTGCTGTGGACCATCATCCAGTCATCCTCAACAAACCCCCAAAACTCCTCTCTCTCTCTCTCTAAATAATACAGAGCTTATGATGATGAATGGGCGATGATCATCTCTAATTGCTTCAAGAAAAACCTCGCAATTAAATCTACCATAGTTTCTCAATCAAGATTATAATCAATATTATAACCAAGATTATACATATACATCAGAGGAGTGGGCTGCTGCACAACTGGAGAGCAACAGTAAGTCTCTCTCTCTCTCTCTCTGCGCACAGGGTAATAAATGAGGCAATGGATGGTGTTGAAGAGAGCCAACATAATCTTGTCTGTAGTTTTTAGAGTAAGTCTGTATCTCGACCAATTTCTCCCCCACTCATATCTAACTTGCACACCATCCCACCATATTTTATTGCTTAGAATATTTGGATGGCTTTTGGGGGACATACGAACTTCCTCGTTTTCTTGCACACTTCTTAACCCCCCTCTCTCTCTAAAATATGGTTTGCCTGAAACTGGATTTGTTGTTTCTGACGGTGGTGCACTGTCGTTTTATCTGAGGGTTTGGTTACTTTAATTGCTTTCTTAGCTAGGGTGGTGGGGCTGGGGGCCCATCTAAGTCTTATGTCCGAATTTATTCGCTAGGTTCTTTGATTTATTATTTCTCCTTAGATTTTCTTGGAATGAGGTCAATAATATGTAGCACTGCACCCCGCCGGGCCGCCCCCCTCCTGCTTGTTTATTGGGAATAGGGTTTCGAGCCAAAATGGGGTGGTGCGCTTACCACTAAAAGGTCCAATTCAGCATAAAACAAAAGCTGAAAAATCTTGGATTATTGAGTTGATTAGCATCTTCTCCTCACATTAGCTCAATGTTTAAATCCAAATTAGAGGCAAACTCAAGGAATTAAATTTAAACACAAGATTGTTTTGTGATTTTGATGATAGTTATGGTTTTGGAGTGATTGATATTGTGGTGTTTCATCTTCTAGCTAGCTAGGATTTTATGGAACGCAGAGGTCAAGAGAGAGAGATAGGTTTCAATCCGCCGGAATCAGAATCTCCGGTGAAGCTGCCGCTTGCCCCCATTGTCTCCACTCCGCCCGATAGGAGGGGAACTGCGACGGTTTCCACCCGCCGCGGAAGCGCGATTTTCAGCCCTACCCAAACCCTAGATAACCACCACCACCGCCAGCAGTATCTGAGTCCTCCGCCGCGCCCCCCGCCGTCGCATCATGTGCTCAAAGACCGCTCCCCAGATCCAGATCCATCCACCCCAACAGCCGGCGGGGCGTCCAATTCGAGAACTCCGCCGTCGCCGCCAGAAGATACAAACAGTTGTGTTATTAGATATCGAGAATGCCTCAAAAATCACGCCGCGAGCATGGGCGGCCATGTGGTGGACGGATGCGGAGAATTCATGCCCAACGGCGAGGACGGTACTGCCGAGGGTTTGAGATGTGCCGCCTGCGATTGCCACCGCAATTTCCACCGGAAAGAAGTCGACGGCGAGGCGCAGCCATCAAATTTGTACCAATTCCACACACCATTGCTCAACAGCCACGCCCCGCGGCTAGCGGCGGCGGCGCATCACCACCCCCAGGGTTTCGCCGCGGCGGCGCCCGCGATAATGAGATTCGGCGGCGCCGGGAAGAATCCTCGAGCGAAGATCTGAACATGTTCCAGTCCGGAAGCGGCAGCGGCCATGCCGATCTGCAGCAGTCGTCGAAGAAGCGATTTCGGACGAAATTCAGCCAGGAGCAGAAGGATCGGATGCAGGAATTGGCGGAGAAATTGGGGTGGAGGATTCAAAAGCAAGACGAGCAGGAGGTGCAGCAGCTGTGCCAGGAAACCGGCGTGAAGCGGCAGGTTTTCAAGGTGTGGATGCACAATAACAAGCAGGCGATGAAGAAGAGGCAGATTTGAAGAAGAGATGATCGTTTTAGGTGAGTAGCATCATCCGATCTTTTTGTAGACCAAACATTAATCATTAGTTGATTAATTGATCATCTCATTCTTCCCCCTTCGGTCTAATTTGTTTAACGGCGCCTTATTTTGATAAACAGACGAATTTATTTGTGATAGGAGGTTAACATAATCTTATGAATTATGTGCGAGCTAGCTCAGAAATTAATTAAAGGATTTGTCTATGTATCTCTCACGATTGGTGTGACTAGCCCAGGCTAAGCTCTGAAAAGCTGACCAACTTATCTTATACATACGAACACGCCATGTAGAACATATCTTCCAATACAGGAATTAGACCGTCTAATTTAGAGACAGAAACCATCAATGCGTCTAATTTATTTTACATGCAAATTTCGATACTTTAGAATGCGCAAATTAACCAACATAACTGTTCATCTCTTCGTGTATATTATTTTCATTAAGACTTAAAGTACACTATAATTAATACCTAAGTAAAAAAGAAAAAGAAAATTAAGCCACCTTAAGTAAATTTTAGAAATTGATGAATTTCAAGTGATGCATGATTATTCCTCTTCGTGATGAATTAATATATCATACACTATCTTTAAATTTTTGTAGTTCGTCTAGATTAAAGTAAGTATATCATATGTATCTAGATGATCATGAAGTGATGTCTAGAGGTAAATTGTAGTTTTTCATTGACTAGTACACATATTCATGTGATTGAATTAGTTGATAATTGTAGTTTTGTATCTAGAGTATATATGTCAATTAGTGCAATAAAAGTAATATTTAGTTGTCTACTTCCTAATTATGAGTGCATATTCCACTTCCAACATGATTTCATGAAATTTAGTAGTGCAAGCTAAATTTAGTGACGAGAATCTTGATATGAGTTTCGAATTTGAAGTTATTAAGTTGTTGAAACTAGTCAGAAACAAACCGATACAATAGTATTCCATTCGTTACTTTCGAATTGTGAATTACAATATATATTAAAAAAATAGAAAATATTAATAGAATAATTTCTACATAATTTTCAAGTACCGGTGGTTTACTTTTCTTGTGTAGTCTTAGGGATGTCAATGGGTGAGTTTTACTCGGACCAGAACCAATAAATAAGTAATGATTTTGGTTCTTGAACCGATCCATTAGACATTGGATCCGGATCGGACCCGAACCATCAACTATGGGTCTTAAGCGGTCCGGATCTGAACGGATTTGGAACCAGAACCAGACAAGAACCAGAATTGGAATCGAAATCGTTGCTTTATAATTTAATGGGTTATGAGTGGTTTCGAATCGATATGGATAAAACTAGTTCATTGACAAACCTATTTAAACTTAGACTTGTCAGTAGACGGGTTTTACTCGGATCAGAACCAATAACTAAGTATTGGTTCTGGAACCAGAACCAGATCCGGATCGGACCGGACCATCAAACTATGGATCTAAACGGTCAGGGTCTAAAGCAAGTCTGAAAACGGAACCGAAATCATAATGATTGCTTTAAAATTTAATAAATTTGAACGATTTCGAATCGATTCGGGAAAATCTACCAATTGACATCCTATGTAGTCCACCGCCTATGTCGCACATGAGTATTCAGTGCTCTCCTCGGATAGAAATTAAGATGCGTACTACAATTTTCCATCGTCGGAATTGGAAAAGGAAAAAGAAAAAGAAAGAAAGAAATTCTATTTTCTAGGCCGCAGAGAGAGGCAACTCATACGTCATAACCTGCACTTGGAAAGAAACAGTAGCGAGACCAAGGAGCGAATGTACGTCAACAGTTGGTTTTCTATTAAGACCGTATTTAAGATAATAACTACTTGTCGAGTAGTTATACCGTTGAAGTAATTGCCCTATATATTATGTACAACCTCATCTTGCTCCAAGGTTTAATACTTATATAACCAACATAGTATCTTAGTCCATTGAAGAATCATACATACTTAACAAAATAAAAAAGCAAACCTTATATAGTTTGAAATTTAAGGCCTTCTTTTATTCTTCCTCTTGTAGGACCGTGAGTCATGACTATTCAATTGCCTAATTCTCAAAGCGGTTCTAAAGGATAAAATTTAAGTTTATGTTCTCGTAGACATTGTTCTTAAATAATACTTCATCCATTCACCAAAAGTTTACATTGTTCGCGGTGACATGGATTTTACTAAATTATAGTAGGTGTAAAGTGAGTGGATAAAAGGTCATGCATTGTAAGTATAAAGTTATTTTTTTATATAAATAAGTGTGTAAATTGAGGGTAAAAATTACGAGATTTAGTCCAAAAAAGAAAAATACAAACTTTTGGTGGACGATGGGAATAAGATACATATATATTCCAAAATGTATTACTCCCTTCGTACATAATAATTGTATCACTTGTTGATAACATGAGTTTTAATAAAATTATTAGTGGATATTGTTTAAGTGAAAAAATGGTCACACCATGTGTTAGGTTGTGAAGGATAGGAATGAAGTGGTTGTGAAAGAAGTTATGTCCCAAAAAGGAAAGTAATACACTTTTTGTAGACAACCGTAAACAATTAAAATTGTTAGCAAATACTATTGCGCCATGTGTAAATAACAAATTAAATAGTTAATTATATTTTCTATTTTATTAATGAAATAAATTCCAACATAAATAATATATATGATTAATATTTAATTTTATCAATCAATAGGAGAATGACATGTGACAATGATAACTTGGAGAAGAAGAACCATTCAAATCGTGCCACAAAAGCCTTAGTTGCCACATAAACCCTAAAATGTCATCTAAGCCCTAAGCTCATGATATGGTGGCCCAAATCCTACAAACCCATTATCTCATACCTATAAATAGGGGTGTTGGAGCCTTCATAATGAGGAGGCGAAGACAAGTGAAAGAGAAGGAAAATGAAGTGAAGAAGAAGTGAAAAAATGGAAGCTTGAAGAGCTCAGAGCATTTGAAGATTTTTATGCAAAGTCTTCTTCAACATTCAAGGCGTTCTTCGTGCAAATCAGCTCGTTCTTTGTCGAAATCATCCTCCAAATCAAATCAAAGATGACGTTCAATCTGAAAACAAGGTGAAAACCCTCAACATCGACGTTCAAAGTTGAAGATTTTCAAGGCGTTATTCAACACTTCAAATCAAATCCAACATTCGATCTGAAAACAAAGCCAAAATCATTTAGATTACATCAAATTCACACTTCAAGTTCAAGGAGATCAAGGAACCACATCCCCCAACACCTTGAAGAACATCCACAGATCGTTCAAGAACTCAAATTGAAGAGTAGAATCATATGATAAAATAGAGATCGAACTTGCACAATTATACTTTGTTAAAAAAAATATTGATTTTGTATAAAATTTTTGTTTATTGAATTAAATACAAAAATTTGTATTACAATAATAAGTAATAAGTCTGACACACTTATTGTGGGCAAGGAGAATTAAATTCTTACCAATTTGCACGCCACGTGGTTATAGCAATCTTGATTTTAACTATCATAATTAATTATAACTGACAGACTTATTGAATGCCCTCAACTAAATGAGTACAGTGTTCTATGGTGATATTTATTTTGCAGTAAAAAAAGAACCAGATTAAAGCATGGGACTATTTAATACAACGCTACTAATGCTGTGATTGCAGGGACCTCAAAAAATCTGATGAGAAAAAAAAGAAATGGAAAATTACACAAAATTATAGTGTTGCAACTTGCAATGGACATGCCTATTTTAATTCGGTCATATCTTGTTAGATATGATGATCCATTGATGATTTCGTTCACCATCAGCACGAACGATCGATATGGAAGTTTTAATTCATATGTTGTATGCTTGATATGTACACGTATTTATTATATCATAATACAAAATACAAACACTTATTTTGATTAGTATTACAGAAACTTGATTTGCCAGTTTTAGATGTATGATGATCTTACTGAGTCGTGTAAAATTGAATGCACATTAGTTATGAGTTCTCTTCATCTACAGAAAAATCTAAATTTAAAATTAAACTTCGTTTTTATGATTTATCAATAACGCATAAACAGACGATCGAATTCCAAAATACTTTAGAATATTTATAGAATTCCAGTAGACATTCAAACGAAAATGCAAAGTTGGTCATTTTTCGTTGGAATATTTATTGTATTTATCTATTCCAAAGGCCACTGTTCCCACAACTATCATGGTGTTATTTATGCTGGAATAATAAACTCCAACAAATTCTTCTTTTTATTTTAAGGAGTTTGATAGGATATTACCAACCTCTCGCGCCCACTAAGAGTTTCAAACGAATGGTACCGACTTAACGCCCCTCTCGTACACGCCCAAACACGCCTCTAAACCTAATTAAAGGCGGAGTCAGGCGAAGATAATGGGATAACAGTGGAAATCATGGGCGATTATGGTGAAGATCATGGTGGGTTATAGGAGGATCGTGAACCCGCCAATCAAGGATTCGTTACAAGGTCTACGCTAAGTATAAATAGGAGTTAGATTGAAGGTGAAAGGGTAAGAAATTATCGAATACTGAGATATTTGAGATACTCATTGTAATACAATTATAATGAACATCTTGAGGATCATCACCTCCGTGGACGTAGATCTGCTTTGATCGAACCACGAAAAGCATGTGTTTTTTATCGCTTTCTAAATCTTTCATACTAACGCATACGATTTATCATTGACGCCGTCTGTGGGAATCAGAAATAAGTACAGCATATTAATTTAACTTGCTACAATTACTAATTTATAAATTTAAAAGAAGCAAACTAGATTTGTGCAGCCGACCCGCATCAGGGGTTAATGAATCATAAACCCCTAATTAATTAGATTTATTATGGTTTTAATTAAGATTTATGTCAATTAACCCTAAACCCCTTATTAATTAGGCTTTTAATTGGAGTAATTATGGTTTTAATTAATATTTATGGATATATAATTAGGATTTGTTGATCTGTTATTATAGTTTATTAATTAACCCTAAACCTTAACTAATTAGGGTTTTAATAGAATTTATTCATCTATAATGAAGTCTTATTAGTTCATGACTAGTATTTAATTGAACTTTAGTTATCAAACAATAAGGGTGGCCATATGGTGCGGTTGTCCACACATGAGTGCAGGTTAATTTAAATCATTGAATATACCAATATGCAGATTAAAGGCCGGTGCCGCTGGAATTGTCTCTACCGCTTGCAAGCGGTATTTTGAAGGGTTGATGCTTGGAATGAATTTCTTCTCCAACAACAGGCTTGGCGGGTTTCAACGGCGCTAGACACTGTTCGTTCCTCTTTTTTTATTGGGTTATTGGCACATAAATAAACTAACTTTGAGTCTATTTTGGTTTTTCCTATGAATTTTAAAATTTTTCATAAAATACATAAACTTAATCAATTTAGTGATTTTACCATATTTCAAATTCAGGCCAAATTAGATCTGACTTAGTATCTTGGAAATTTACTATAGACAAAACGGTCAATGATATAAACGATATCGTAGATAGAGGACATAAAATATTATCGTTCCATCAAAATAAATCATTTTTTTTTATTTCTAAGATTCATCGCGTCAACTCTCGTTACAAAAATCATGTCTTCTTGTTTGTTTCATCGTCTGATTCTAGTTGAGATCCAAACAATGAATATTTTTTCTCTACGATGTCATTTATATCATTGACAATTTTGCATATGGTAAATTTTCGTGATGTTAAGTTAGATTTAATTTGGTTTGAATTTGAAATCGTGGTAAAATCACTAAAGTTATTAAGTTTGCTTATTTTGTGAAAATTTTTAAATTCCGCAGATAAAACCAAAAATGGGCCTAAATTTAATATATTTATACGCTGATAACCCTTTTTTTTCAAATATTGCCTTTATTTCAACTGTCTTTTTTATTAAAATAAAATCAGGATGCATACAACTGTGCAATTCTCATGAATATCTTGATGATAATCTTTTCTTTTTGGTACTTTTATTTGATTTTTTAAATTTCGGTTATATTTTTGTAGTGAATCAATTCTTATAATTTATCTTAATTCATTTGCAAAACATAAATGATAGTAATTTCATAAAATTTCAATTTACTCTAACATAAAAATACAAAACATAAAAGATAGGGTTAATCTGGTTTTTATTCTCAATTTTCCGTCTTTTTCAAAAATAAAAAAAAAACCCCAAATTATGTTTTCTGAAAAATTTCTATTTTTTAGCATTTTTCAAAAAATGTTCCGTCATTTCAAAAAAATGTCCATAACATACGGATTCTAAAACAATCTCTCATTTTCAGCATTTTCCTAAATATATATATCTCGTGTCACAGAATCCGACGATGGAATGATGAGTCACCTCACAAGATTCTTAGGTGGATTATTAGTTAATTGAGATGGATTTTTTTTCCAACTCACCTCTAAAAGACGTTGTTTTTATAAAGAAAAAATTAAAAAAAAAATACTATCGTTTTGATCCCACTTGTTAAATGGGCAGCACATTGATAGCTCATGTTCATGACATAATGCATAATTATTTAAATCAATTACGTTTGCCTTAGTTATAATTAATCTAAAACTTGATGTCCCCTTTTAAAATGCACGGATATAGAAATTGTTTCGGACATTCAACCAAAATCTTGATATACAAGTATACATTAGTTATAATATTTCCCATATCATCAATTAAATAAATTGATTGTGGAATTCTTCGACACTCGTATATATCTAAATTTTTATGTAGAAGGAATAAACATATATAAGTGCAGCCCGCCCTTCTTCTTTTAACTAATTTAATTTAATTTAATTAAAATTAAAATTATAAATGATAATGAATCATAATTAGGAGTGTAATTAAATTATAATGATGAATTAAATTGCAAAATTTTAATTAAATCTTAATTAACTAATATTTAATATGTTAATAATAATACTTCACATTAATCGAACTCTTGGCCTGTAATTATACCCACCTAACGGTACACGGACCAATTATTTTGCAATTATAAATCTCATAATTTAATAGTCAAAAAGAAGAAGGGACAACTTGAGTATGTTGAATGAAAAAAGTAGTCTTAGCCTCACAAAAAAATTTAAAAAATTTAAAAATTCTATCAAACACTTCTTTCAACAACAACATTGCAAGCTTGTGTGTGTGTGTTGGCCTAGTGGTAGAGTGGTTAATGCCCGAGGCCAAAGGTCTCGGGTTCGAGTCCACCATGACGCAGCCTTTAAAATTTCTGTATTAATTGACCAAAAAAAAAAACATTGCAAGCTTATCCATGAATCTAGCGAGATCGTCGCGGCATCGGTAGCAATCATGGAATTAAAAAATGTCCCATAACAACTTGCCAATTGTGGATGAGGACGATTGGTGGAAGAAGTGTTAGACGACTATCATCACATCCCTGGATTCTATGATGCGGAATATTTTCATGAAAATGCTAAAAGATGAAGTTTTTTTTTTTTTTTTTTTAAAGTAAGTTGGAGATATTTTTTTTAAAGACGAGACATTTTTTGGGAAAATTCTAAAAGATGGGGGATTTTTTTTTAAAACGTAAGGGGGGATTGCGCAACTACAGTTGTTGTTGTATTTTTACAGCAAAAAT
The DNA here is from genome assembly GCA_036937905.1 of Salvia rosmarinus. Taxonomy (NCBI): domain Eukaryota; kingdom Viridiplantae; phylum Streptophyta; class Magnoliopsida; order Lamiales; family Lamiaceae; genus Salvia; species Salvia rosmarinus. The sequence continues at coordinate 36,341,737 of CM072819.1, read as the reverse complement.
TGCATAGCTCAATAATAGAGCATAAATATGAAGTATTGTTGGAGGCTTTTCATAACAAAATAGCGTTGAGCGTTATTTTGGCTACTCATTTGGAGATGCCCTTAAGGGTTTAGGATTGATTAACCCTGATGTGGGTTATCCGTACGGCCCATACCATAGTTTTTGTCAGAAGTCGATAAATCAAAATATTTTAATATCGATTTCTGCTGCATTATCTATTTATTCATACCAACCTTCTCATATTTTCCAGCTTAAACATAAAAAGGAAATAAATAGATGCATCTATGTTGGGTATCGACCTCGTTGTTGATTCACCTTTCTCGGACGTTGGTGTTTGACCTTATCGTGATGAGAGATGGTTTGCAGCAGCCACTCTGGTCTGCAACAGTAAATCTGACCTTCTACACGCAGAATGCCTCACCTATGAACTTGAAGCTAGTCTCCAATGTTGTTCCCGCACAGACAAAGCAAAGACTGTTGATCTCAGAGATAAAAAAACACAAATGAAACTGAATACTTCGACACTTTATTATCACTAATGAAATGGCTTTAAATAGCCTAGAGATGAAGACTTAGTCTTCTACAATTATTCGGAAAAAAAAATAGAGAGCACAACTAACTTAAACGAAATACTCGGAAAACCTATTGACTCCTTATTCGTAGGAGATAATTCGAAACTTTGAAACAAACTAAAGACCAATTCAAACCCAACAATGCCTCTCCTAAACTGAAAGCGGTAGCAATCAGTTTACCTTCTCGCATACTCCAAGTTTTTCCCTCAATCGAACAAAGATCTCCAAACGCAAAGGCTTGGTTAAGATGTCTGCAATTTGTTCACTTGTTCTACAATGAACCAGCTTAACAACTCCTTCCTTAGTAAGATCCTCAAGAAATGGAATGACATCGATATGTTTGCTTCGCCATGAAGGATGGGTTCTTTGATAACTTAATAGCCGAGCTATTATCACACATGATTGTGGTGCTTCCCGATCGCTTTAACCCAAATTTCTAAGATTCTCCTCATCCAAACGCATTGGCAAGCACAAGAAGTAGTTGCAACGAATTCACCTCGTTGTTGATAAAGTTACCATCGGCCGCTTCTTTGACGCCCATGCTACTGACTCCACCACTTAGCAAAATGCATAGCCACTAGTACTTGCGTCTATCATCGATATCACCAAGATAGTCACCGTCCGTGTAACAGCTTAACTTACCCACTTCTTTCCTCTTGTAAAGACACCAAATCCTAGAGTACCTTTCAAATAACAAAGTACCATTTTTTTGCAGCATATGTCGATCATAAGGATCGCCATGTACCGCTCAACAAGCACACGACATACATCAAATCCGCCTTGTCGATGTGATGTACATTAGCTCCCAATGAGTGCTTATATAAAGTCGGATCCACCTTGTTCCCATCTCCTTCTTTTGAGAGTCTCGTCCCTGGCACAATCGGATTTTTAACCTCATTTCCATTCAACAAATGGAACCTCTCCAAGATTTCTCCTGCATATTTCCTTTGATGAATAAAAATCCCATCTGCATCTTGTATCACTTCAACGCCTAAGAAATATTTCATCTTCCCCAAGTCTGTCATATCAAACTCTTTTTCATGGATGATTTGAAACTTTGAAGCAAGTTCTCATCATTTCCGATAAAGATCAAGTCATCCACATACAAGCTAACAATTAAGATTTTGTTACCTTCCTCTGTTTTAACAAACATCGTATGCTCATATTCGCATTTTTGGAATCCTTCCTTGGAGAAGTATGTCTCAATTTTGTTGTACCAAGTGCGAGGCGCCTGCTTTAATCCGTATAAGGCCTTTGTGAATTTATAGACCTTATGCTCCTCTTCCTCTCTGATGTATCCTTGTAGCTACTCCACATAGACATTCTCAGAAAACTCACCTTGTAAAAAAGAACTTTTTACATCTAGTTGATAGACATACCATTCTTCTTGAGCTGCCAAAGCTAGAATCATACGTATGGTATCCCACCTTGCAACTAGGGTAAAAACCTCATTGTAGTCTACACCTTGTTATTGTGCATAGTCCTTTGCTACGAGCCTGGCTTTGTATTTATCCACATCTCATTTTTCATTTAGCTTTGTCTTGTATACCCACTTCACACCAATATTTTTTGTTCCATTTGGTAGCTCTGTGAGAAACCATGTTCCATTTTTCTCTATTGACTCCAATTAAGTCTCCATAGCTTTTATCCACTTATCATCTCATTTAGCTTCGTTGAAGGTGACTGGATCGGCGAATGAGGTAAACATGACAAAGTCGGCTGTGTTTTCTTCTTCTTCCAGATAGATCTTCTCAGTCTCATAATCTTGCAGGTAAGGTGGTGGCCTCCGAGTTCGTGTTGTTGGATAATTCTGATGAATCTCATGAATCTCCGGAGAGGTCTCCTCTTATCTCTCAGCTATTTCTTGTGGCAAAGGTGAATCCTAATTTAACTCTTCCTCATTGATTTCTAACTCACTTTCCTGCCATGTCAATTGTTCTTCATTCATTTTTTCGTTTGTTCCTCCCCAATTCCATCATTTTCTTCCTCAAATATAACATCTCGACTCGTCACAACCTTCTCCGTAACTGGGTTGTATAAGCGATAACCCTTCGACTCATTGCTCACTCCAATTAATACACATATGGTGCTCTTATCATCCAGTTTCTTCCTTCTTTGCTCTGGAACATGAACATGTGCCAGACACCTTAACACTCTAAAGTAATCCACCTTTGGTTTGACTCCACTCCACATCTCTTCTAGTGTTGTTTCTTTCAAAACAGAGGTGGGGCTTCTGTTTAAGACGTGAACTGCCCATCTCGCAGCTTCAGGCCAGAATCTTTTGGGGACATCTTTATCCTTTAGTATGCATCGCACCATCTCCATAATTGTACGATTCTTACACTCAGCCACTCCATTTTCCTGAGGCGTAAAGGTTGTTGTGAGTTGTCTGCACGATTCCGTCTCTTCAGTAAGTTTTGAATTCATTAGACATGTATTCTCGCTCATCCATCGTTCTCGACATACTAGTGTTTCTCCGCTCTCTCCACCTGACTCTTGAATCTTATGAAGGAAACAAAAGTCTCAGATTTATTTGACAAAATATAAACCCAAACCTTCCTGCTGTGATCATCAATGAAGGTAAGAATGTATCTTTTTTCATTGTTTGATGCTGGAGAGATTGGACCACAAAGATCCGAGTGTATCAGTTGTAATCTCCTTGATGCACGCCACATACTCTTCTTTGGAATGCTCTCTCGATGTTGCTTTCCCATCAAACAGTTTACACACTTTGTAATTTCTTATGTTTTCTATAGTTGAGGCATCCCTTTCACCATGTTCTGATACTGCAAGGTTCTCAAGCTTTTGTAATTTAGATGTCCATACCGCTTTCAGTTTAGGAGAGGCATTGTTGGGTTTGAATTGGTCTTTAGTTTGTTATAGAGTTGATGACACTCCGATACTGCATTCACGCCATTTTTGGTTGCTGTGATCTTGAACAACTTGTTCTTTGTCATTTTTGACTGCATGATCAGACCTAGCTCCGGATGGTATAGCTTGCATATTCATTTCCTCATCAGAACTTCATACCCTTTCTGGAAAAGTTGTCCTATGCTCATCAACTTGCTTTTTAGGTCTGGTACGAAATACACATCGTTGATTGTGTGTGATCCCCATCGATCCGTAGACTCACATTTTCTTTTCCCAATACTATCAACAATGCATTATTCCCCAGTTTCACCGAATGACGAAACCCTTTATCGATTGAGGAGAACTAAGACTTGTCTCCACACATATGGTTGCTACAGCCTGAGTTAAGGAACCATACTTCTCCTTTGTCTTCACTTTCTCATGTGAATGCCATTAATAGTACATCATCTTCTTCGCCATCTACCTCAGCATATTTGGCTTTACCATCCCAACTTGGACATTCGTATTGAAAATGTCCAACTTTATGACATTTAAAGCACTCTATAGTCGCTATGTTAAAGGACCCCGATCTCCCTCTTCCTCTTCCTACTCATCTTCCTCTGCCTCTACCACCACGATCTTCATAGGTAACTTTCAGCGCTTGTTCTCCTCCATAGCTTAGTTTTCTCATCTTTTGCTCATGAACTGACAATGAGCTTTGTAGTTCATCTACTGAAAGACTATCAATGTCTTTGGACTCTTCGATGGAGCACACAATGTGATTAAAATTCTCATTTAGAGTGCGCAGGATCTTAGCTACTATATTCACATCTTGCATGTCATCTCCACAATTCCTCATATCATTTGCCACCACCAGCACTCTCGTGGAGTAATCGGTGATGGACTCTCCGTTTTTCATCTCCAACAACTCAAAGCTTCTCCTTAATACTCTTGAGTTCCCTTGATATTTTATCTTCATCGAGTCCCACAATTGTTTGGAGGTCTCCTTCAAGGTGATCGTCTTGAGAATGGATTTGTCAATTGCACTAAAAAGGTAATTTCTTGCTTTGAGATCCTTGATCTCGCCTCGGCAAAGAGCTTTCGCTCATCAAAAGCGCTTCCTCACTAATGGCTCTGACTCCATCTTTCACCACATCAAAGTATTACTTCGATCTCAGAAAGTTCTCCATAAGTAGACTCCAATGATTGTAATCACCGTCAAACCTCAGTATGCTCGGCTGAGCAAAATTGTTTGAATCTCCTATTTCTTTCTTAGTCACTCACCCGTGTTTACATTCTCTCTCACTTGTGTTTCCCTTTACCCCGAAATTATGCTCTAATACCAGATTTGTTGATCTCAGAGATAAAAAAACACAAATGAAACTGAATACATCGACACTTTATTATCACTAATGAAATGGCTTTAAATAGCCTAGAGATGAAGACTCAGTCTTCTACAATTATTCGAAACAGAAAAATAGAGTGCACAACTAACTTAAACGAAATACTCGAAAACCTATTGAGTCCTTAATCGTAGGAGATAATTCGAAACTCTGAAACAAATTAAAGACCAATTCAAACCCAACAAAGACAACAGCAAACTGGGGAGAAATACGAAAAATAACGAAGGAGAAGAAAAATAGATGGAGAGATCGAAGGTTCCCGGCTCAGGTACGGTAGTCTCTGCTCACACTCCTCTACAGCCACAAGGGTCTAACAGAGACTTCTATTCCGTCGACACAGCAACACTCGCAGCACTCTTTTCAACCCGATAGTTCCTCACCAAAGGATGAGAACACCCAACAAACACTAATGCTTATGGATGTTTTGGGATGATTATGACTCTCTCGTATTTCTCACAGGTTATGTACCCATGATATTAGATTTGAATCAAATTTGGATCAATCTATATTGATTGACTGCCTCCATTATGTTGTTGCTAGCAACTATCACTATTTTTGGTTTTGTATCTTCCAAATCATTCTCGTAGTAGATCCAGACCCATTTTTTATGATCATTCTAGAAAAGATTCATTCTCTTCATAAAAAATAGAAGATAGAACCAATAAAGATTTCTTTTTCGATTCATCCATGACCTCATTCAAGAATTGTTTTTGATCCAATCTATAGGAATCATTAGAAAAGGCAAATCCCTTATGATACACAAGATCCGACTCGATTGTTGATAGAGTGAATAGATCTATTATTTCTTGAAATCTCTCTTTTGATTTAAAATTGTGATGTAACGTGTATCATCCTCTGTTCCGATCATGGAATAGATAAAATAAATCAAAAATAAATTTTTGTCAAGAATGAAATCTTATTGTAACTGACAGAATTTAACACTTCGTCAACGAGAGAAAATAAGGAAAGCATACCTGACAAAGGAAGGAAAGTGTTGTTGGTATATTAGGGTACCTCCAATGATAAGCTTGTCTTTCAGTTTTTTTTAATGATCAGTTTTTAAAAATTTATCTACTTTTTCATATTTTTCTCCATTCATATTCTTACAACATCAATTTTTATATAGATCCACAATAATATACATATAATTATATCTATAAACAATTACGGGATCCACAAAAAGAATTTAAAAAAATATTGTTATAGGATCCGAAAAAAACAAAAATCGGATTTTCTTCAAAAGTTGATTTTGTAAAAAATACCAAATAAGCATATATATAATAGTAAAAATTAGATTTTTCCAATTTTTTAAAAGAAAAAAATTATTATTAAAGAAGTTGACTTTCAACTTTTTATCACATCATATTCATTATAATGTTAAAGAAATTGATTCTAACCTTTTAACAATGAAAAAACCTATCACTAGGACACAAATCAGAGAGAGAGAGAGAGAGAGAGGAAGTAAGAAGATACAATGGGCTGCCATGGGCTAAAAGGGTTGGGTTTTTGGGTGTTGGGCCAATTACAATTAACAATCTACATCGTGGACCAAATCTTTTGCAGGGCTTAATTAAGTATGTGAATGGATGTAAGACCATAAGTGTACAATTTCTTTATCTGTAATTTAAATTAATATTGCGGCAATGAAATAAAATTAACCCAAATAGATTTGTATCTATAGCACAGAAATAATTTCAGGCCAAAATTATTCATTCCGTGCGTAATGAGTCATTTATCTTGATCTGAAAGATTATTCTTCAACAGCCAACAGCCAAAGTATTGCTATGAGCCGAAAGCATGAAGCCTATAAACGATGTGGGATTGATATAAAATGTAATATGATAGGTAACTTATGGTCAATAGATACGGAACCATAATATGTTACATTATTATAGACCATAATGCAATATTGAAGATGTGAAGTATAAATTTATGTTATAAGACGTATATTCACTGTAATAATATACGGAATTTTAGAATTTATAACTATGATTTTCTCGCCAATATAAAGACTAATTGCTTCTTCCGAGTCCGCCGATATAACGATAGAGTTTCACCCTTTGGGGACGGATAGTGTCGGCAGGTCGGTAAGATATTCCTTCACCGTGTGGAAAGCGACCGTTCCTTCCCCGCCAGTGAAACTCGAGCTCTCCTCAGATCTTGAAGAAGGAAGTCGCTTCTCGGCAGCCCCGAGATAGGAATCTACCGAGGCATCCAGCATCCAGTGAGTTTGTGTATTTCACGGATGGTTTTGGGATCCTGCATGTCGAGCACCGCTTTCACCTTGGTAGGATTGACTTTCGTGCCTTCATGAGAAACCCAAAGACCCCGTAAATTTACCCGTTCTCACCACAAATGTGCACTGGGATTGAGCTTGAGGTCGGGTCGCACTGCAGGAGTTAAGAATAGTTTCGAAGTCAATGGCCAGCCTCGCCCTGCTGACCACTATATCATCGATATGTACCTCAACAATTTCTCCTATGTGATCCTCAAGATCGTGATCCACCATTCTTGGTAGGCTCCAGCAAATAGCTTTTTAGACCGAAAGGCATCTTTCTAAGAAGCAAGACACCAAGTCGAAGAATGAACGCTTTTTGGTCGCCTTCCGCTCATCAAGACTTGGTGGTATCCCTCAGTATAACCAGAAACCGAATACCTCATGCCCGACCAATGCTTCCACCTTCTTGTCAATGTGGGGCGGGTAATAGTCTTCATGTTGTTTATTGAGGTCGGTATAGTCGACACACACGCCATCCACCTCCCGGCTTCAACTACAACGGATTAGCCATCCAAGTTGGGTATTTAACCTCGCATGATTTCGCCTCCTCGAGTCAAGTTACCTCATCTCTTATGACAGCTTCATTCACGGTAAAACTTCTTTTCTTCTCACGAACCGGTTTAGTGGTCGGATCAATGTTAAGACGATTGAGTTATGAGCTCAAGCCAGACCCCAACATATCCAATGGAGACCATGCAAATACATCCCTATATTCCCTTAGAAGTCGTGATGACCCGACGAATATCGATCGAACTCGGGTACCAACCTTGACAACTTTGGAAGGATCGTCGTCAGATAGTCAAGACTCACGATCATCCCGAGGTGGCAACTTGAGGTTCTCAGAATTGCTAGCCCTCGTGGTAAGGCCGATTCGGGTTGAGACTCGTAGGCATTCTTTAGCCGCTTGGTCACCCTCAATGCTTAACACTCCTACGTGGGTGGTATCTTAATGGCGAGGTGGTACACGGAGCAGCACGGCTCGTCAGCATACACCAATCTCTTCCTGTGATAATATCAGATGGAGAGGAGCCCCTGACCAGAAAATTGAACGGCTTTTGGCGACCGACCGAGCGCCTCACCTTGATCGTAAGGTAATGACACCTTCGGTTGAACCGCCTCGAGTAAAGCTCCGTGAATCGAAGGTGCAGAGGTATCCAATTCCTCCGACATCAAGTTTATCCAGCAGCTCGAATATGATGCTAACGGAGGTCCAATGTCAATGTAGACCCGATGTACATTTTTTATTACCCACCACGGTCAGATTGTAATGGCATCCCAAGCGGGCATGATCTGGCATCGGGTCGCTTGAGAACACGATATTTTCTCCATCTCGAGCCGCTTTGTTTTTCGCTCTTCTGGCTCGGCCTCGAGCTTCATTTCTAATTAACGACACCGCTGCACTAACCGGCAAAATGTTATAACAGAACTCGCGCAATTGCATTGGGACCTTCGCCCTCGCCATCTTCGTGTCGGGTTGCCGTTGAGGTCGGTCCGCAGCTGTTACCACCCATTTTTTCCTCTCGTGTTTTTTATTACCCGCCCAGTCGGCCGGGTACTTCTTCGGCCCTTCCTTCACAAGCTCGTCAACTGCGAGCCCAAGGACTCAGAATCTTCTCAGACGCGACCGCACTTTGGTGGTAGTCACAATACTTTCCCGCCGACTTTTTTCGATCCTCCTTTCATAGGAGGAGGTTTTGAAAGAGCTCAGCGTGAAGCTCAAATATTTCCTACCGGATTTAAATAAAGGGCGATCGTTATTACCTGGTTTGGTCGAGGTCCCATTTCGATTCTCATCGGTCCTTCTTTATTCTTTCGAATCAAACTTTCTTCTCTCACACCGTCGCTTCATCCTGTGATCTCTCTTCTTCCTATCCGACTCGGCCCCTTCGACAAAGTTGTCAACTGTGGTCCAAAGACGACTAGTTGCCTTTGGCCGCTCACGGGTGATCTCTTTATTCGTGAGCCCGTGTCGGATCCCGCTCTCGAATGCGCTGATGATGTAGTAGATCGTTACTCTCATCTATTTTAAGTGGATTCCATGATGAACTGGAGACCGAATTCGACATTGTTTCGCCCCGCCCCGGGCGGATTGTAAGCGATCGGACAAGGTTGTCGAGGCGGCATCTTCCGGTAAAACGCCATTTGAATCGATCCATGAGGTCTTTGAAGCAATGGATGTCTGTCATGGGCGATAAGTAACCAACGCCGAGCGCTGGAGATTAGCACCTCGAAAGACCTTTACATATGGAAATCTTCCATCCCTTGGTTCGCATATATTGGTGGTATAGCAAATAGGAAGTCGTGGGCGATCTCCAAGGCCATCGATGCAAGAATATTCTGAGCTCTGATCGGCAAGGGCGATCCAAAATTTCCTCGAAGCGAGAGATAATTCGTCCGTGTCGGCCGAATCCGGGAGTTCGCTACCATCCTCTCCGGGAGTGGGAGATCGATAACGACGCCCCGTCATCTCTTCGTGGGGAGTTCGACTGCCTTCCTCCCTTCTTCCCGTCCATTTTCATGGGTATCATGTCGAGGCGAGTAACGACTCCGGAGGGTATGAGGACGAATGAACCCTAGTATCGTATGCGATCATTATGTCGTGATGAACGTTGATTGTTTCGTGAGGTAAGCTGACCTCGATCGCTCGTTACACACCACTTCGGGCACTCTTGAGGGCCCGCCCATTTGTCCTCCGGTTGAGGAAACTCGAATTGATTGAGGTCGATTACATTATTATAGACCATAATGCAATATTGAAGATGTGAAGTATAAATTTATGTTATAAGACGTATATTCACTGTAATAATATACGGAATTTTAGAATTTATAACTATGATTTACGGAAATCAAATTATTCCATTTTCCATATCCACTTACTTACTTAGAAATTTCCCTCTAGCTTTCCTTTTGTACTTCAACTTATGTTGTTGAATTATTATTCAATTTGCCAAAAATATGAAAACCCTTTAAACATCGTGTGGGGCTGAGACGTTTTTCTTTCTTGATAATAATGGGTCTAAAGCAAGAATGACAAGCACACCAAAAAAGAAAGAAAAAATTAGTAAGCCATTTTCATTCAAAGAATTAAAATAGTGGCCTTCCCATTACAGTCAATCAAAGTCATACAGCGATTATATATCTGACTGATAAGGGTTTTTCTTTCATTACTTTTTTTCTTTTAAAGAATTACATCCGATATTTTGTATACATGTACATATAATATTACGCTTTAAAGAGACGAGTGAAATTAGAGCAAATACCTTCCACTCATGAGTCATGCACCTATTAAATAAGAGGGTGATTGGCTGAATTTTTAAGCTCTCCAAAATAATTTATAAATTATTTTCTAAATTTAAAAAATAATCTATAAATTATTTTGAAAAATTTAAAGCTCAATCGAACACCTTCTTAGTCACAACAACTAACGACAATGGCGTAAGGTTTTGGTAGCCAGCTACTAATCCATAAATTAAAGATAAGGGCATAGCATCAGATTAAGAGTTAATTTTTTTTTTATATAGATCTTGGGTTCGAAAATTGAGAATCGGAGCCTAGCACTCATCGTTTAGTTGTAATCTAGAAGATTTTGTGGATAGCGTTCAACGCCTGAGTCCAACACATCTGTAATAATATGAACAGATCAAAGCGTATCAGATAATTCTGAAATTGTCGTACGCGTTGACTGCCGTATTTTCCGTCGTTGTGTTGTATATTTATCGATACTATTACTGTAGATGTGCTGACGTTAGAATCTGGTCTGAAGTTTGCTCCATAAATTTATTTGAAGTTGTCTCCTCAACATTCCTTCGTATATGTGAATTTTAATATATTTTTTATGTAATTGATATTTTTTTCACTATAAATAATACATTTTAAATTATAGGATAAAAAATAAATAAATATTTTTTAATATGAATAATATTTTTTAATAATAAATGATACTTTTATATATCCGTACGATGCAAACGGATATACATAAGTTTTTGTGAATTTATTTTTGTTTTGCCCTGAAGGACTTTTATTGTTGATGCCACAACTTAGGAATTTCCCAAAATCATTTATAATAGAATATCTTTGAATTAATACTCGATAAATTAATAATTTTTTTAAATAATAAATTTCTTCAATTTCGATTTGAACCTAATATATAAATTCATTTATCGATTAATTAACATTTTTTTAAAATAATAAATTTCACCATTCCTAACAATATCAATTTATAGAATATGGTTAATACTCTAAAAACTCTCATGGTGCCTGCTACTTGGGTAATCTCATATACCATGTATGCAACATACGTGAATGTATATAAATTAAAGTAAAGGTCCTTGTGACTTTAGCATATATTTAGTGAGAGAACTGGACATTATCGATTCTTGTAATTGCATTGTATTTTGTATTATTATGATGACAATATAAGAAGATAAATCTAAACACGAATATGATAAATCTTTACACAAATTACAAACATTTTCCTGTTTGCACAACACGACTCATTGAAAGTTTATATATTAATAATAATTACTATTGTTAATTTTTTCAGTAAATTAATATATATTGGAAGTACATAAATTGCAGTGAGGAATGAAACACCCCGACTCCGAGCTAAAGTAAATCCACATTATTGTAAATAAATACATGTATATAAACTCAGATACATCAAATCTAAGTACAGTACGGTGAACTGATTTGTATATTATTCACATCAGTAATCCTCTTTTCATGCATTATTGATTGTGAATTGCAATACTTCAAAAAATTACAAATAAAGACGAGTTTGAGGGTAAAATTTATCTGATACTCTATGGGATGTTTCACTTGATGGATGAGATATATAATATTAATATGATAAAGTATGATGGAAGTATTTGGATTATTTAATTTTGTATTTGGATTGATTGATTATGATATAGGATAAATTGAATAATTATGACTAAAATGTAATATGATACCTAAATTATTCTTATAATACAACAGAAATACAAAATATCGAGGCAACGATGATAAAAAATAATTTTGGTAAGGGTGCTTTTGGAATTTTGTATTACGAAGTGGATGATTAAATAATCAACCCAAATTTGGGGTGATAAATTATCACTTAAATAGATGATTAGAGCACAAGCCTAATTATCCATCACGTGCTTATTCATGCAAACAAAACATGTGATAGAATATAATTATTTCATCAATTAAGCCTAACCAATCAAACCAGACACCTCATATGCATACACACCTATGTGAATATATTGGACCATTTTTTGTCCTAAGAACTAATAACCACAAGAATTCAATATGAATCAAATGAATTCACTATAAAGGTTGATGAATTCGACGGAAAAGCTACTGAATTTAAAAATTCAGAATTTTTCGTCGGGCGAATCTCATGAGTGGCAGAAATTCTATTTTTTGGATTGGTAATTTTCCCTACAGATTCATCAATTTTCACAACGAATTCATCACTTTTTTATTCTCGTGTTCTTACGATAAAAGTAGTTTTAAGTTAACCTCTTATATATATATATATATATATATATATATATAGTTTGGTTCAAATGAGAACCATTCTTATCCTAAAACTAAGAACCAAATGAATTAGTTATGAAAGTTGATGAATCTGTTGAGAAAGTTAATGAATTCAAAATTGAATTTTTCACCCGGTTCGAATCCCATGAGGGCAAAATTCTATTTTTGGATTGATAACTTTCCCGTGGATTCATCAACTTTCACCGTGAATTCATCATTTTTGGTTCTCACAATAAAATAGGTTCTCACGTTAACCCTCCCTATATATATATATATATATATATATATATATATATATGGAGTGATTATCCTAAGAACTACTCTTAGTGTAAAAACTTAGAACCAATGATAGCCATTGATCTGTTTACAATCTACGGACAACAACATACTCATGAATCCATCTATATTGTGTAATTTTACGGTCCATAGCATATATGCAAGGGTAAAAAAGTAAATTTTGCAACTAAAGGAAATTGAATCCCGAGAATCAAGAAGCTAGAAATCCTGAAGTGGTTTTCTCTCTCTCGGTTGATATGATAACATTTATTACTGATTTATGCATTTAGCTACAAAACCAAATGAATATGATTACATGTATACTGAATATTAAACAAATACGAAATGAATGTTTGATACTAAATACGAAATACTTAAACAAATACGAAATGAATGTTTGATATTAAATACGAAATACTAAATACATGTCATACTGAATATTAAACAAATACGAAATGAATGTTTCATACTAAATCATGAATATGATATACATTAATACGAAGCCAATGTGTCATACTATATCGCGAAAAATGAAAATACAATTCATCTGGTGAAGACAAAACCAAATGAATATGATTGCATGTATACTGAATATTAAATAAATATAAGAAGAATTAAGCAAATACATAATTTTTAAATCAAAATCGAAACAAAATGACCAACCATCTACTGGAACATCCATGATTAATCAATGTTTATAATATTTTGCATAAAAATGTATAATTGATGTTGGAGTTGACGAGGACCATTAATCAATGTTTCTATAATTTGCATAATATATTGAAGTAAAGGTAGAGTTTATGAATATAATATACTTCTAAACCAAATAAGGTAAACAAACCTGTGGAGATTTTGTACGCAATATATAAAATATTCATTATCCTATAAATGACTTAATAACTGCAGCAATACACCCATGAATTAAGCATCCAAAAACGGCAAAACAGTTACCACCGATTTCTAATATTACTTAAATAACCTTTATATTACTTAATTAAGATTTACATTAATTGACAATAACCGATATTGTTGGAATATTAAATCAATCACAACCATGTATCTCCTTTAAATCAACCATCAATATTGGTTCTATGTTTTTATGATAAGTTTGTTCTTATTTGAACCAAACTATATATATATATATATATATATATATATATACATATATAAATAGAGAGAGAGAGAGAGAGAGAGAAAGATTGGTTCATGTACATACAATTTCTAATATATATAAATGAGAACAAATCATATCCATTAGATTTGAAAATCTAATGATTATTTTTTAAATGTGCATCTAAATGAGTTATATATATATGTATATAATTGTCCATTTGTGCATTTGTGTCATAATTTATACATTGAATCTGAAGTGTCCATATTGATTTATCAAAGTTGATATTTTTCATCATATTTACACTATAAGGAGTGTCAACACTATTACAAAACTAAATTATGTTTTGATTTGATCCCAAAGCCTTATGATGATTGCCCAACTGATGTACCATAGAGCTCATTATATATTAGAGAGTTAGTATTTTTTGTTACAAGTTCTAACATAAGAACTTTCAGTCTAGATAGGCTCAAGATTGATAGAGTTCAAGCAGTAGTGAAGCTAGTCGTGCTGATAGGAGTGTCAACATTAGCGCAATTGAAGAGTGAATTCGAAGATTAAAGACTTATGTCGGAAGACAGAAAATTGAAGATCGGAGACTGAAGACTCGGCACTGCTGAAAACAAAGAAGTTACGAATATGACTAAGAGTCATAACAGTAGCTGGAAAGCCAAAGCTGGTTGATAAAAGTCAAAGTTGGCTAGGCTACCATAAGTCAAAGCTGTTGATTAATAGTCAAAGCTGTCGACACCAATTCAAAGTTGGATTGATGAAAAGTCAAAGCTGTCATACTGACTCATGTTCCAAACCGACAAAAGGCGAGTCCGACTTTGCGATAAAAGATGGAGCGACCGACCGCCCAACAAGCCAACGATCGATAAAACACGGAGTCAACTCAACTGAAAAAATACGAAGTTATTTAAACTTTGAGTATTTGATTCACCACGTGTCGTAACGTATCTGCAGAAGACCCTGACATACTAGAAAACATTTTCAAAGTTGTAGAGCTACAATGTACGATGATGCAGACCCTGACAGTGACGTACGAGGATTAAAACGGGAAGAATTCAAACGACAAATAGAATGGATGTGATTGGTATTCCCTCCAACGACACTATTCATCATTATTTCTATAAATACAAACAGAATTTAACCTTTGAAGGTTACCGATACGCTACGCATTCGAATATTCTCAAGCATTCAAAGTTTAAAGCTCAAGAACTTATACCCAACGATTTCGAAGAAAGGAGTTTACAGTGTCATTAGTAAACCTTTAAGAGCTCAAATATATTTATCAGCTCAAGGTTTCAGCATACACGCATTTAAGTTCTAGGATACTACTTTGTACATCTCACGCCTAGACATATTGAGTTTGTTGTGCTTGTGACAACTCAACTTTTAGTTAAAAAACTCTCTACAAAACCCCCCATAGTTTAAGTAGAAGTTTGAGCAAGTAGACAACAAAGTGTTAGTTGCTGAAAGCTTGGTTATCTTGCACCTGTAAGAAAGAGGTTAGGTTGACTGCACCCTTAATCAGTCAGAGGTTTTCTAGCACCTGTAAGCATGGGAGGAACGCCCCGTTTGATGGGATACATAAAGGTTAAGTCTGTAACTAGGTTTATATCTTGTACTCGTAAATAAGACCAAATCTCAATTAGTGGATTGACCGAGCAATTAGTCTGTGAATGTAGGAGTTGATCTCTCTGAACCACGTTAAAATCAAGTGTTGTTTACTTTCAGTATCGTATTTACATTGCATATTATTGAACTGACATCTTCAGCACACAGTAGCACAACATCGTTTTGAAACACTCTATCAGTACAATTTGATACTGAAGAGATTAGCTGAAGACTGACTAAGCCCATATTTGTGTTTTATGCTAGTTTAAGTTTTCAGTAAAAGCAAACCAGTAACCACTACATTCCATAAGCACACCAACTCTTCAGTAGTCAGTAGGTTTGCTAACTGGTATCACTCTGAACAACACTCTCTTTATCTGAACTGATCAACAATATTGACATCAATTAAACCACAACTACTAGCACAGTAGTCAGTATAGTCTTGTAAAAAAAATTGATGTCTAACTTGTGTATTTCCCCCCCTCCAATACACCAATACATACCCCCAAGGACTATCACACACGATAACATTATATATATATATATATATATATATATATATATATATATATATATATATATATATATATATATATATATATGGTGGTTGGTTTTATTGATAAATAATTTAACTTAATCACATGCTTGGTTTGAATTATTCGGCTTGATGGATAACTCGGTTCGTTCTATAATCATTCAATTGAATGATAATTTATCAACGGTTGGTTATTAATCATCATTCATTTAATAATCCATAATTTTGAATTTTTGGTTTGCCATCGAATTTTTGCATTTTTCTACAACACGAGACAATCTTGGTATTATGCTACATTTTAGTCATAATCCTTCAACTTATCCTACACCACAATCAATAAAAACACAAATCAAATAATTTAATCTTATTTTATCCTATTAAAATTATCTATATGTTGGAAGTTTTGGATAAAGGCATGTTTTTATTAGATCCTAAAACCAACTGAAAAGATATGTAGAGTTATATCTTTTCAGTGATATCTATTGATGTATTTTCTAAAAGTCAACTCATTTGTTAGGGAGCTGAACATTGCTTAGATAAATCTTAGTCTGAGTTGGATCGAATTGAAGATGTCTAGACAAGAACCAACTCAGATGGACCTAGTCAACTCATTAGAGGAAAAGCCTCAAGCCGAGAAGAAGCAGTCATAACTAGTCAACGAAGTTGGAAGCAATAAACAACATGCTTAAAGCCTACCGCATAACATCAAGGAGTAAATAACTCACTATTAAAAGATACAAGTCTGAAGAAGAATCAGAAAGATTGTAGCATCAGATCATCTAAGTTAGATAGGCATCAAATATTCAGAGAACCTGATGGACTCAAAAACTAATTAGAGGATCAAAAGTCAATCGCAACCTTGTCGCGGTTCAGAAAGCTGAATGAATAAATTAGAAGAAGTCAAATGTGTTAGCACGAGTTTAGATGTGGACTCAACTGAGGATCGAAGATGGAAGCTGATGAAGAGTCAACCAAAATGCATCTATCTGGCTCACTAGATGACAAAGTAAAAGACTTGTAGTAACCCGAAAATCTTTAAGTCTTATTTAGACCCTAATTAAGGATAATTAGGGGCTTAGAAATAATTATTTCTTAAAAATTTATAAGAAGCGCATAAGGGATTATTAATCGATAGAAATTCGATAAATTCTTAATTGAAGAAATAGAGATTAGAAAACGTAGAGATTGTTTAGAAATGAGTTTTATTATGATAAAATGTGTGAGATGTGATTATTATTATGTGTTTGAATGAAAAATGTTATTTAATTGAAAAAGTTTGCTAAGAAATGCATTAATTTTGTTTGTATGAAAATTCTCTTATGAAATGAGATTAAATATTATTTAAGTTATTAAATGTCTTGAATAAAGTATTTTATTTATATTTAGTGATAAAAGAATTATTGGACATAATTTTCAAAATTTAAGGAGTTAAGTATAATTATTTGAATTTTAACATATTAAAGCAATTAATTTATACTTATATCTAAATGAATTTGATTCCAATGTTTTGGATATAATTGTTTTGGATCCTTATAATAATGAGAAAAAATTTATATAATCTATTAAAATGTACTAAGGTATAACTTTAGTAAATTTAGAGGTGTAAATATAAGTTTATTGAAATTTGTGTATAATACTAATGAAATTAAAATTAAATGTACATTTAATTACACCTAAGCATTCTAGAAATATGATACACATAAAATATCATCGCTCAACCTCCCATTTTCTCCCAACTTTTCTCACTCACACACACACAAAATTTTATTTTCAAGTTTAATCCATATTTAAGTGGGAATTTAGTGGCAAATCAATTACTTGATTTAGCTTAAGTTTTGGGATTTAATTTGATAAAATGATGTTCAATAAATTAATTCAAAATTTTATGTTTATTGAATTAATTATGTTTATGAATTAATTATGCTTAATTAACATATACTATGGTTTTAAATTCATTAAATTCATGAAGTTAAAAATTTAAAGAATCATCCATAAACCCTAATTTTTGGTATGTGAATTATATGTTATATTTTAGTTGAATTGAGTTTAAATATATGCTTAGGAATGGATATAAACATCATATGATCAAAGAAATAAAATTTAAACCATGTTTGTATAAATTCCTAAAATTTTCAAAAATCAAGGGTGTATAGAACTTGGGGATTTTGATTTTATTTGATCCATTTGACATGATATTTATGTTTAGGGATATAAATAATGCCTAAAATGAATTTATAGGAATTTAATTCATGTATATGAATAATACCCTAATTTTCGAAAATAAAGGGGAATGGTTGAACTTTGATTTCTTGATTTTATTTGATGTATTTGATATGATATTTGAGATCTATGATGAAAATAATGCTTAAGTTGAATTTATAAGAATTTATGGACATGAAGTGTGAAAATTAGAAAATTAAAGTTTAGTATAAAGTTATGATTTTATGTGATGAAATTTGGTTAAAATTTAAATGGATCATGGATTAATGATCATTGATGCTAAATGAGTATAATTATGAGATATTTGATGTTAAATGGAATTTAGAGTGTAAAACTCTTGGAATTTCTATAAGTGTAGTTGAAGGGCATTAGCCGATTAAAGTGTAAATGAATAAGTTTAACCTTGTTTAAGTTCCTAAATGCATATTTAAGTATATAGTGATGATATTGAGGAGTTTGGGATGAAATTTGATGAGTTGGATTACTTGGGTTATTCATATTATAAATGTTACTCTGCCGAAATTTCGGTAGAATTTGTTGTTAATAAGACGTTTTGAATTGCTAATCGATAAACAATTGATAAGTAGTTAAATGAATAAGGAAGGGTTGCTAAATTCAATAATAATCTTATTTTACTAGGAACGAGCAAAGGCAATCGAGACGTGAAGAACGAAGAAACTAACGTCTTGGAATAATCGTTTGAGGAGGGTAATCGTTTGAGGTGGGTAACAGCCCGGGTTCTGGGTCCAAGACCCGAGGCGTTACGATAGGGTGGCTGATCAACTCAGTCGAGTGAAATAAAATAATTAATGAAGACTTCACGGGACATGAAAGAACTGTGATCGACACTCTAAGGGAATACCCGAATCAAAATACTTAAATGAACACGGAGTATGAGGACCCCGGTTCCCACGGAAGTTAAATATATAAGAAGTTCGAATTCAACTTCACCTTATAGGTGACATATCCACAAATGATTAGGTTTTTAGTTGTGGGCTACATGTCCCGATCAATATATTTTCACGTGGGAGCATTAAACAAAAACATAAACAACAATAAGGACCCGTTAAGGTAGACCACAACCATAGGGAAACCATCGTCTTGTCCTCTCCCATCCATCGCTCATCCTGCAAAACATTTCGAAAGAGATTTTGGGCTGAGTACTAATGTACTCAGTGAGTTAACTTGCCCATTTTATAAAACTTGTTGCGAGAAATGAAATATGGTGACATGCATGTATACCCCATAATTGCAAAGGTTTTAAAACTGAAAACCACTTCACAATTATGTAAAAACATTTCTTTCTTTTCTTTTCTTGAGCCGAAGCTCCTTAGCTCGAGTAATTTTCTGTGTTGGTGTTACCTTACCTTGACCCAAGGGATTTCTCCCAAAGGCCCTTAACTTTGCTGCGGATGGGGGACCCGGCCGAGCCACACCCACCAACAGACTTCTGGTGTACACAAAACCTTATCCCCGAAGGAAACAAGGCCCGATCGTTTCTGGTTTCTTGGCCGAAGCTCTGGTGGCGTCAGTATTACTGATCCCGTAAGGTAAACACACAACAAAACATTTTACATGCATTCACAACTTTAACTTTAAAAGCTTTGGGCTTACTAACCCAAGATACCTTGTAAAATATAACCCACCTTGTCTCGGTGAATTGATTGATCTCAACTGGTGATCTCTTCGTTTTGCTTGACAGGTCCTACAAGACAAGTCTAGGCCTTAAGCTCATGACATGATATAACTTAGCCACATCATACATCTCAGTCCTAGGTCTACCTATTCCTGGTACTAACTTTCATACTTCGAAATCATGATTCAATACATTCACATACATTCTCATCTATTCACGAATGATGATTACGCAATATGCAATGCACCTTTTTTAATCACAAGTTTCATACTCATGTTTCTTTGAAATCATGACTTGACAAAATTTGATGTCACTTTTAAAAACACGAATGCATCATGACCCTATGTCATGTTTTGTTGATTTACCATAATACGAAGTCATGCCATGATAAAACGTATGCTCATTTCGTGATGCACATTCATGTATCACGTAGTCATGTTTAGACATATTTGTATACATAAAACCATGACCACCCTTTATTCACGTTATAAATAATAAGATCGAACACTTAGTCCCAAAAATCATGAATCATACTCATATACTTATACTTAGGTCATAATACCCTTAACACCCTTCATAAGTCATAAAAACTCACAAACATGGGTTTTCTCACGTTTTCCCAACACTTAGAGAAAATTTGACTAAGTACTGAGAACTTTCTCATTTTATAAAATGCGCACTGGAATTCAAAATTCATAGTAAATAGTGTATTTATCAAAAAAATATGAGAGTGGTCATTCTGGAAAGCTATTGAACAAATATATGTGCTATAAAAATTTGGTATCCAGAGTCGTTCTATAACCCTATGATACTTCTCTTTAAAAAGAATAGTCCCAGAATATTTTCGGAAAACCACTGGGCGTTTGTTTATTTTGTAAAAATCACCACGGCCAAACTAATAGGCAAAAAATTATGAAACAGGTACTAAATAAAATTTCTATGTGTCTAGTTTATAAGTGCTCTGGTTTTAGTGAAAAAATCATCATGGTTTGGGAGAAATAATTTTTATTCCAAGGTCTATCTTTCTCTCGGCAGAAAAGCGCAACTTCAAAAGCGAATTTTTGAAAAATAGCAAATGAACTCGTATGGAGCTGAAATTTGGTATGCATATTAAAGACTCATATATATACATATGGATTAAAACACAGAATTATCTTTCCATATTTTTGGGTAGCTCACTGCAGTTTTCATATACTTCGAAAATAAATTGCTACACATGATTCCAAGCTTAGAAAACTTATAGGCTTCCATAAAAACGTCATATGAACATATTGAAACATATATCTCATGCTAGATCATACATGCAACAACATTTTGACAAACCAAAGTCACATACCAACACATATCAACACAACACTACACATAGATGACACCGAGACTCCATTCTCGCGTATCCATCTCCCTTCCACCTATTATTTTCAACAACGACCACCACCAAAAACTTAAAACTAATATGAAACTAAGGAGGACACCTCCAACAAGAAAAATAATCGATCATTACAAGAAAGGAATAGAGAAAAGCCATTACCTCTACAAGCTTCCATAAACGTCTCTCTCACTCTCTACCTCCTTCGAACTCTCTTCCTTCTTCTTACTAGCTCTTTCTTCTTCATCCAAGCTCTTGAAAAGGGTGATAATATGGTGGAAAAGGGGCTGTCTTGGTGGTGCTTGAGGATAGAAGGAGTTTTCTCCATGTTTGAGCTTGAAAATGGAAGAAAAATGGTGTTTTTGATAGGAGAGGGAAGAGGCTACGAAAATTGGGGATTAAGGGGAGAGAATGACTCTCCTTGGGAGATACAAATCTGAATAAGAGAGTGTGGGAGAGAGGTTGGTCATTCATAAGGATAGAGGGGATAACAAGGTAGGATTGTGATCATGATATGACATACACCAATGCATGTGTATGCTTTCTTACACACTCTTACACTCTCTCTCTCCTAGCCATCATTTCCACACTTAGACCCCTCATGGCTGATTTTTATACTCAAAAATATCTTTAACTATTTGATAATAAATAATATCACACATCAAAATATTGTGTGGACTATTACTAGTCCACACACATGATACACACACAAGGCACACACACATATCTAATAAAATACATATCTTGACATATAATAGCATATCATATACTTATCATATAGTAATTAATTATAATTACTCGTATATGTTCAATCGAGAATAAAAATCGACGTATACTTTGAAATTCGAAATAATTCGAATTACTATAGGACATTAAAATTTCATATGATATAATATTCCACGTAATTTAAACAATCACGTCATATGATATGCATGGTATGACTTTCGAATCTTTCATGCCTCAAATATAAATTTTCGAAATCATTCATTTATTGATCGCGCCGGATCAAATTTTAAAACCTCATGAATTTTCAATTCACCCGTGAGACTTGATACTTTAGAAACCATGCAATTTTTTTAAACATTACAAGAATTTTCTTATCCGGGAATAGGGACCTACGTAACGTCTCAATATTTATATTACTGGATTTTCTTAAGGCGAAAATTACGGGGTGTTAAAATCTACCCTCCTTAAAAAAATTTCATCCTCAAAATTTGTGTGTCCGTAACTGGTAGATTTGGGTATAGCTCGTTAACTTTGGTCTTTATCTCCCAAAGCATTTTTTTTAACATCTCTATAGAGCTTTCACTCTGGGGATCCGTCTATTTTTGGTAACTGGACTTTTCGATCTAAGTTATACTCTAGTTTTCTCTTGGTTGTTAAGATCAGGGCTAGGAGCTATGACCCCATACCTGGAAATATGCTTGGAAACAAACATACCCTTTGTTATCTGGGGCACATGGAACACATCATTTATTCCACTAAGACCAGGCGGCATAGCCATTATATAAGCTATAAGGCCTATCATTTTCTAGAACTTCAAAAGGTCTGATGGACATAGACCGTAACTTGCCCTTCTTGCTGAAATGTATAACCCTTCTCGAAGGTGACACTTTAAGGAAAACTTAGTCTCTGAACTGAAGTCTTGGTTTAGACATGTACTTGTTGGCATATGACTTTTCGACGTTGGATTTCTTTGATCCGCTGGCATATGCGGTCTATCGTGCTTCCGCTGCGCTACTATTATCATTTCTGGTATCATTACTGGTTTGAGCATAGTTCTTTTACCGATTTTATCTCGATCGAGTGTGAAGCTACATTTTTGTGCATGACGGGACTTCAACAAATCCTCTAACGTCTTGATCGTTCCTTTTATCTTGCCATCGGGTGGCGGTTGATAGGTTGTACTGGACTTCGAACGTAATCACGTGGTGCCTTGTAACAATCCGAAATTGGGATATAAATCTAGTATCTCTATCGTCATGGTTGTCATGGACCCCGAAAAAGACATGGATGGTTAGGAGAAATGAGTTAAATCTAGCTAGGATAGTTAGTAAGGCAAGGTGGAAATGATATTTTATTTTGTATCAGTATGCCTCCAAGAAGAAGAAACCCAAGTTTAGAAGAAAGAGATAGTGAAGCCACACCCCAAAATTTTCCAGATCGTGAACCTTCTCCCCCAAATCGGAAAATAGCCGAACTTTTTCTTTGTCAAAACCCACCGAACTTTATAGGGGCTGGTAGTCCCGCCGAAGCCGAAGAGTGTACGCACTGTAGAACGGATATTTAAGTTTCTGGAATGTAACGATCAAGAATGTTTGTTGTGCATAAATTTTCTGATGAAAGGACTGCGGTTTACGGTGGGAGATCGTGAAAACCTCACCCCGAACAACCGATTTAATTTTACATGGGAACAATTTAAGGAAGAACTGTATGCCAAATTCATTCCGCGAAGTTATCGAAGATAGAAAGAAATCGAGTTCATGAACCTAAAACAAGGAAGCAAGAGCGTGGCAGAGTATGATAGGGAATTTTGCACATTATCCCGATATGCACCGTACAAAGTGGAAACTGATGAGAAAATAGCAGAAATGTTTCGTTCCGGATTGCGACCTGAAATTCGGATTATTTTGGCCGCTCAGCCACCTATATCTTATGCTGAAACTCTTAATCGTGCACTAGACATGGAAATGGAAATACAATCAGAGAAAACTGGGACGGAATCAAATGCAGGTGTATCCCAAAGTCTAGTTTCATCGAAACCTTCTCAAATGAAACAACGGTATAAAGGAAAAAGAAAATGGGAAACCAAAGGATTTCCAAGTAGGAAGCCTTTTCAGCGGCAAGGACCTACGGTATCGCGACCTTTCCGACCATCTGTATCTGGACAGACATTTTTTCCTTCAAATCAGATGAGGCCACCCATGTGTCCTCAATGCAACCGCCCACACTTTGGAGCATGCAGAAGTGGAAGTAACACATGTTATACATGTGGACAGTTTGGTCATTTTACCTCTGCTTGTCCGTATAGATCAAATATGGCCGGAAGAGGAGAAAAGTCAAATTCCGTGAAACCAGTTCAAACAGTAAAGGCTATAACTGGTCACCCGCAACAGCCACAACATCAATTTCCTCTGCCACAAGTAGCCCACAGTTCGGATACATCGGTATCGCAAATGCAACTTCAACCTCCCCAAATTCAACCACAATATCAAAAAGCGTATGCGATCAAACAAAAACAATCGGAGAAAACTTCAGGCAATTTAACAGGTATGGCCCAGTTACAAGGTGTACTGTTATAATTTTATTTGATATGGGAGCTTCGCACTCTTTCATTTCAACTGCATGTGTGGATAATCTTGGGCTTTCCTTAGAAAGAGCTGAAGTAGGTTTTAAGGTGATTACTCCAATAGGTGGGGTGACTGTGGTTGATCAGATATGTCCTAACTTAGAGTTTGAGTTAAGATCACTTAAATTGAAAGCAGAGTCTCTACGCCTTTTATGCATGTGGGATATTGATATTATTCTAGGCATGGATTGATTGACTAAAAATTTCGCCACAATTCGGTGTGAGCAAAGAGAGATAGCATTCCAACCTCCAGGAAAAGAACCCACCTGTTTTTATGGAATAGATGAGAGAAGAAGATGCGTTCCTGTAATTTCTGCTTTGCAAACAGAAAAATTGCTGAGAGGTGAAGAAAATCAGGCTTATCTCGTGTATTTGAATGATGAAAGGAAAAAGGAAAGGAAAATAGAAGACGTGCCGGTTGTGAGGGAATATAAAGATGTATTCGAGAAAAATTATCTGGGTTACCTTCAAATCGACAATTGGATTTCTTCATTGATCTAGAGCCAGGGTCAGCGCCGATTTCAAAAGCGCCCTATCGAATGGCTCCAAAAGAACTGCAAAAATTAAAGATCCAATTACAAGAACTTTTGGACTTGGGATTCATTCGACCAAGTGCATCGCCTTGGGAAGCGCCTGTCTTGTTCATCAAAAAGAAAGATGGCACACTGAGAATGTGTATTGATTATCGGGAGTTGAACAAGATAACACTGAAAAATAAGTATCCACTACCTCGGATAAATGATTTATTTGATCAATTGAGAGGAGCAAGGGTATTTTCAAAAATTGACTTAAGGTCAGGTTATCATCAAATAAAAATCAAACCGAGGATATACCCAAGACTGCATTTCGAACTAGATATGGACATTACGAGTTTGTAGTGATGCCATTTGGATTAACCAATGCCCCATCAGTCTTTATGGATCTTATGAATCGTGTTTTCAATGAATATCTTGATAAGTTTGTATTGGTGTTTATTGATGATATATTAATATACTCTCCAAGTGATCTAGAACATGAAACACACTTGCGCTTAGTATTGGAAAAGTTGAGGATCGAAAGGTTATATGCTAAGTTCAGCAAGTGTGAATTTTGGCTGTATGAAGTAAATTTCCTTGGACATATAGTTGCGGCAGAAGGTATAAAAGTTGATCCTGTAAAAGTCCAAGCAGTACAAGAATGGAAACCACCCACGACTCCAAACGAAATTCGAAGTTTTCTGGGATTGGCCGGGTATTATAGAAGATTTATTGAAAGATTTTCCAAAATTTCCAGGCCAATGACACAACTGTTGAAAAAGGGAATGAAGTTTCAGTGGACCTAAGAATGTGAAGACAACTTTCAAGAATTGAAAGATAGATTAACCTCTGCTCCCATATTGACCATACCTAATCCAGAGAAAGAATATACCATTTATACGGATGCATCTCGAAACGGAATTGGATGCGTTTTGATGCAAGAAGGAAAGGTCATCGCGTATGCATCGTAACAATTGAAACCTCATGAACATAACTATCCTACTCATGATTTGGAGCTCGCAGCTGTAGTCCATGCATTGAAAATCTGGCGGCATTATTTGTACGGATCAAGATGCGAAATTTTCACGGATCACAAGAGCCTGAAGTACTTCTTCGAACAAAAAGATTTAAATATGCGGCAACGAAGATGGCTCGAGCTAGTCAAAGATTATGATTGCGAGATCAAATATCATCCGAGAAAGGCTAATGTCGTCGCTGACGCTTTAAGCAGGAAAAATCAAGAAAGATTAGGAATTCTTTTGATAGAACATGAAGAATTACGAAAGGAATTCGAAAGAATGAAGCTTGAAGTGGTGCTACCTCCCCAAACAACCCAAGACATAGTAGCAGCCTTAGTGATACTTCCGGATTTGAGAGCCCGAATAATTGAAGCACAACAACGAGATGCACAACTGGAAGCATTACGGGCAAGAATTAGATTAGGAAATCTTCCTGGATATTATGAAGCAGTGGACAATGCGATTATGTTCGGCAATCGAATTTGTGTGCCTAATGACGACAAGTTGAAAGATGAAATTATGAGCGAAGCTCATAATGTTCCGTATGCCTCGCATCCTGGAAGCACGAAGATGTATCAAGATCTCAAACAGAGGTTCGTGTGGACAGGAATGAAACAAGACATTGCATCCTACGTCGAACGATGTTTAGCGTGTCAACAAGTAAAAGCTTTGCATCAGAGACCGTATGGAAAGTTGCAGCCTCTAGAAGTTTCGGAATGGAAATGGGATCACATTGCGATGGACTTTGCAATTGGATTACCCAGGCCGAGACGAGGAAACACTTATATTTAGGTAATCATTGATCGATTAACCAAGAGTGCCCATTTTATTCCAATTCCGATAACATACGGAGCGGATAAGCTAGCACAGATCTACGTTTGAGAAATCATTTGCTTGCATGGAGTGCCGATATCAATTACATCTGATCGTGATACCAAATTCAATTCATGATTTTGGATGACTTTTCAAAAAGAATTGGGTACTGATTAAATTTTAGTACCGTATTTTATCCCCAAATAGATGGTCAAACCGAGAGGACGATTCAAACGCTAGAAGATATGCTCCGAACAGTGGTGCTAGACCGGGAAGATCAATGGAAACAAGTTCTACCATTGATCGAATTCGCTTATAATAACAGTTACCAAGCTACGATCAACATGGCTCCCTACTAAGCGCTATATGGCAAAAAGTGCAGATCACCCCTTTATTGGGATGAAGTGGGAGAAAGAAAGATTCTTGGCCCTGAAGCGATAGAAGAAATGGTCCAGATAGTACGATAGATAAAGAAAAGAATGAAAGAAGCCCAAGATAAGCAGAAATCTTACGCTGATAATCGTCGTACAGAATTGAATTTCGAGGTAGGAGACAAAGTTTTTCTCAAAGTTTCCCCAACCAAAGGAGTTCATCGCTTTGGCATAAAAGGAAACTCAAGCCACGATTCATTGGACCTTATGAAGTATTGGAACGAATTGGGCCAGTGGCTTATAGGTTAGCGTTGCCACCTAACTTCGCTAACGTACACGATGTCTTTCACGTTTCTCAACTTAGAAAATATGTGTATAACCCAACGCACATCCTTCATTATGACGAAATAGTTCCCGACCCTGACTTGAGTTATGAAGAGGAACCTGAGTGTATTCTGGATCAGAAAGAACAAAAGTTCAGGAATAAGATTATTCCTTTAGTAAAAGTTTTGTGGAAGCATCATGGTCCAGAAGATGTAACTTGGGAACTAGAAGAACAAATAAAGGAGAAGTATCCAGATCTATTTTACGAGGTACTAAATTTCGGGGACGAAATTTATTTTAAGGGGGAGGGAATGTAGTAACCCGAAAATCTTTAAATCTTATTTAGACCCTAATTAAGGATAATTAGGGGCTTAGAAAGTAATTATTTCTTAAAAATTTATAACACTACAAAAAAACCCGCGAACAGCGACGAAAAATCCGTTGCTAAACATCACAAATCCGTCGCAAAAACAGAACTGCGACGGATCTAAGACGGATAAAATTCGACGCTGCAAGTCTCGTTGTTACGAAGACAACGACGGTATACATTCCGTCGCTAAACTTTGAAACGAACTTGTGACAGAAAAATCCGTCGTTGATAAGTAGTCGTTTGACCCGTCGTCTATTACGTCGAACTAACGACGGAAACTGTGCGTCGTTATTTACGACGGACTGTTTTCCGTCGCTGAATCTTATTGGCAAGTCCGTCGTAGATCCGTCGCAGATAGACACAGAACAACGACAGACTTTTTTTCGTCATTGAATAGGTCCGTCTCAGATCCGTCGCAGATCAACGACGGACTTTTTTTCGTCGTTGAAATACCACGACAAATTAAGTTGTGTTCCGTCTCAGATCCGTCGCAGTTCCGTCTCTGTTCTGTCTCTATTCCATCGCTATACTTTAAATTTTTCTCCAGCCAGTTTCAGATTAGGTTTTAGCTGGGTTTTTTACCTGTATTATATCTATCAATACTTCCAAGTCCAACAAATGCAAACTTACAAATCCAACTAATGCAAACTTCCAAATCCAACAACTATTCAATAAATCCACAATCATCACAATTCTATAATTCACAACGACTATTCGATACGGAGTTATAAATCCAAATCCAAATCCATCAATTCAACTACTGAATCCAACATATCCATAAATGAAGTAAAAACGTAAAGATAGGAATCAAGATGGTGGAGGGGGTGATCGAGGTCCAATACCGCTACTCGAGCCAGATAAGAATCACTGGAATGCCTCCTGTTGAGCTTGTAACTGAGCTTGAAGCTGTTGAAGTAACCGTGCATGCTCAGTCTGTTGTGCTTCAATCATCGACTCAGTCTGCTCACGCATCTCTCTCTCCAGCCGTAGTTGCTCTTCCATCTGCGCTATCTCTAACCGCATCTGCTCCTCCATCTCCATCAATCTGCTCTGATATCCTGGAGACTCCATACGAGATGTCGCTGCAGAGCTAGAACTAGAGTCGCTGTCCATGAATGTACGAGAGAGAGAACCAACACCAAACAATCTCTTTTTCTTCGATGCAGCGCCTCCGAGGATACCCTTGAGGATTTGAGTCCTATCTACTTCTGGGCTTTCATCTGCGCTGGTTTGAGTCAAAATCTAAACTTGGTCCTCCACCTGCTCCTGTATTTGAAGTAAAATCGTTAGTTTCCAAATTGAAGGTATTTTTACATCACTACCAAATTTAATATTTAATCTATTTACCGTGATGCTACGAGCCTTCCCATCTGTATAACTTCCATCGGGAGCGAATGATATCTCTGAAAAACATCCCACTGGACCTGAGAAATGTCGACTCCACGTTCTTTGGCCTATTCATTCACTCAAACATTATTAATGTGCATAAACTAACATTTTAGACTAAATCAAATTGAATTCGAAAAAAATACTTACAATCCGGTAGCATAATCTAAAGCACATCCGAGCCACCCCGTGCTTGACGATCCCGCCCCTCACCATCCGCTCGTCATCCTATTCCTTCTAGCTTTTTCCGCCTTAGTCTGCACCTCAAGCTGATTCCAATAATCCTGCCACGCAGGCCAATCCGATCTGGGAATGTATGGAGGTGGCAAGTCGTCAGCTCTATGCCTCTTGATATTATGAATTAGATCTTTGTATCTCACTACCGCCTTTTGGCACCATGCACGGTACACTACTTCAGTAAACAAAGCCGCATCCCAACAAAAATAATTCTGAAAGCATAAATTTGATTAGTTATTCTTCATAAGATATATATATATATATATATATATATATATATATAAACATATATGCAATAAATTAGAAAGAATACCGAAAGTCTTAAAATACACCATATCGATCATCGGGACCAATTTCCAACTGAAACCCCGATGGTTCATGACCTTCTTGAACGACTCCATTATCACATGTGCAACATCATGCGATGGACATAAAATCCTACAATTGAGTTAAAAATAATATACATTATATTCAAATAAGTACAATTGAGTTAAAAAATCTAATTAAACTATAGGTACCCATTCACAATAGTCAAGGTCTTCTTCCACATCGTCTGATGTGCAGACCCACTGCTCGACCCCTCTCCTCCACCTATTGTAAGTCCTTCTACCGAGGCGCCAACTCCTTCATCTGATGAGGTAGATGCAGAAATATTCCTATGACTAGATTAGGCTCCTCTACCTCATCCTTGACTTCCCATCTGAAATATTTTTCTAAGTCATTTACCAAATATTTTTATTACATTTTTACTTTATATTTCATCTCGTACGTTAGTAACTTAATATGCAATACATATGTATTATTATATTGAAAATGATGATCCGCCTGAATTGCAGAATAAAGAATGGTTCATTATTGTTCAAAAGATTCCCTCAAAAATATTTTATTGGAATGTTGTATTTCATATTGAGTATAAACCCAAAAATCTATGTTAAACTAAAGGAGTGTATACAAGGGATAAGAGTATGAAATAGACTTTTAAAACTTTTGTCATTAAATTTTGGGTAAATACTATTTGAAATTCTAAGGTATTCTTATTTTATGCATTTTATTTGACAAACTTATTTCAAAGTGCTGAAAATCAAAACAAAAACTTTTTTGACTTGATTGTGATAATGATCACGACTGTGTAAGTATTGCGCCTGTTTTATGAATAAATTTAGGCATGAAATGTATAATTTTGTTTTTTTTCATATTATTTTGATGATGTTGTTGGGCATTAGGGATTTAGCTGCAAGTAATTAATACTCTTCCCTTCATTCTTTAGTAATCAGTCTTTCTTTCACCAGGACCTGGAATAGATTTTTAGGTCAAAATGCAAAGAGAAGAAAGCATAGTTGAGAAATATGAGAACACACGGAAAGCACATGTCTTGCTATTACATTTACATTATAAGGCTCCTTTACCACATAATTCTGACCCTATTCATCTCTATCATAATCATCATCATTCAATGTATTATCATTTTCTGATTCCGACAATTCATCATCTTCGACTGATTCTTCATCTGCTTCTCTATCAAAGTGCCGTCAGGATGAACTCGTGTCATGTCATCATCAACCACTACACTTGTAATTAAAGGCATTTCATCTTCTTGAAATGGCGGAGGTACTATCGAACTAGATGATTCATCTGAGAATTCCACATTAGCTCTAGCTTTAATTTTGCATACATCCCACCAATCCTTTGTAGATTGTTTTAAACTCGGATAAGGACAATAGTATACTTGAGCGGCTTGTGTGGCAAGGACAAACGGTTCATACTTATTATACCTTCGCCTATAATTCACGAAACCAAATTGTATTCGGGATGCACCGATGTCCCCAATCGTGATGAATCAAACCACTCGCGATCTAAACATTGTTACGGTGTTCATAGGTAGCCCATGGTATTCCAACTCACAAACCTCCGAAGAATCGCCCATAAAATCGAGTTCATTCTTGTATCGCACCATAAGTTTCACCCTTAATGCACACACCATCGCTCATGGTGGCTCTTTGTGTCCCATGCTCTAACGTGTGAAATTTATACCCATTTATGTAGTACCCTGGATATGTCTTAATCACTGGAGAAGGCCCTTTTGCTAAATCCAATATGAATGGATTGACGACATTGTTGGTATGGTCGTTGACCTAAATCAAACAAATCAATAAACATCTATCAATCTGACTGATTAAATATTACAAAAGGTTAAGGTTTATGGGATTATATACTCACATATGTATCAAACCAATGTGAGAAGTTTCTTTCGATTTCCTTTCGAATCTCAGAGGAGGAGATCCGTGGATGTAATCTTTTCAAGAAATCGATAAACAAACTTCAAAAATAAATAGTTATAATTAGTATTTAAATAGTTATACTAATTGAAAGTTTTACAACGTGAAATTATAAATACTTACTTTAAATACATGTACGCAACTTCAACGCAATTAATAGCACATATAATCGAGCAAACATCATACTCACTCGAATTTAGATATCTCTCGACATTTTTCCAAAAGGCGCCCACTTTGCTTGAATATTGAAAGCATATTTGGGAAGTCTTCATGCCTAATATCTCCCCAACATTATAATTACGAGGCACATTCTTATGTTTCGTTCTTACATGACCCTCAAAATAATAAGAATGAATGTTGATGCTTCTTCTACTAAGTACGCATTGCAAATAGAACCCTCCACTCGAGCTTTATTTCTCACGTTGTTTTCAACTTACGTAGTATCTATCAATGTATATAAAAAGATTAATAGTTATATGTGTATATTTATAAATATGGACAACAAGCTGTTAAAGTGGTCGTTTACCTTTCAAATGGATACATCCATCGGTATTGAACGGGTCCTGCAATACGAGCTTCATCTGCTAGATGGACTAGTAGATGTTCCATTGAATCGAAGAAACTAGGAGGGAATATACGCTCGAGCTTGCATAAAATGACTGGAATATTTTCTTGAAGTTTGCACATGTCCTCAAGTTTGATGTTTCGAGAGGTCAAATCTTTGAAAAATAAACTTAATTTCATTATCGCTTCCAAACATTAGGTGGGAGAAGTTCTCGAAATGCAATCGGGAGTATACACTGCATAAAAACATGGCAGTCGTGACTCTTCATCCCAAACATCTTCAATTTGGTCATGTCTACACATCTGCCCATATTTGAGACATACCCGTCTGGAAATCTAAGACCTTTCACCCATTCGCACAAGACTTTTTTCTCATGTTTGTCAAGTGTGTAAGAAGCTTTTGGATACTTGCCTTGAAGGGAAAAACTATGTTTAGCCCTCTCCCGAGGATCTATCTTGGATGTTTAATTCACCATATATTGATTATATACCTAGCATGCACCTATATAATTAATTGCAACACGTTGGAGTTTTCTCGTGTTTACCTTTGAATTTGTCGAGGCGGAATGGATCGAGACTCGTGCTTTGACCTTCTGGACAGTATCCCGGTTGCCCAATCTCCAACGTCAAGTGAGGACGATCTATGGAGAATGCTTCGGAAAATCACCCTCAAGCTCTCAAGAATTTTGAAAATCTCTCAAAGGATGAACCTCAAATTCTCGAAAATAATGATGATGATTATTAATCATTGACCTAGATTTAATCTCTTACCTCATATTTATAATGCATTACCATAATCCTATATGGAAATTACCATAATCCCATATGGAAATTACCATAATCCTTTATGGAAATTACCATAATCCCATATGGAAATAACCATAAACCTTTATGGAAAGGATTATTACCATAATCTTATATGGAAAGGATCTATGCATATCCCATAAATATAATAATATCCTTATAGGATAAAGAGAATCAAATCCTTGCCTTGTAGAGCATAGGGGCCGATTTTGCCTAGCTTACGGGCTGGATGGGCGGGCCAGGATCAAATGCAAGGAATAAAGATGGGCCTCAAATAAATTAATTATCTTATGTTTAGCCCGAACATAAATTAATTTATAAACATTTATTCATGCCACTAGAGAATAAATCTTGACTTACCCTTTATTATCGAAGTTGAGTCGGGCTTGCACTTAGACATTACGAATCCCGTATTTAAGATATCGATCGTCCATTAATTATTTAGAGCATTACGATCGCTTAAAATAATTAATATCTTCATTTCTTAAGTAGTACCACTCAACCTTATTATTGTACTTGAGCTAACTCAACTGCAGGTTTAGTACAATAAACCTTTGAGCTCCTTAAGGGGCGTCATCATCCTAAGCGGATACGGTGACTCGATCTGAGATAACTAGCATGACATACAAGCACCGCCACCACCCAAGATGCGAAGAATATTGGGTTAGAACATATAACCTCACCCATAACAAGTCAAAGTGATGGTCGAGAACTCATACTCATCTAATACCTTATCGAGATTTAGATCATCGTAAGTCACCGAGATCTAGGTTCTTCACTACGGTCGGATAGAAGAACTCATCTCACCGTGATCCTTCAATACGTCGAGACGTGCCAAAGCATAGACAAGTAACCAAGTCAAGTCACTCATCTATATGCGCCTATACCGACAACTCGTCCTCATGTTGTCTCTCGGTGTGAAACTTTTATATCTCATTAAGCTTGACCAATCATACGGACTTCGTGATCTTCTACACACCGTATGATCTAACTTATATATGAGATAAGGGACACGGATATATGCAATCAAGTATTCATTTCGGATAGGAGATTGTAATAGGTGTAACATGAAACATTGTATACAAGCTTAACCAAAGCGCTTTCAGTATACAAATCCAACAATCTCCCACTTATACTAAAGCAAACTTTTAGTATACAATGTGTCTCTCTACTAGCTATTACAAACAAAACCATCACTTTACTTCTCCCACTTATACAAAAGTTTTCTTTCTAAGTGGGTGCCATCAAGCGCAATCCAAGTCCTCTAACGTGTCCATCGTAGACTTTTGCGGCGGTTATTCGTGAATGGATCCGCTAGGTTATCCGTCGTATCAATCTTTTCAATCAAGACGTCACCTCGTCTAACGATTTCTCGTATGACATGGTACTTCTCTCTATGTGTTTGGTCGCCTTGTGGGTCCGTGGTTCCTTCGAGTTTGCCATCGCACCGAGTTATCACGATAAACTATGATACTCTTGGGCAAACCAGTACCACACCTAGATCCATGAGGTAGTTCTTGAACCATATAGCCTCCTTAGAAGCCTCCGGCGGCTACATATTCGCTTCCATGGTAGAGTCCGCAATGCATCGCCGCTTTGCACTCCACCGTGATATGGCTCCACCTCCCAAGGTAAACACATAGCCGAGGTAGACTTTTCTCATCACGGTCGGCTTGGAAATCGAGTCAGATAACCCAAAGGCATTAGACTATCTGCGGGGTAAACCAGCCTATAATCTCGAGTCCTTTTCGGTACTTGAGTATATGCTTCATCGTAGTCCAATGAGCTTGTCGAGGTTAGGCGATATCTATCTACTATGCCTACCGCATAGTAGATATCGGCCTCGTGCATAACATTGCGTACATGAGACTTCCTACGGCGGAAGCGTAAGGAACTTGTCTCATTTCTCTATCTCCTTCGCGATCATAGGTGATCGCTGCTCAGATAAAGGAACACCATGTCCGAAAGGTAGCAATCCTTTCTTGGCGGTGCGCATACTAAAACGAGTAATCACAAGATCAATGTAAGGCGCCCGAGATAAGCTCAACATTTTCTTCTTGCGATCTCGGTAAACCTTGATCCCAAGAATGTACGCTGCATCTCCTAAGTCTTTCATTTGAAAGCGATCGGATAGCCAACTCTTTACGTCGATAATGACTTCACGTTGTTGCCAACTAGAAGAATGTCATCTACATAAAGTGCAAGAAATACCACATCACCGTTGAGATCTAACCGATACACACAACTCTCGCTAGCAACTGGGTAAATCCATAGGACTTTACCACCTCGTCAAAGCGTAAGTTCCATGATCGGAGGCTGCTTAAGTCCATAAATCGACTTCTTAAGCTTCCATACTAGATGCTCTTCACCCTTACCACATAACCTTTGGTTGTTTGCATATAGATGTCTCTACCTTCCTCAAGGTAACCGTTTAGAAAAGCGGTTTAACATCCATTTGCCAAACCTCTAGGTTGAGTGGGCTGCTATGGTCAAGAATTCGATGGACTTGAGCATTTCTACTGGTGAAAGGTCTCATCGAAATCGATGCCCTCAACTGAGTGTACCCTTTCGCCACAAGCACGGCTTTAAAAGCGAAACCTCTCCATCGGAATCTCTTCCTTTGTAAATCCACTTATCGCCTATGGCTTCCTTGCCATCTGGTAGAGGTGTCTTTTATATACATCCATAGCCGTTATGGACTCCATTTCTAAGTCCATAGCGGTGTGCCATGATCTTGCATCAATGTCTTCAGATCGCCTCCTTGTATGTCCATGGGTCGATTATTGCGTGTTCGTTTCACGGGACTAAATCAAGATTCTCCCACGAACATAAATCGCTCGGGTTGATGAACAACCTCCCACTACGACGAGGTTTTACAGCACTATGGCAATGGTGGGTCTTGAAACTTGTGGTTCTCTATCTTGCACAACTTCTTTGGTAGGTACCACTTGACGGTCGGTATCTCCGGTGGAACTCGACCCACTTCAATTTCTTGAAGTATCCGTGTCGATCCTCCCACTAGACTCGACATCTCGCACCTTTCGCCTAATCGATGGCGGAATACGATCATCTTCTAATTCTTGAAGAATGATTTCAACTTTGGACTTATGATCCTTCATATAATCATCTTCTAAGAATCGGGCATTAGTGCTAATAATGACCTTCTGATCCTTAGGACTATAGAATAAACCACCTTTCGTTCCTCTAGGATATCCAATAAACAGCCTTGTGTCGGATCTAGCCTTCAACTTGTCAGCCTTCTTGTTCAGCACGTGTGCTGGACTGCCCCATATCCTTATGTGGCTTAAATTGGGCTTGCGCCCAAACCACAACTCGAAAGGGGTCTTTTCGACTGACTTGGATGGTACTAGATTTAGCAAGTATGCCGTCGTTTCTAAGGCATACCCCCAGAACGAAATAGGCAATGTTGCATAACTCATCATTGATCTAACCATTTCCAAAAGAGTCATATTTCTTCGCTCTGACACACCATTTTGCTGTGGTATGCCCGGTGAAGTGTGCTGGGAGGTAATCCTATACTTCACTAGATAGTCCATGAACTCGTTACTGAGGTATTCGCCACCACGATCAGACCGCAGTGACTTGATACTCTTACAAAGCTTCGTCTCCACTTCCGCCTTAAACTCTTTGAATTTCTCAAAGCATTCGAGACTTGCGGTGAAGCGGTATACGTATCCGCACCTCGAGTAATCGCCAATGAAAGTGACAAAATACTCGTACCCTTCCCGAGCTTGTGTGGACATCGGTCCACACAGGTCAGAATGGACTAACTCTAACATTTCTTTGGCTCTATAACCCTTCGCTTTGAAGGGTGCGGTCGACATCTTACCTTCTATACTGTGATTCGCAGATCGGAATGGAGTAACTGTGAGATTACCCAACGCTCCATTCTTAGCCAATCTTTGGATCCTATTTAGATTGATGTGACCTAATCTAAGATGCCAGAGAAATGTGGTGTCATCTTGTGAAGAAAACTTTCTTTCTAGGGTTTGAAGAAGATGCAACATAGTTATAGGTATTATGTTTTGCAGAAATAGTATAAAGCGAATTATATAAAGTGCCATCACAGATAACTTCGTCATTTCTTATGATAGAAACACCACTATCAAAAATAACAGAATATCCATGAGTAAATAGTTTCGAAACAGAAACAAGGTTCCGCCGAAAATCCGGCACATATAAAACGTCTTTTAAAACTAAAATTGTTCTCTCAAACATAAAGTAACATCTCCGACCGCAACGGCCTCGACTTTCGCGCGTTGCCCAATGGAGATCATTATCTCGCCATTACTCGCCTCCTTGTCGCAGGAACCCCGCAGGTGTAACAAACATGATCATCGACGCTCGTGTCACTACCCAAGAATGGGTAGAACAAGTTGCTAAACATGTTTCCGTTACTAAAGCAAACGGCGCACTTGAGCCTTGAGCATAGGGCACTTAGCCTTCCAATGCCCGTCCCACCGCACTGAAGCACTTGCCTTCTCCTTCGCTTCTTCAAGCCTCCGGTGGCGACCATGTTCTGCTCCCATTACTCCCACTATTTCCTTGCCTCTACCACCTTTGGTGCCCCTTTTCTTTTCCATTTTGCAATGGAAAATTTGGGCCCTTAGATGTGCTAGCAAGAGCATGTGCTCCTTTGCCCATAACCTTCCGCAGCCACGAGATCATTGAGCAACCGACTAAGTGTATACTCGGCCTTGATCATGATCGCATTCACGCCGAAATTTCTCAAAAGACTTGGGCGGTGTATTGAGGATGATATCGACCTTGGCCGTCGTCAATACCTCCTCCCAACCGATCAAGACTATCCATGAGACGAGTCATGTGAGAGACATGTTCATGGACCGAACTTCCTTCTTCCATCTCACACGCCAAGATTTCTCTCATTGTGTGGAAGCGATTGTCCGATCCGATCGCCCAAACATACTCGAGACTTGACCAAATATCGTCGCGTCACCATCGATCGATGTTGCAATGCAAACCTTTGGACATAGTAGTCATCATATAGCATTTAGCCATTTTTTTACTTATTCCAAAGTCCGCCGACTCATTGCTCATTAGTCGATCGTCGATAAGGGCATCGGGTTTAGGAGTAGTGAGAACAAACTTGTGTTCTTCAAATGATAAGAACATATTCCATGTTTCGCTTCCACTCGATAAAATTTGGACGGATAACGGATTTTGTGCGAGCATATTGATAATCGTGTAAGAGACATATCTCGAAACGATAATGTAAACACATAAACATACGATCGCACATAATTCATAACAATAATATTGTAACCTTTTGATAAAACAATCTTAATTGAAACCTCCAATCGCCCAAGGAATCCCACACGCAAGCCACGCGTGTGGGCGTTTACACATGAACCCCCGACTGCACTAAAATATACCTTTTAGTCGTTTAATTTCAATCCATGTCAACTTATCCTTATGACAAATGAAATTAACGATTGGACCTTTCTATACCACATCACTATCACAAGAAGGACTTCATGGAAGTTGTACTTGAGGTGATGTCTAAGCAATGAACACAATTTTAACAAATAGAAATGAATTCTTAGAATTGGCATACTCACTCGGACCATACCGCCCAATTCAAATTCTTTTGTTATCTCATTTTATATCTATCTCTAGAGAACTTATGAAAATCGCACATACAAGCCCGCGTGTGGGCGTTTACATGAAACTCCCACTTCTCAATAGATTTAAAATGTTTTATTTAGAAATCTCATCTAACAAACTTATGATAAACAAGTGCAAGCACACCACAGCGTGATCGCGTTTACTCGCAGTCGCCTCACTTTGTTTAGAGATAAAAAGTGGAGGTCTTGACGTTTTAATTTTAAAATTAATTTGTCGGGTTGTTTGCTTAGTCTTTTTGTTCAAAAGGTTATTCCATGCGGATCACGTAATCCTAGCATGCTTGTCATAGAACTCAACATGTAAAACATGCTCGAAATTCTAAAATATGCTTGAAAACGCGATAAACCTAGCATGCTTACTATGCGCATCGAATTACTTAAAACACGTAAAGGTTTGTCAACATAATTTAAACATACATAGCATGCTATCGATAATTTAAACATCCACGACATGCAATGAACGATAAAAATAAAATAAAACGCTCATCGTGGCTCACTCGTGGAATCGCACTTTCCGCCTAATCTATTACATAGAATTGTAAAGCATGATCTTTATAATCTTCAAACGGGCCACGCGTGCATGGGCACGGACCGGATTCAAATCCTCCTCGCACAGCACGGACCGGACTCGTCAAAACAGATTCGGGCTAGAAAACGGATGTGGGCTCGGCCCGCGCGCGCGGCGCGTTCGCGAGCACCGTGCACGCTTGCGTGCCGTCGCCGCCGCGCCGTGCGACCCGTTTTCCGTCGTCTCGATCCGCCGCTTGCGCTTTGTTTTACTTTTATAGATAAGATTTACGGAAAAATAAATCTAATCTAACCACGAATTTTCTCGTGGTGAAAAACAAAACCGACAAAATAAAAACGAGCCACGATGAACGATGATTCAACAATTAATATATTGCGACGTAATAATCAAACGTGAATTAATCCAGCGAGCCAAGATATCGATCCGTGCTCGATACCAATTGAAGGGAAAACTATGTTTAGCCTCTCCCGAGGATCTATCTTGGATGTTTAATTCACCATACATTGATTATATACCTAGCATGCACCTATATAATTAATTGCAACACGTTGGAGTTTTCTCGTGTTTACCTTTGAATCTATCTGAGGCGGAATGGATCGAGACTCGTGCTTTGACCTACGGATCGTATCCCGGTTGCCCAATCTCCAACGTCGGTGAGGACGATCTATGGAGAATGCTTCGAAAATCACCCTCAAGCTCTCAAGAATTTTGAAAATCTCTCAAAGGATGAACCTCAAATTCTCGAAAATAATGATGATGATTATT
The DNA here is from genome assembly GCA_036937905.1 of Salvia rosmarinus. NCBI lineage: Eukaryota > Viridiplantae > Streptophyta > Magnoliopsida > Lamiales > Lamiaceae > Salvia > Salvia rosmarinus. Next base: position 36,301,359 of record CM072819.1, on the reverse strand, counting down.
AATCATCGACCTAGATTTAATCTCTTACCTCATATTTATAATGCATTACCATAATCCTATATGGAAATTACCATAATCCCATATGGAAATTACCATAATCCTATATAATACTTTATGGAAATTACCATAATCCCATATGGAAATTACCATAAACCTTTATGGAAAGGATTATTACCATAATCTTATATGGAAAGAATCTATGCATATCCCATAAATATAATAATATCCTTATAGGATAAAGAGAATCAAATCCTTGCCTTGTAGAGCATAAGGCGCCGATTTTGCCTAGCTTACGGGCTGGATGGGCCACCCCAGGATCAAATGCAGGAATAAAGATGAGCCTCAAATAAATTAATTATCTTATGTTCACCGTAACATAAATTAATTTATAAATATTTATTCATGCCACTAGAGAATAAATCTTGACTTACCCTTTATTATCGAAGTTGAGTCGGGCTTGCACTTAGACATTACGAATCCCGTATTTAAGATATCGAACGTCCATTAATTATTTAGAACATTTTGATCGCTTAAAATAATTAATATCTTCATTTCTTAAGTAGTACCACTCAACCTTATTATTGTACTTGAGCTAACTCAACCGCGGGGTTTAGTAAAATAAACCTTTGAGCTCCTTAAGGGGACGTCATCATCCTAAACGGATACGGTGACTCGATACAGATAACTAGCATGACATACAAGCACTGCCACCACCCAAGATGCGGAGAATATTGAGTTAGAACATATAACCCTCACCCATAACAAGTCAAAGTGATGGTCAGCAACTCATACTCATCTAATACCTTATCGAGATTTAGATCATCGTAAGTCACCGAGATCTAGGTTCTTCACTACGGTCAGATAGAAGAACTCATCTCACTGTGATCCTTCAATACGTCAAAGACGTACCATCATAGACAAGTAACCAAGTCAAGTCACTTCTTATCTATACTGCAGCCTATACCGACAACTCGTCCTCAAGTCGTCTCAGCTGTGAAACTTTTTATATCTCATTAAGCTTGACCAATCATACAGACTTCTGTGATCTTCTACACACTGTATGATCTAACTTAATTATATATGAGATAGGGGGACACAGATATTTGCAATCAAGTATTCATTTCAGATAGGAGATTGTAATAGTGGTAACAGGAAACATTGTATACTAGCTTAACCAAAACTGCTTTCAGTATACAAATCCAACATGCCTGTCAACTCATTCATCTTCAACTCTGGTCTATTGCAGTACAAATTAAGTTCTTCTCTTGATTTGCTCGTATCTTTCGTCTTACCTGGAATATTCATCACAGTGTTGAACACATTATCAAATACATTCTTCTCTATGTGCATGACATCCAAATTATGTCGAATCAAAAGAGAACTCCAGTACGGTAAATCCCATAATATATTCCGCTTCCTCCAACCACTACCAAAATATTTGGAAATATTACTATTTATTGCATCATTACCCATTTCAGTCACCTTCACTAGTCTCATTCCTTCAATCCTAGATAATAGTTCTTCTCCCGATAGCACTTCAGGTGGACTACTAGTAATCACCATATTCTTTCTGAATCATCTTCTATCCCTTCTGAATTGGTGATCGGGATTTAAAAACTTTCGATGATTATCAAACCATGTTGTTTACCACTTTTGGTAAAGTAAACGCTTCAAGATCCTCCATGCAATGTGGACAAGCTAACCTTCCGGTTGCATCCATCCGCACAACATAGAGTACGCAGGAAAGTCACTAATTGTCCAAAGCAATGCAGCACACATCTGAAAATTTTGTTTCAATGAGACATCATAGGTAAGGACACCGATTCCCACAAATCTACTAACTCGAAATTAATGGTTGTAAGAACACATCAATCTTTTCTTTTGGATTACGTGGCCTCGACACTAGAATTGTGAGAAACATATATTGTTCCTTCATGCACATCCATGGAGGAAGATTATAAGGAGTAACTATAACAAAGCCATGAAGAATATTGTTGCCTATTGACCAAAAGGTTGAAACCATCATCGAAAGACCCTAATCTAACATTACGAATCTCGATTCAAACAAAGGAAACTTGTGTTCAAATGTTTCCATGCAGTGTGTCATCGGATGGCACATGACCCCATCATCATCGACGATGCATGCCAACGATATACTCATTGTAGCCTCAGATGCATACAACCTCTGTAGTCGAGGAGTAAGAGGAAAATAATACATCTTCTTACATGGAATTTGTGATTTCTTTCAATTTTCAGATGCTCGATTATTGCTCTTAAAACGTGGATGCTCACAAACTTTACATCTCATCAATTTCGAATCTTGTCGCCAGTAAATCATGCAATTATGTGGACAACAATCTATCTTATGCACAGGCAATCCCATGCCACGCAATAATTTCTTCGTGCTGTAGAAGTCATCAGGTACAAGATTACCATCCGGATTTGTCTCTTTCACGAGTTACGTTATTTGATCAAAACCTTTCTCGGATATATTATTCTCGACTTTCCAACTCGGAAGTCGAGCCACAACAGACAATTGTGAATGGTTTGAGCAACCCGCCACAACGGTTTATCGATAGCCCAACATGTCGTAAAATTTTCGTGTCTCAAAGATTTGGTTCCCTTCGTGCTCAAAGAAAGTTAAAGCGAGGACCAAGAAGATCCATTACCATCGTCGATACGCACTTGATTGAGGTTCAACTTAACCGCATTGCGGGATCTATACTCACATTTGTCTCCCTCGAAAGATCCAGTGTTATAATTTGGAACAAATCCAAATTTTGAAACGTGATATAGCACGATATCTTGTACTTAATAAGGTATATTATTGCACTTCTTACAAGGACACTTGATCTTTTCCCCATCCATGAATGATAGTTGATTACTAGCAAACTCAATGAAGTTTTCAAGTCCGCGAAGAAAATCATGATTTAATCCACCACGAGTACTAAAACGCTTATACATCCATTCACGATTCTGACTCATCACGAGGAAGTGCAAATGGGATTTTGGAAGTGAGAGACAAATGTTCCTGTCATGGGGAAATGAGATTCTGGAAATGAGAGGCAAATCTTGGGAGATGAATGTTCGCAAATGTAGGGAGATGAAATGAGAGGCAAATGTTCGAGTATCAACTACTAAGCCTGACTTTAATAGTTCAACTATAGAAATAATATTCTACATCATAGTACATTTGGTTAATGATTTGGAAGTACATTTGTAAGAGGAGAGAATTTAGGTGAAAGAGAGATGCCGCATACCTCTATTTATTGGTAAATAGAAGTATGCGGCATAATTTTCTAATGTTTGGTTATGTTAGGATATATAGATGCAATTGGATAGATCTTAACCTCTATTAACACATCCAAGTCTATTTCTAATTTTCTACAAATTTAGATCCAAGTAAATTTCTACAAATATAAATGCAAAAGGCAGTAATCAACTACTTAATCAACTAATCAAAAGGCAATAAATTTCTACAAATATAGATGCAAAAGGCAGTATACTCATATTCAGATCCAAGTCTATTTCTACAATTAATCAACTACTTAAATCAACAATTTCCAGATAAAAGGCTTAATAATTTCGGACTAAAAAATATCACATGAACATACCTCTTCTCGGCTTGGAAACAACCTTGGGTTTGTCGTTGTAGCATGTTCAATCCAAGTGTGTTTGTCGAGTTCGATATTAATACGGTTATGTTTGTAATGTAATAAAACAATAATTTGTTATTATTATATTGCAAAAGAGTATATTCATAGCCCTTGCTATTTTATAGCCTTTCTATTCTTACAATGAAATATTATATATTATGTTCGTGAGAAAATTAATAATTTTTGTTGGAATGTACATAATCTTTTAATAATTATCTTAATAGTGTTATATATATGAAAGTATGACTTTATCAAATGAAATTTGATATATAGTTATTTATCATTTGTAATGATTAGTTCCAATGATATATAACACTATTAAGATAATTATTAAAAGATTAATTCCAACAAATTTGTATCTATAATTCTTCAAAATTGTGACAAAAATACTCATATAGTACAATTCTTACAAATTTTGATTAGGCTATAATATCCGTCATAAATATTTTATTTGTGGACCCAATGATTTAGTTATGAGATATTTTAATAAATAAGAGTAAAATAGGCAATCTCGAGTGTTGATGCCCCCATGGGTTCAAGCAAATTTGAAAAAAGAAGATTGGTTTGTCATTTAAAAAAAATATAACTTGAATTATCAACTTTGATCATTCTATATTCAAATTAATAACCATGTTTACTTAGGCTAAATAAGCCAAAATTTAGGTTGGAGATTTCTAATTAACCTTCTTAATGAGCCTTGCCTGCAGTCCGTAGATGGTAAATAAAACTTGATCTTTATATCCATAAATTTGATTTCAGATTCCATAATAAACGAGTCAAGCTACATCCATTGTATAATGCTTCTAAAGCTGATTGTATACCAAATACATAGCAAACTACAGTTCATATATACCATATATACCAATATAAAAATACATATATACCAATACATACATATATACCAATATACCAATACATATATACCAATACATACATATATATACCAATATACCAATACATACATATATATATAATATACCAATACATATATACCAACACATACATATATATACCAATATACCAATACATATCAATATACCAATATATATATATATTTTCCAATATATACATATATACCAATACATACATATATACTCATAATTCCGTAAATTTAAATATAAAATCAACAAATATAAATTTGAAATATAAATCGACACAGACGGGACTCATAATTCCGAAATTTAAATATAAAGGCAGATATAAATTTGAAATATAAATCGACACAGGCGGGCTGGGAAGGGGCAAGGCGGGGCTTGGGCGTGGGGGCGGGGCTGGGGGACGGGGGGCAGGCGGGAGGCGGAGGCGGCAGCGATGAGGCGGGGGCGAGGCGAGGGAGGGTTCAATTATTTGGGGCAGAGTAATGAAATTGGGGAAGAAACCCGTCTGATATGTTATTTTTAACGGCGGATTAGCGACGAAAATATCCGTCGTTATATTTAAATCCTCTAGTGACGTACTAACGACGAGAAAATGTCATTAACGACAGAATAAAATTAACGACGAAAAAAATCAGTCGTTAAATATGTGCAAAATAGAAAAAGGTAAAATCCGTTAATCTAACGACGGAATAAATCCGTCGTTAATATCTACCGACGGACTAACGACTAAATAATCGGTCGTTGAAATTCTTGGCGTAAAAAAATATAAAAAATTAATATTAACGACGGAATATATTTCGTCGTAAAATTTATTTAGAATAAATCAAATTAAAAATAATATTAACGACGGAAATAATCCGTCGTAACAATAAATAAAAAATAAATAATAAAAAATCGGTTAATTTACGACGGATCAGCGACGGTTAATTTAAGTGTACAATACAAAAAAAATCGTTAATTTAATGACGGATTGTTTCCGTCGTTAACGACAACGACGGATCAGAGACGGATATACTGTCGTTATATGTTCGCGCGAAATAGTACCGCCAAATTCCGTCGCAAATAAGTCTCAAGTCCGTCGTTAATAAAAAAATTAAAATTCGTTTGTATTCCGTCGCAAATCCGTCGCAGGATCACGACCCGAATTTTGGGCGTCGCTAATCCGTCGCTGTTCGCGCGTTTTTTTGTAGTGAAGAAGCGCATAAGAGATTATTAATCGATAGAAATTCGATAAATTCTTAATTGAAGAAATAGAGATTAGAAAACGTAGAGATTGTTTAGAAATGAGTTTTATTATGATAAAATGTGTGAGATGTGATTATTATTATGTGTTTGAATGAAAATGTTATTTAATTGAAAAGTTTGCTAAGAAATGCATTAATTATGTTTGTATGAAAATTCTCTTATGAAATGAGATGAAATATTATTTAAGTTATTAAATGTCTTGAATAAAGTATTTATTTATATTTAGTGATAAAAGAATTATTGGGCATAATTTTCAAAATTTAAGGAGTTAAGTATAATTATTTGAATTTTAACATATGAAAGCAATTAATTTATACTTATATCTAAATGAATTTGATTCCAATGTTTTGGATATAATTGTTTTGGATCCTTATAATAATGAGAAAAAAATTTATATAATCTATTAAAATGTACTAAGGTATAACTTTAGTAAATTTAAAGGTGTAAATATAAGTTTATTGAAATTTTTGTATAATACTAATGAAATTAAAATTAAATGTACATTTAATTACACCTAAGCATTCTAGAAATATGATACACATAAAATATCATCTTCAACCTCCCATTTTCTCCCAACTTTCGGCTCACTCACACACACACTCACACACAAAAATTTTATTTTCAAGTTTAATCCATATTTAAGTGGGAATTTAGTGGCAAATCAATCCAAAGAAGGTAATTACTTGATTTAGCTTAAGTTTTTGTGATTTAATATGATTAAAATGATGTTCTATATACCTAGAATTTTCGAAAATGTTGTGATGTTGAGTAAGCTTGATTTGTTTAATTATTTTAATGTTTATTAAATTAATTATGTTTATGAAGCTTAATTAAACTATACTATGGTTTTAAATTCATTAAATTCATGAAGTTAAAAATTTAAAGAATCATCCATAAACCCTAATTTTTGGTATGTGAATTATATGTTATATTTTAGTTGAATTGAGTTTAAATATATGCTTAGGAATGGATATAAACATCATATGATCAAAGAAATAAAATTTAAACCATGTTTGTATAAATTCCTAAAATTTTCGAAAATCAAGGGTGTATAGAACTTGGGGATTTTGATTTTATTTGATCCATTTGACATGATATTTATGTTTAGGGATATAAATAATGCCTAAAATGAATTTATAGGAATTTAATTCATGTATATGAATAATACCCTAATTTTCGAAAATAAAGGGGAATGCTTGAACTTTGATTTCTTGATTTTATTTGATGTATTTGATATGATATTTGAGATCTATGATGAAAATAATGCTTAAGTTGAATTTATAAGAATTTATGGACATGAAGTGTGAAAATTAGAAAATTAAAGTTTAGTATAAAGTTATGATTTTATGTGATGAAATTTGGTTAAAATTTAAATGGATCATGGATTAATGATCATTGATGTTAAATGAGTATAATTATGAGATATTTGATGTTAAATGGAATTTATAGTGTAAAACTCTTGAAATTTTCTATAAGTGTAGTTGAAGGGCATTAGTCGATTAAAGTGTAAATGAATAAGTTTAACCTTGTTTAAGTTCCTAAATGCATATTTAAGTATATAGTGATGATATTGAGGAGTTTGGGATGAAATTTGATGAGTTGGATTACTTGGGCTATACATATTATAAATGTTACTCTGCCGAAATTTCGGTAGAATTTGTTGTTAATAAGACGTTTTGAATTGCTAATCGATAAACTATTGATAAGTAGTTAAATGAATAAGGAAGGGTTGCTAAATTCAATAATAATCTTATTTTACTAGGAACGAGCAAAGGCAATCGAGACGTGAAGAACGAAGAAACTAACGTCTTGGAATAATCGTTTGAGGTGGGTAATGCTTTGCAAATTATTTTAAATAAGTTATTGTTATGCTATGAATTTATTGCTATCATGAAATTATTTTCAATCACCACATTACGAACATGTTAAAATGAATGCTTGACCACATTGTGGGTATGACGAATTACCATCTCTCACGGTAGGAAAATATTGTCTTCACGCGAGTTATGGTCGTGAGCTTGCAAATGTAGGTCGGCCATGGTATTGGGGAGGAGGCCTACTTTCCATTACCGTATGACGTAGATAGGGTATGACCGTAGTTGAGATCCTTCGGGACTAACTCGGGTATGTGATGCCGGTATGTTTCAAAAATGAAATTGTGGTGATATGATAATGAAAGATTTTTATGAAACAATCATTCAAATTGTTTTATCTAAATTCTTATTGAAAGAAAATTATGAGTTTTGAAAGTTAAGTTTGGCAATTACCCATTGAGTACTTTCTAGTACTCACACCCGCAAAGTTTTTCTGTTTGATACATGTTGAGCGTGGAAGAGATGTGGGCTTGGAACTGAGCTTAGTTGATCCCTTTTGTTGTAAATAGTTGTGCACGAATATGGGTATGCAGAGGAAATCGATTTTAACCCTCCCGAGGATCCATCTTGGATGTTTAATTCACCATACATTGATTATATTCCTAGCATGCGTCTATATAATTAATTGCAACACGTAGGGGTTTTCTCGTGTTTACCTTTGAATCATCGAGGTAGATCGGGATGAGCGGATCGAGACTCGTGCTTTGATCTTGGGATGTATCAGGTTACCCAATCTCCAGCGTCGGTGAGGGCGATCTAAGGAGAATGCTACGGAAAATCACCCTAATCCTCTCTAGTATTTTTGAAAATCCTCACTAAAACTATAGTGATTTTCGAGAATAATGATGATGGGATAATTAAGGATTAACATTGATCTTATCTCTTACCTTATATTTATAATGCATTACCATAATCCCATTAGGAAAGGATCCATGCATATCCCATAAATATAATAATATCCTTATGGATAAAGAAGATCAAATCCTTGCCATAGAGGATGAGGCGCCGATTTCCATGTGGCTACGAACTGGATGGGCCGACCCGGAGATCAAATGCAAGGAATAAAGATGGACCTCAAATAAATTAATTATCTTATGTTCGTTGAACATAAATTAATTTATAAACATTTATTCATGCCACTAGAGAATAAATCTTGACTTACACCTTTATTACCGAAGGTGAGTCGGGCTTACACTTGAGACATTTGAATCCCGTATTTAAGATATCGCACGTCCATTAATTATTTAGAGCATTACATTGCTTGAAATAATTAATATCTTTAATTCATAAGTAGTACCACTCAACCTTATTATTGTACTTGAGCTAACTCAACCTGCAAGGTTTTGTACAATAAACCTTTGAACTCCTTAAGGGGCGTCATCATCCTAGCGGATACGGTGACTCGTCTACGATAACTAGCATGACATATAAGCCTTGCCACCACCCAAGATGCGGAGAATATTGGGTTAGAACATATAACCTCACCCATAACAAGTCAAAGTGATGGTCAGCAACTCATACTCACCTAATACCTTATCGAGGTTTAGATCATCGTAAGTCACCGAGATCTTGGTTCTTCACGACGGTCAGATAGAAGAACTCATCTCACTGTGATCCATCAATACGTCAGAGACGTACCAGCATAGACAAGCAACCAAGTCAAGTCACTTCTTATCTATACCGCAGCCTATACCAACAACTCGTCCTCAAGTTGTCTCAGCTGTGATTCTTTTTATATCTCATTAAGCGACCAATCATACGGACTTACGTGATCTTCTACACAATGTATGATCTAACTTATATATGAGACAAGGGACACGGATATATGCAATCAAGTAATCAATTCGGATAGGAGATTGTAATAGTGGTAACAGAAACATTGTATACAAGCTCAACCAAAAGCGCCAAGATACAAATCCAACAATCTCCCACTTATACTAAAGCAAACTTTTAGTATATAATGTGTCTCTACTAGCTATTACAAACAAAACCATCACTTTGCTTCTCCCACTTATACAAAAGTTTCCTTTTGATAAGCCTCATTTTTACATGATTTATAAGGCTTTATTCGTTTCGTTTCTAAGTGATAAGTGACCTTTTGAGTTGTCTTTTGATATATTTATGTTTACCTTGGAAGATATTATGCCGTGTGTATTTCATGTCATTCCTTTCTAAGTTGGTGCCATCAAGCGCAATCCAAGTCCTCGAACGTGCACTTCGTAGACTTTTTGCGGCAAGCTCTTTGTGAATGGATCCGCTAGGTTATCCGTCGTATCAATCTTTTCAATCAGCACGTCTCCTCATCTCACGATTTCTCGTATGACATGGTACTTTCTCTCTATGTGTTTAGTCGTCTTGTGGGTCCGTGGTTCCTTCGAGTTTGCCACTGCACCTGAGTTATCACAGTAAACTATGATACTCTTGGGCAAACCAGGTACCACACCTAGATCCATGAGGTAGTTCTTGAACCATCTGCCTCCTGCTTGACCTCAAGCGGCTACATATTCGGCTTCCATGGTAGAGTCCGCAATGTATCGCTTTGCACTCCGCCGGGATCTGGCTCCACCTCCCAAGGTAAACACATAGCACGAGGTAGAATTTTCTCTTCTCGGTCGACTTGAAAATCCGAGTCAGTATAACCCAAAGGCATTAGACTATCTGCATGGTAAACCAATTTATAATCTCGAGTCCTTTTCGGTGCTTGAGTATATGCTTTCTTGCATCAATGAGCTTGTCGAGGTTAGGCGATATCTATCTACTATGCCTACCGCATAGCAGATATCGGGCCTCATACATAGCATTGCGTACATGAGACTTCCTACGGCGGAAGTATAAGGAACTTGTCTCATTTCCTCTATCTCCTTTGCAGTCATAGGTGACTGCTCCTTAGATAAAGGAACGCCATGTCTGAAAGGTAGCAATCCTTTCTTGGCGGTCCGCATACTAAAACGAGTAATCACAAGTATCAATGTAAGGCGCCGAGATAAGCTCAACATTTTCTCTTGCGATCTCGGTAAACCTTGATACCAAGAATGTTGCATCTCCTAAGTCTTTCATTTGAAACCGATCGGATAACCAACTCTTTCGTCGATAACAACTTCACATTGTTGCTAACTAGAAGAATGTCATCTACATAAAGTGCAAGAAATACCACATCACCGTTGACATCTAAGCGATACACACAACTCTCGCTAGACAATGGGTAAATCCATGGGACTTTACCACCTCGTCAGCGTAAGTTCGAGGATCGTGAGGCTTGCTTAAGCCCATAAATGGACTCCTTAAGCTTCCATACTAGATGCTCTTCACCTTCACCACATAACCTTCGGGTTCTTGCATATAGATGTCTCTACCTTCCTCAAGGTAACCGTTTAGAAAAGCGGTTTTCACATCCATTTGCCAAACCTCAAGGTTGAGTGGTTGCTATGGCGGAAGAATTACGATGGACTTGAGCATTGCTATAGGCGAAAAGGTCTCATCGAAATTGATGCCCTCAATCGAGTGTACCCTTTCGCCACAAGTCCGGCTTTAAAAGCGAAACCTCTCCATCTGAATCTCTTCCTCTTGTATACCCACTTACTACCTATGGCTTCCTTGCCATCCGGTAGAGTGTCTTTCATATACATCCATAGCTGTTATGGACTCGATTTCTAAGTCCATAGCGGTGTGCAATGATCTTGCATCAATGTCTTGTATCGCCTCATTTGTATGTCCATGGGTCGATTATTGCTGTTCGTTTCCGAGACTAAATCCGAAGATTCACCCACGAACATAAATCGCTCGGGTTGACGAACAACCTCCCACTACAACGAGGCGCTTGCGGCACAATGGCGGCGGTGGGTGCGATAACCCGTGGTTCTCTATCTTGCACAACTTCTTCGGGTAGGAGCCACATGCGGCCGATATCTCGGTGGAACTCAACCCACTTCAATTTCTTGAAGTATCGGTGTCGATCCACCCACTGAACACGACATCTCGTACCTTTGGCTTAATCGGGGGTGGAATACGATCATCTTCTAATTCTTGAAGAATGATTTTAACTTTGGATTTATGGTTTGTCATATAATCCTCTTCTAAGAATCGGGCATTAGTGCTAATAATGACCTTCTGATCCTTAGGACTATAGAATAAACCACCTTTCGTCCCTCTAGGATAGCCGATAAGCGACCTTGCGATAGATCTAGCCTCCAACTTATCGCCCTTCTTGTTCAAACACATGTCTTTGATCGCCCATATCCTTATGTGGCTTAAACTGAAGCTGCGCCCAAACCACAACTCGAAAGGGTCTTTTCGACCGACTTGGATGGTACTAGATTTAGCAAGTATGCCGCCGTTTCTAAGGCATACCCCGAATGAAATAAGCGTCTTTGCAAAACTCATCATTGATCTAACCATTTCAAAAGTGTCATATTTCTTCGCTCGACACACCATTTCTTTGTGGTGTGCCGGTGTAGTCTTGTTGGGAGGTAATCCCACACTTCACTAGATAGTCCATAAACTCGTTCTCGAGGTATTCGCCACCGCGATCGGACCATGATGACTTGATACTCTTACCAAGCTTCGCTCCACTTCGCCTTAAACTCTTTGAATTTTTCAAAGCATTCGACTTGTGGTGAAGCGGTATATGTATCCGTACCTTGAGTAATCGTCGATGAAAGTGACAAAATACTCGTACCTCCACGAGCTTGTGTGGACATCGGTTCACACAGTCGAATGGACTAGCTCCAACACTTCTTTGGCTCTATAACCCTTCGCCAGAAGGTCGGTTGACATATTTCCTTCTATACAGATTCGCGGTGGGAGCGAGATGGCTGTGAGATCACCAACGCCCATTCTTAGCCGGTCTTTGGATCCTATTTAGATTGATGTGACCTAATCTAAGATGCCGAGGAATGTGGTGTCATCTTGCGAAGAAAACTTTCTCTTTTAAGGTTTGATGTAGATGCTGACATAGTTATAGGTATTATGTTTAGCGTAAATAGTATAAAGTGAATTATATAATGTGCCAACACGAGATAACCGTCATCTCTTATGATAGAAACTCCACTATCAAAAATAACAGAATATCCATGAATAAATAGTTTGAAGCAGAAACAAGGTTCCATGAAAATCCAAAGCACATATAAAACATCTTTTAATACTAAAGCTGTTCTATCAAAACATAAAGTAACATCTCCGATCGCAGCGGCCTCGACTTTCGCGCGTTGCCCATGGAGATCGTTATCTTGCCATCACTCGACTCCTTGTCGCGAGGAACCCACGCAGGTGTAACAAACATGATCAGTCGCACCCGTGTCTACTACCCAAGAATGGGTAGAACAAGTCGCTAAACATGTTTCCGTTACTAAAGCAAATGGCGTACCTTGAGCCTTGAGCATAGGGCACTTGGCCTTCCAATGCCCAGTCTTGCCGCACTTGAAGCACTTGCCCCTCTCCTTTGGCTTCTTCGAGCCTCCGGTGGCAGTCATGTTCTTGCTCCTACTACTCCCACTAGTTCCCTTGCCTCTACCACCTTTGGTGCCCCTTTTTCTTTTTCCATTTTGCAACGGAAAATTTGGGCCCTTAGATGTGCTAGCAAGAGCATGTGCTCCTTTTCCCATAACTCCTTCCGTGGCCACGAGATCATTAAGCAACTAACTAAGTGTATACTCGATCTTGCTCATGATCGCATTCACGTGAAAGTTCTCAAAAGACTTGGGCAGTGTGTTGAGGATGATATCGACCTTGGCTTCACCGTCAATACCTCCTCCCAACTGATCAAGACTATCCATGAGATGAGTCATGTGGGAGACATGTTCATGGACCGAACTTCCTTGTTCCATCTTACACGGCAAGATTTCTCTCATTGTGTGGGCGGATCGTCCGATCCGATCGCCCAAACTTACTCTCGAGACTTGACCATATTTCGATCGCGTCACCATCGATCGATCTTTGCACCGCAAGCCTTTGGACATTGTAGTCATCATATAGCACTTGGCCATATTGTTCGACTTATGCCAAAGTCCGCTGACTCTCGCTGCTCTTTAGTCGATGAGTCAGTAAGGGCATCGGGTTTAGGAGTAGTGAGAACAAACATGTGTTCTTCAGCGATAAGAACATATTCCATGTTTCGTTTCCACTCGATAAAATTCGGACCGGATAAGGAATTTTGTGCGAGCATATTGATAATCGGTGTAAGAGACATATATGAAAAGACAATGTAAACACATAAGCATACGATCGCACATAATTCGTAACAACAATATTGTAACCTTTTGATAAAACAATATTGATTGAAACCTCCAATCGCCACAAGGAATCCCACATGCAAGCCACGCGTGTGGACGTTTACACATGAACCCCTCGACCAGACTAAAATATACCTTTTAGTCGTTTAATTTCAATCCATGTCAACTTATCCTTATGACAAATGAAATTAATGATTGGACCTTACTGACCACATCACTATCGCAAGAAGGACTTCATGGGAAGTTGTACTCGAGGTGATGTCTAAGCAATGACCACAATTTTAACAGCAGAAAATGAATTCTTAGAATTGGCATACTCACTAGGACCATACCGCTTCCAATTCAAATTCCTTTGTTATCTCATTTTAAATCCATCTCTAGAGAACTTATGAAAATCGCACATGCAAGCCACGCGTGTGGACGTTTACACATGAAACTCCCACTTCTCAATAGATTTAAAAGGTTTTATTTAGAAATCTCATCTAACAAACTTATGATAAACAGTGCAAGCAAGCCACGCGTGTGGACGTTTACTCACAGTGCGTCTCACTTTGTTTAGAGATCAAAAAGTGGAGGTCTTGACATTTTAATTTGAAAATTAATATGTCGGGTTTACTTGCTTAGTCTTTTGTTTCAAAAGGTTTGTCCATGCAGATCACGTAATCCTAGCATGCTTTTCTATAGAACTCAACATGTAAAACATGCTCATGAAATTCTAAAATATGCTTGAAAACGCGATAAACCTAACATGCTTACTATGCGCGTCCAATCACGAAAACATATAATATGTTTGTCTACGTAATTTAAACACACACAGCATGCTTCTGCATAATTTAAACATCCACGACATGCAATGAACGATTAAAATAAAATAAAACGTTCATCGTGGCCCACTCGTGGAACCTGCACTTTCCTGCCTAATCTATTCATAGAATTGCAAAGTACAGATCTTCATCAACTTCGAAAAATAGGCCTCGCGTGCACGGGCCCGGCCCGGATTCGTCAAAACTTGATTCGGGCCGAAAAAAAATGGGTTCGTGCCGAAAAATTGGGTCTGGGCCGGGTCGGCCCAAGATGAGCCTGGGCAGCGCGCTAGGGCACGACCCGTGCGCGCCCAAACATCGCCGCCGCCCGTCCTCGCTGGCGCCAGGCTGCCGAGAAAATCGCGCAGGCTGAGGTTTCCTGCGCGAATCTCGCGCCGTCTCGCCGAGAAATCCGCAGCACGTCGTCGCGCCACCGCCGCGTTTCGCCGCGGTCGCGAGAGTGCTCGCGAGGCACCGGGGATCTCGCACGACAAACGCCCGCCCCGTCGCCCGCGCGCGCGTGGGCGCCACGGATCTCGCGCGACGATGCCCGTGCCACCTAGAGACAACAACGGCCACGACCACGACGAGCGCCGTCGAGTGCAACTCCGACGCATGCGCGCTGCTGCGCCAGCGCCCGTGCGGCGGCTCGCGATCAGCGTGAGCACTCGCGAGCGCCGCTCGAGGTTTCCGCACCTCATCGTCGGCGTGCCGAGGCCTTGCGCAGGTCGCGCGCCCCACGCCCGGCTATCGAGCTCGCGACCCCGCGACGCCCGTGTCGCCCGACGTAGGTGCGCTTAACCGCCGACACGCCCACGGGCGCTGCCGGGCTGCCGCCACGTCCGCCGAGGCTTGCCGCCCGTGCTGCGCCGCATTCGCCGATGCCACCGAGAAACTTCGTGCATGGCACCGAGCACCGTTTCGCGCCGTGCGTCCGGTTTCTCCGGAAAGTCTTCGTCGTCTCGTTCTTCGTGCTTTCGTCTTCGTTCTTCTTTTACAGACAAGATTTACAGGGAAAAAATCTAATCTAACCACGGATTTTCGTGGTGAAAAACAAAATCCGACAAAAATAAAGCGAGCCACGATGAGCGACAGATTCAACAATTAATTAATTGCGCGCGTAATAATCAAGCGTGAATTAATCCAGCAGAGCCAAGATATCGATCCGGGCTCGATACCAATTGTAGGAAATCGATTTTAACCTCTCCCAAGGATCCATCTTGGATGTTTAATTCACCATACATTGATTATATTCCTAGCATGCGTCTATATAATTAATTGCAACACGTGGGGTTTTCTCATGTTTACCTTTGAATGCATCGAGGTAGATCGGGATGAGCGGATCGAGACTCGTGCTTTGATCTTACGGATCGTATCCGGTTACCCAATCTCGGCGTCGGTGAGGGCGATCTATGGAGAATACTACGAAAATCACCTAATCCTCTCTAGTATTTTGAAAAATCCTCACTAAAACTATAGTGATTTTCGAGAATAATGATGATGGGATAATTAAGGATTAACATTGATCTTATCTCTTACCTTATATTTATAATGCATTACCATAATCCCATTAGGAAAGGATCCATGCATATCCCATAAATATAATAATATCCTTATGGATAAAGAAGATCAAATCCTTGCCATAGAGGATGAGGGGGCGCCGATTTCTATGTGGCTACGGGCCTGGATGGGCCAGCCCAGAGATCAAATGCAAGGAATAAAGATGGGCCTCAAATAAATTAATTATCTTATGTTCAGCCCAGAACATAAATTAATTTATAAATATTTATTCATGCCACTAGAGAATAAATGCTGACTTAGCCCTTTATTACCGAAGGTGAGTCGGGCTTGCACTTAGACATTACGAATCCCCATATTTAAGATATCGCAAGTCCATTAATTATTTAGAGCATTGATCGCTTAAAATAATTAATATCTTTAATTCTTAAGTAGTACCACTCAACCTTATTATTGTACTTGAGCTAACTCAACCTGCATGGTTTAGTACAATAATCCTTTTGAGCTCCTTAAGGGGACGTCATCTTCCTAAACGGATACGGTGACTCGATACAGATAACTAGCATGACATACAAGCACTGCCACCAACCAAGATGCGGAGAATATTGGGTTAGAACATATAACCCTCACCCATAACAAGTCAAAGTGATGGTCAGCAACTCATACTCACCTAATACCTTATCGAGGTTTAGATCATCGTAAGTCACCGAGATCTTGGTTCTTCACGACGGTCGATAGAAGAACTCATCTCATCGTGATCCATCAATACGTCGAGACGCATCGGCATAGACAAGCAACCAAGTCAAGTCACTTATCTATACCGCGACTATACCAACAACTCGTCCTCAAGTTGTCTCGGTGTGATTCTTTTATATCTCATTAAGCTCGACCAATCATACGGACTTACGTGATCTTCTACACACTGTATGATCTAACTTATATATGAGACAAGGGGACACAAATATATGCAATCAAGTAATCAATTCAGATAGGAGATTGTAATAGTGGTAACATGAAACATTGTATACAAATATAAAACTAAGTTGGTTCTCTTAGAAAGAAGGTACAACTCCAACTTCAACTCTGACGAGACTTTGAACATAATTCGTTCTTCCAAACCTATATGGCTTCACCTCTTCGTCAACGGTGAAACTACATATGTTCAGTCTCTCATATCTCTAAGTCATACTTCAATGTAAAATCTATAATAGAGCTTAGACGAGTGAGCTTATCTTTTGTCTTGTTCTTCAATGTAAATGCTCAATTGAATAGTTAGATATATTGCCTCAAACCAATCTGCGATATGAGTTGTAAGAGTGTAAGTTAGGGTGAAGCCGTGAGTGAGCAGCAAGGTGTAGCTATCTAAAGCAAATATACATGGCTGAGACAGTAGGCAAGTAACTTAGAAGTCGTAAGTAATCATAAGGTGAATTTGGTGAAAATGAGGGTGAGAGGTCATGACCTGATAACGTAGGTACATATGATCTATAGTACGTAGGATCTGAAGTCACTTTCTTTGAAAGTATAAAATAAGGAATCCTAGGAGTAATTAATTCACATGTTCGTCAGGTTCGTGGAAATAGAAGGAGTTTCTCCGAACTATGTTAAAATACTTGTATCATTTACCTTGTTGTCATGCTGATTGTTTCTATTGCTTATCATACACTCAATATCTAGAAACTCAAACTCAATTTGAGACTCGCATCAATATGACGTATGCATGCATGTGACTTATGCTCTGAATTTGTCTTAATATTTTCTAAATACTTGAACAAGAACATCTTTCTATTTCCACATCATTTTGAACACATACTCAATCTAAACTGAATCTCGTTGACTGATAATCCTTATCATTAGATGATCGATAGATATGGATTGTACAAATATAATAAGCTAATAATATATAATGTAGTTGTTTGAAAAAGCCATATCTATTATTAGTCCTCTAAAATTATAACATTAGCTTATTATATATGTGTGTGATATATTTCACTTTAAGTGTGTAATTGAATTTTTTTTTATTTCATAACAAATCTCAAACTAAAATAAATATAGCTCACAAATTAAACAACATATTTAAATAGATATCACAAATAAATGTAGAATATAAAAATATATTATAATTATTTCAAAATATTTGAAATATTATATATTTTCTTATTCACTATGACAAAGAAAAATAAAATTACATATGAATGAAAGTCTATTTGAATTGAAAATGCTTCATTTAGTATCACATGTGATACAAGTTTATTCATACTTATCTATTTTCATATATTTTAATTTTACAAAATAAAAAACATATTTATTTTTATACTTTTAACTCATGTCGGATTGACAATACATGTGACACATATGAACTTAACTAAAACAAGTTAAATGAGTTGCGAGTTACATGTTTTCTTTAAAAAAAGTATTAAAATGAAAAAGAAGGAGATACATTATTATAAACTGATTAACAATACATGCTCTATTCATACATGGGAACTTGACAAATATGTAGATGAACTATGACAAATATAAGCGCATTTTATCATTTTATTAATTTTACTTAAATTACTAATATAAATTATATTTTGGTATCACAGCGAATGAAATGCTAGTTTAGTATTCATTTGAAAACATTTGAAAATCGAAATTATATAATAAATACAAGTTCATGATTTATTATGTAATTATCCAAAAAATAAATTCTTCGGCCACTATAATAATCGTATTATGTAGGTTGAAATCCGCAAAATATTATTTTATAATTTATCAGACTTTTACTCCTTTTATCATATAGTAATGAAATAATCACAGAACAAAATAAAATAAAGCACAATAGTTTAGTGTACTAGTAAAATAAGATTCATGCGTTTCTTGAAGAAAAGTTGATGGTTGACCGCTTCCACAGAAGTTCAACCACCCACTACTATTTACTATTTAGTTTGCCAAATTATCTTCTTGTCACGCCCAAATTCATATTAACACCCCAAAAATCTAACGAGCATAATAAAAAGAGCAGATAGATTACAGATAAGTAAAGGCGGTAGCAGTTACGACAATCTTTCTTCGTGGTTTCTGCTTTTGGGTTTTGACCATAATTAACTGATGCTTTAATTCCAAAAGCCCGCTCTCTCTCTCTCTCTATCTCTCTGTCCCCTCTCTCTATCTCTGCATTCATTGAGATAAAGCAAAGTGACCCACAACATCATGTTCGATTCTTCCTTTTGGATTGGGTTCTGATTTAAAGGATCAAATTGGATTGCCATGAAAATTTGTTTGGTGGGGTGCTTTAATTGTGGTTCAAGCTCCACAGCCAAAAGGGTTTAGGCCTTTTTTTTAGTTTGATGTATACATCCACGAGCTTAAGAAGTAATCTTGAGATTAAGTGGCATCTTTTTTTCAAATTGGGAATAAAAACACACACATGTAATTTCAGTTTGTACTGTTTTTGCTCTTCTGGGGCCGATTCCGAATAGAGAAAAGTTGGCCTAAAACCCTGGAGTTTTGATCATAAAGATATCTTGAGATTCTGCTGCTGCTTGAAGTAAAATTGTGGTGAAACGATTATTTTTGTGTGTGGCATGGACATCATAGGCGGTAAGGCATTTTCATGTGTTTATGTTTGATCTGTGATTCATTCTTTACGAATTTACATTTGATTGCTCTGTTTCCTGTTTGGTGTGCTTTTAATGGAATGTTTAGTTTGTGGATGAAGGCTACAGTGTCATTTATTTTATATCTGATGCATTTTGATCGATTGGGTGGAGAAAAACAATGATAGAAGATATATTAGGTGGGGAGAAATGTTTTTTGATCATTTTTTTAATATGTAATGCTTAATTGTAATTACAGGAAACCTTGTGGTTGTATAAGTTCAAAACCAGAAATGTGAGATGCTGTAGTTCGAGTGAGAGGTGTCAGGAGTTAATTATGCAAGCAGTTATTAATATAGGATATCTAGAAGTTCAAAAGAAATCTTGTAGTTCTTGATGTTGAAAGAAACAGTGCTAAGATTATGTGGTTGAAGTTGAATGTGGTTGAAGTTGAACGAGAAGCAAGCACATTCAGTATATAGATTCTTAAGATACGAATTGCATTTCTTGGTTGTTAGACTGGATATAATATGGGAAGTTTGAAGAATTACAAGTGATGCATAAAATTGTATTCTAATTTGACATGCTTGTGACAATTGATGTTCAAAGAAACAGTGCTACAATTGATGAAATTTTCCACATGAAATGATCTGTAGAACAATTTTTACTATATATGAATGTCTGTTTGATCATATTAGTACTGGTGTGTATATATATATATGTAGAGAAGTTAATTGCTGTTAGCCATAACTTGGATTAACAAACTAATATATAATTACGTCCTTTTTTGGCAGCTGAAGGTTTCTAATCTGGGAAAGTTGTTTCCTGAATGGGAAATCATGCCGAAATTGTTGAAGGACTGCCACCAACTCAGACCATCAAGGTATAACTATTAACTTCTAGTCCCTTTTTATATTTCTAGATATTGTTTTTGATGTACATCCTGGAAGAGATTGTTCAAACCTTGAAATATCTTAGAGTTTTATAATTACCAAATTATAATTCGTACTCTACATCTCTCTTCCTGATTGAAAGGAAACTTTGATGTTTCAACAAGAATAATAAAACTTAGACGTTTGTAATAAAGCCCATTTAGAGTTTGTCACTTTATTAATCTTAGAAAAGAGTAAGTTTAATGCTTCTATTAAATTACAAATGGTCCATACACCAAATGTTTCTACATCAAAACTGGATCTGTTATTTTCTGCAACCAAATTCGAGGTAGTTCATCTACTGTAAGTTAAGGTTTTTCTTTTATCGAATTTTTGCTTTAAAGGCCGAGATGTAAATATGATTGCAGGTGCACGCTCAAATGTGTTCAGAACTATTTAAGGTGGTCATCCGAATTTCAAAGAATTTTCCAGAGATAGAAGCAGCCCGCCCTCGATGCTCTTCAGGAATAGAGGCACTTTGCATGTTAAACAATGGGATTGTCAAAGCCAAGTCTCTGCTGCAGCACTGCAGTGAGTCAAGTGTACTTTATCTGGTACGTGTCTCACTCTGTTTCAGTTAGGTGTATGATGCAGCTTATATTTATCCCTAATGATATGAAATTCTTGTATTTTTCTCAAAAGATGTTATGGTGTATTTGCTGTCACATTCTTCAAAGTGCACGAGTTGGCTGTAGTGATGTTAAATTCAGTTATGCAAGTAGAGTTTTAAGCTTATTACTAGCGTAATTATGTCTTGCCTGATCTACATTATGCTGCAGCACGTAACATGCAACATAAATTTCTTTTTCTATATCTAATTGCTATATTATATTAATGTACAGTATTCATTATAATCTTCAGGCACTTACTGGAGATGCAATATTGTCCAGATGTAAAAGTCGAGAAATTTATTGGAGCAGAGTCTCTGCCAAATTCAATCTATGGTCCCAGTGCTGCTGGCTGCAAAGGTGAGGAATCAAGACATCTATGCCAAAAGAAACTGTCTAGAATATTTCTCCGAGTGTTCAAAGTTGTGTCATTTCCCCTTATTTATAAAATATTTAGCTAATTACCACATTCCACTTTGTAGGGAAAATAAACAAACAATTGCTAGTATACTTGAACATCTTGGGCCTTTTTGATGAGTATTAACCCTTCTCATATTGTTCCATTTATTTGAAATAGCAAAAAGTTAAAGATCGTCTATTTCCTATCAGATTTCTGGAATAATTGCTGATCTCAGGAGTGCAGCTTTCTATTTGCATCCATCTGAAGAGGAGGCGGGAAGGGTTCTCCAGGAATTGCTTCATAGATATGGATCGACAGTTGATTCGACAGAGGAAGCTACACTTGCTGCTATCCACACTGTTTCCTCCCATCTCCGTATCTCATCACAAAAGGCTCTACTGATTGAGAAAAGATCCTCAAAGGTTGCTTGACAAATTTGGCGAAACGAACCAAGAAAGAGGAAAATCTTGATATTCTTCCTCAATCTTTTGAAAAAATACGGAAAGGTTATAGCAGAAACGCAAAAGGACAACGCTTCATCAGAGCATGGAAGTCCTTTTCCTATTCCAAACCCATATCTTTTAACGGATGATGTGGAACTCCGTGCAGATTATAGGTCTAATGAAGCTCATATCGACATTTTAAGTAGGCCCGTGCCACCAGAGGAATTCATATGCCCTCTATCATCTAGGTTAATGCATGATCCAGTTGTCATTGCGTCGGGGCAAACTTACGAAAGGATGTGGATCCAAAATTGGTTTGACGAAGGTCACGATACTTGCCCCAAGACTCATGTTAAGCTGCTTAATTTGTCGTTCACATCGAATGCCACTATGAAGGATCTGATCATCAAGTGGTCTGCCATGCATAGTGTGTCCGTTCCCGAACCGAACATGCAGGGAGGGCTACTTAGTTCTTCGGATTCCGTCAATTCGATCGCCAGCCTGACCAGTTCCATGAATGACCTAAATCTCTCTCTGGATTACAGCAATGTGTCGATCGGATCTAGTCACTGTTCGGATAACTCGAGCACCAAGATCAGCAACGAGGTGAGACCGACACATGAGATTGATTGGGTGCTCTTATCCAAATTCAGTACACTTCCCTGGGATTCTCAGTGCAATGCAGTTGAGGGTATCAAGAAGCTACTGATACACAATGATCAATCTTGGTCGTTTATCCCGTCAAGAAAGTTTGTCCGAATAATCCTCAGATTCTTGAAGGGTGCCCATGACCTTCATGACATGGAAGCGCAGATCACGGGATGTCTGCTATTGTATGAGGTGGTGCAGAAGCAAGGGTAATTATAATTCGACTATATTTTCTTGAATTTTGATCATAGTTTCTTCTGTTCACAAAATCAGAGTATTTCAGCTCTGATACTACTAATTGAATGACATTAAAGCCTTAACTTTTCCTTTATCATTGTGGCATTGCAGAAACAGTATTTCGTATTTGGAGGAAGACGACTATGGCCTCTTAGCATCACTTCTTGATACGGAGGTCTCTAAGCAAGCCCTCTCCATATTGGGGGAGCTGTCGAACCACCAACAACGTGGTCTGAAAATTGCTGCTTCCGGTGCTCTCGTTGGCATCTTTAACATACTCGACAGCCAGATTCAGGAACTGCTGGAACCAGCCTTGAAGATCTTGACCAATCTGTCTTCAAACGGTGAAGTTGGTTCATTCATCATTCCTTGAACTGATTCCCAAACTAATCCCACTTTTGAAGGGATAGCCTGCAAGCTACTGCATAGCCATTTTGAAGAACTTGTGCCACAATCAAGAGGCTCGAGTTGCTGTAGCTTACACGGATGGTTGCATTGCTGCAATTGCCAAACTACTTGAGAGGGACAATCGGGAGGACCAAGAGCATGCAGTCTCGATACTCCTTGTGTTGTGCTCTCATCGTATTGAGTTCTGTCAGTTGTTGATGGAGGAGGGTGTTATCCCGGCCTCGTCAGCATCTCTGTCAATGGGAACAAGAGAGCAGTCGTGATGGCCATGGAACTGCTGCGGATTCTGAAAAGGAGTCCCAAACTGCCGGAGATAACTCTGGATCGGATGCTATTATAGACTGTACCCATAGCGGAATGATAGAGTCCCCTAAAGCAACGGGGTTTTGGGAAATTTTTGCCAAATCGAGTGCCAAGAAGAAATAGAATTCAAATAAGGTAGTGCATCGAAATATGCTTTGTGGATTTAGCTTTAGCTGTTGAAGTAGATTGAGAATTGAAGATATTAGTCAGGTGATTAGTATTTCATGTAGCTCCATGCGGCCAAATTGTGGTCATAGATAGGTTATGTTAATTTGGTATTCTGCTCTTGTAACTAACTGAAATTTCATGGGGGCTTCTAATTCTATATTAATCCTTTAAAGTAGCAGTGACTTAATTCCTTAAGCATTTTTTAGATTAGGTTTCTGTTAGAAGTGTATAAACCGAGCGTCGTATCTACAGTCTTTTTATACCGATAATATGCTTGCTTCATTGAGTATAACATTACTCATCGATACTGCATTGTTTGGAATCAATCATTTTTATTTTTATTTTCTATTGATTTTCTAGTCAGTGGGATTAGCCCAACTATTAGTTATAAATTTTGGGGCGTATCTCAAACTCCTACTATATTATCCCTCATTCTATTTAGTAGCTACTATTCCCTTGTTGTGATCTCATATTCTCGTTAAATGCATAAACAATTTTGGAATTTTCATGGATTCTAAATAACTATAATGACTGTTAGACATACTCGCAGTCTTTAAATCTTTTTATTGTGGTCGTTCTGAGAAAACATACAGCACATATTCCAACAGTTTTCCAATATTAAAATATTGAGAAACAAATAAGCAGCTGGAATAGCTCAGTTGGTTAGAGCGTGTGGCTGTTAACCACAAGGTCGGAGGTTCAACCCCTCCTTCTAGCGTTTGTTTAATTTGTTTAATTTAATTCTCTAAGTTTTTCACTTCAATTTCTTTTTTCAGTTTTTTATTTCAATTCTATTTTTTTATTATTAGGGTTGAATATCCATGGTATATTTTTATAACCTTATTATTTAGCACTCACTTTAAGAAATTGTAATGAGTATTTTAAGTTTACACTTCAATTCTTTTTCTAGTTTTTTACTTCAATTCTACTTTTTTATTATTAGGGTTGAATATCCATATTATGGTGTATTTTTATAACCTTAATATTTAGTGCTCCCTTTAATAAATCGTAAAGAGTATTTTAAGTTTACATTTCAATTCTTTTTCCAGTTTCTTACTTCAATTCTATTTTTTTTATTAGGGTTGAATATGCATATTATGGTATACTTTTATAACTTTAATATTTAATATTCACTCCGTCCACCAAAAGTTTACATTGCTTTTGATGGTACGGATTTTAATAAATTGTAATGAGTATAAAGTGAATGGAGATAATATATGAATATATTAATGAATAGTGGAAGCAAAAGGTGTGTCAGTGTGATTTTTTATAAATAAATAGAAAAATTGAGGGTAGTTGATATTTACAAAAATGAAAGATACAAACTTTTGATGGACATACCAAAAATGAACTAAATATAATTTTTTGGTGGACGAATGACGTAATAACTATTGATTAGGGTTTACTTTCAACCCCTCCTAGCGATTGTTTAATTTATTTTTTTAAAGTTTTTTCACGTCACTTTTTCCAGTTTTTTACTTCAATTCTATTTTTTTTATTAGGGTTGAATATCCATATTATGGTATATTTTTATAACCTTTTTATTTACTAATAACTATTGATTAGAGTTCATTATATGATAAAAATTTATTTCTATAATATATAGTATTAAAACAACAAATTTAATAATGGGATACGGATAGAACATATAAATATTACAAGAAAAGACATTAACAGTTTACTTTGTATTATTCACTCTTAAGAATTTCCACATGTACACCCCTTAAATTTCCGACATAAATTCCCAGCAAATTTCACTTTTTTTTTTAATTCATTAAGAACGAATAGCACCAATTTTATGTTTTTCCCATAAACTTAAGTTATTTCAATGTTTAATTTTTTTAAATTAATACTACTGCATTTCTTCTAGTCCTATGTCGACGCGACGCGACGCGCCGATGCCACCGTTGGACCGTTATTGAATGGAACGCCAATTTCCCCAATCCGGCGATGCCATCGGAATGTAATTTATAAAGTAGGTCACCCTATTTTGCATCACCTCATGGTCGCACGTACATACCAAGTTGCAGCTGCAATTTCAACTGTATTTTTAAGTTGCAAAACACTACCCATATGTAAAAGATACGTGACCACACATGAGGCGAAATATCAAATCTTTGATCTGACTAGGAGGGTGTTTGGTAAGTTCATTTTAAAGAGGTTATAAGATGTTTCAAGAACTTATAAATTATCAAAGTATTTGGATAATCGAACTTATAAGCTAGAGAAAAAATCGTGAGTTAAAGAAAAAATCATAATTAAAGAGAAAAAATTGACGAAAGATAAAATTAATAATGTATATGTAAAAAATAACAAACCATATTAAGATTATTTTGATAAATCCATTATTACTTATAAACTTATGAAAAAATAAATTAGGATTAAACTATTTATTTTTAGGGGAGTTTTTAAACCGTTAGAACTTATTTTTACAGCTTATAAACTGTTTAAAAGCTTATTTTGCCAAACACTTTGCATGAACTTATAAGTTCCTAAACAACTTTAAACTATTTTTAAGAGCTTATAAAAAAATAGCTTATAAGTTTAGCCAAACACCATCTAAAACTCGGTATATACATGGGCGCCACTTCTAACAACATCACAACAAATTTATATCCCAAGTGAAGATTCATTAATTTAGAACTAAGTCTTTCCATCCGAGCATCTAAAATATAAACTACTACCTGCACAGGTAACGGTTCTCGACTCCAAAGCGCACCCTGCATGCCTGGTTATGGCGCGGCAAACAGAGCACAATCCCTCTGGACGCTAGACCATGATCTTGATGTACGAACTCCATCCAAGACTCATCATTCACAGGCTGGTTTGGTGTCAAAGCTGCTCAAGCAGATTGCAAAAGCTTGAAATGCAGAGAGAGGGTAACGATAATCCATGGTAAAAATGTCCTTCCCAATCTTCCCAAACTGCAAAATCACCTTGTCCTGCTCTGCAGCAGGGATATTCAGTGACGGGTCGATAGCAGCCACAAGCTGGAAGTTTTTAACAGATGCTACCGTTACACGGCCTTTGAAATTCAGGCACCAGCATTGCAAGTGTTCATGCCACCTCGGGGCCTTATTTTTCAGAACAAGAGCCTCTCCACAATGTGGTGTTGGTACCGGTGAGCTTGTCAGGTTCGGGGAGCTGAAAGCAATAGCCGGCTCCTTCTCTTTCGAAATCCTTAGGGCAGGAGACTTGTCATCACTATACTGAGGAAATGATGTCGGGGTTGGGGCAACACCCCCCTCCTGAATAGAAGAGACTGGAATGGAGAGCATTGTGCAATGCATTCTTCTAGGGCCTCTCGTGCGGAGAACGTTGAGTTCAGAGGAAGCGGTGGCCACATTGTAGTTATAAGCAGGTAATTTTGGAGAAACTTGCTTAGCGTTAAATCTTCGACTGTGCCGACTCCTATGCTGAATTGCAGCATCATTTGGAGATTGGCTGTCATATATGGTAAACTTGGTACCCAGGAAATTAGATCTGATCACAGGAATGAAAGATTAGAAGATAGTAATAGATTCTGACGAAAATGGTGTATGAGATGACTTGCCTACCTAAGCTTTCCAACATAAGTGTTGCTGGCTCGAGAAAAATCATCAGCGACCAAAGAAATTAAGAAATCTGTGCTTGTCGCCCTTCTCATCTTTCTTGCTGTCAGTAATAACTTATCAGTGTCGTCTTCAGCTGCCATTAGATTCAAAACATCAGCAATAGACATTCCAGTGGATACCACTTTACCATCTAATTGACTTGCTGAAGCAAGTAAACTCATCAACAAAGAACCCACCAAATTAATGTGTATATAAAGGAAAAAGTATGTTTCAAGAACCCAGAGAAAACGGCATTTATCTTGTCCTTTTACCCTTGATTCATCCTAATTGAAGGCAGAGTATGAAAATCCTTTATCCAACCATAGTAGGTCAATATCATTCACATTCACTAAAGCATTCAACTGAACTGTATCAACTTTCATGTTGGATTTATTTCCTACAACTCTGAATCTCTGATGATTTTCCAATTCAAAGTCTATTGGGAATGTAATCCCATCCCCATCAAAATCTACTTACAAACAGTAACAACCCTAAGTTGGAACTTGGAATATTAATAATATTGTAATTTATATTAGAGCCAATCACTTCTGCAGTACACGACCAGAAGGAACAATAATAAGTAGTGAGAAGACATCCTTTATTTAATCATTTTTTGATTTTTGTAAGGTACATCATTTAGAATATCATTGTGGAAGATTGCAACTGATGCACTTCCAATGCCCTTTATTCCATATTGTAGTTAAGAATAACCCAAAGCATGTACATGCATTTTCAAACCAAAAAAATGAATACATCTCCGGAAACTCTTAGAATCATATATAACTGGTGGGACATAATTCCATTGGAAGCAGAACAAAACACAAAAGAGGGGATATGAGCTATGCATAGAAACAAACACTGAATCTGCAAGAAAGCAGCCATCCTATTTGGAGTGGGTATTAGCAAAAGTGTGCACATCAACGTTATTTATTAGCAAAAGCAGTTACACAATGGCGTACCTTCACCATTTAAATACCACATAGATTATCAGAAAGAAAATTCTTCATACATCACATAGCAAAAGTTTAAATCAAGAAGATATTCCCTATTTGCATTCCTGTGCTAACAATTATAATGTAGAAATGCTGCATCGAAGTTTAATGATTAATCCAATCAAATGTGTATATAAGTGAATAAAACAACTTACATGGGGTCAGACCAAAACACAGGCGGTAGGTAGAAGTTGCTCTATCCCTCTTGATAAAGCATTGCACTGGAGCATCTCGAGGCCCCGGCTTTAGCAATAAATGAACCACATAAGTTTAGGTAGATAAAATCATCCTCAGAAAATTTGTCTACTACCAGGACAGAATGAAAATACCTGCTTTAATGAAATGGGAATGTCAATCTCCCACATTCTTCGGGGTTTTAACAATTTCCTTTGTAATATCCCTCCAAGATCTACAGACTGATGCACAAGAAACAACAACCGCCCTAGCAGGCCAAGAAGCCTCAGTCTCTTCAACCCTCCTGATGATATCCAAAAGCAGTTCTGGTGGTAAATTTGCCCACTGCCCTTGCTCTATCGGCTCCGAAGAGTTACATCAGGGGCTACGAAGGACCTTGTATGGCTGCGCCAGTGCTTCACCTCGATCCCTCCTCTCCTTGACATGCTGCCAATCCCATGTCTCATCTCCTTCAGCTCCCTTACAATGCTCTTGAATGACATCTCAAAACGATATCCACGAACGTTATCTTCAAGTAAATATGGCAAGTCACAAGCAATCAAAAACAATAAATAACTTCTTCGATTCGAGAAAGCTCCAGCTCAACTATATGTTCTTAGTACAAACAGAATCCCAATTCATCTCCATGCTTAGCTCTAATTCGTTCTATCAGACTTACTTACAGATCCGAGACAATTATTTCTAGCTCAAATCCCATAAACACATATATTACTAAACAATCTGTATTGAAGAAGAAGTTTCAAAGGGAGATACACAGACAAAAGAAATCATATTTTCCACCTTATGAATCAATGAACCTAAAGATTAAAATTTCAGAATTTCAATTCAACATACAAAAAAAAAGAATTATATTTACTCAATAATTATTAGTGTGCGTTCATTCAGCTACAAGATAGAAATTTTAAACCTCTGATTTCCTAATTCTTCAGATTCACGAACGTCCGAGCAAATATTTGTATAAACCCAAACTCCAATCTTGAAAATAATCCAGAGTAGTAACAAAAATCATAAACTAAACCCACACTGCAAAAAGAAGAAAAGAAAAGTAAGGGGAGAGAGATAGAGAGAGATTCAATCTTCCGGAAAAAATGAATTGAAACATTCACACAAACCTGAAGAATAAACTAAAAATCAAATCGAAGAGACAAAATTCGTTGAGAACGGATAAATCGGACGAAAGCAGATTCAGATCCATAGGAATGTGAACACCAAAACCTAATCATCTTCCCTAATTTCTTAGTTTTAATCTATACATAGCTGAAATCACCGCCGTCTCCGCTGGCGTAAGAGAGCAAATCGTGATCACGAGCTCAGGGAAGACAGAAAATAACAGCTGCTTTCACAATACTGACCGGAAGGATGCCGTGTTTTGTATGCACACCTTTAAATCTGTGGTTCTCTCTCTCTCTCTCTCGATATGTATATAATATTGATAATTAATCCCTTTTGAACTGAACTTATAAATCTATATGTTTACAATGAAATAGAACCACATGCAACAATTCTCACGTCTAAATTCATTTTTCTATTACTGATATTTTGTCCACCAAGTATTATTGCACTATTATGTTCTATCCACTGATTATTATTTTATTTAGATATTTGTTAAAATACTATTATTAGTATTATATTTCATCAATTAGTTATTAATATATTATGTTCACCAACTATTATCATATTAATTCAGTTTCCCCACAACTACAATATATTGTTACTAGGCTTGATAAGAATTAGCTTCGTAATGAGTATATCAAACCGATCTTGAAAGAGTTGCTGATGTTTTTGCGAAACTATAATTAACATATCTTGATCTGATCTAATTTTGACCAATATTTTAAATTTACCAACTGTCTG
Organism: Salvia rosmarinus; assembly: GCA_036937905.1. NCBI lineage: Eukaryota > Viridiplantae > Streptophyta > Magnoliopsida > Lamiales > Lamiaceae > Salvia > Salvia rosmarinus. The sequence goes on along the minus strand of CM072819.1, from coordinate 36,270,796 downwards.
TTTTGGCTAAATGGTGATTAAATTGATGAAATTAAAAGATGAGAAAAATGTTCGACAACACTTTTTATGCGTGTGTTCACACCACACACGCATTGTTTACTACTGAAAATTATCGTCGTTTACTATTGAAAATTACTGTTGTTTACTACTGAAAAATCATTGTTGGTTATATGAAATCATCGTTTTTAATTACATGATCTCTTATGAGCATACGATGCGGTGAAATGCTCGGGAGTCATTTTTAAAAGAAAAAACACAGGATTAGTCTTTTGTAGCCATTGGGCCTTATAACTACAATATATTCTTTAAATTTTATTTTTTAGTTATTGTTCAACTATTTTAAATATCAAACGTTTAAGTTGATCATTTTGCTAAAGAAAACTAAATTAAAATATATTGTTATGTGCTTAAGTAACTTAATTTATTTTTCTAACACGATTCAATTTCAATTTTTAACTTGATTTTATTTTTTCTAACACCTAAAAAGATACTATTAAGAAAATCTGCTCTCGTGCCAATCCTAAGAATTCTTTGAAGGATTGGGATTTTTTGGGCAATTTTGAAACTCTTAGTATTTTTAAGATTCTGGCAAAATTTCAAACTATAAAGTTATATTAAACCTAATTTTACTATTTAAACCCAATATAAATATATATTTGATAGTAGAAATGGATTGGTGAATTAATAAGGGGTGATGTACTGCAATATGATAATATTTTAAAGCATCTTTATACCAATTCGAGGTGCGATCACGATTTACTTTTTTTTACCGCAGTTGCATAATCAGTCAGTTGTATTGTGGTTTGTTGCCAATATTTAAATTCAGTGATAGATGCGGAGACACATTCTCATGCGAATAGATACACTTTGTATATGTTGTAATTTAGCCTTTATTAAACTCTAATTATAATGGAAAAATAATAAATCTAATTAAAATTTTAATTAATATGTAATTAATTACTTTTGTAATACCCTTTATTTTCGAGGAGAATTTTATTTAATTTATCTTTAATCGTTTCGTATCCGAATTTTTTTTATTAATTTTAATCATATTTAGATAATAAAAGTATTAACTTAATGACATCTTAATACCAAAATATTTAAATTGTTTCTAAATTAATAAAATGAGCCTCATTTTTCACTTTTGATTCATTTGCTGAAGATGGACCCGTAAACCAGAAGATCTTTATTCTCTTAAGCTTTATTTTATTCATATGACTCCTGGCTATTCATGAGGCCACGACAGCCCAGATACAAATCTTCAGCCTTTATAATCCCCTTTTCACCTCCTTTCTCCTTTTACCACAAGTTGGGCTTCCCCTCTCGGTACAGAACCGTAACTCTCAATTTTATTCTGCTCCTCTTTTCCATCAGTTTACTGATCCCTTACCTATTTGTTTTGCAGAATAATCGACAGCACCTCTTTTAAGAAAAGAAACAAAACTTTTCATTCCAGATACAAGAAAGGTCCACCCTCTATCTCTATCAAACAATCCAGTTATGAACTCTGCATTCACATACATATGGAAATACGAAAACAGAGGAAGAATCTTTTGAACATAAGTTTTTACTCTTATGCTTCATACCTTATCCATTATGAACGAACTATTAAACACAACAACAAACATACATCTTTGGTCTAAATTTTCTTCCAGCAATCGGGTCACTGACGAAATTAATACATCTTGAAATGCAAGAAATAAATATTTTTTTCTTTCTGTGGAGGAAGACTAATAGCTAACAAAAAAAATATATAAAATAAAGAGAGAGGGGGGGAGCCGAGGCAGAAAGGGGGAGGGGTAAAGAGTGGTGTGTGCGTGTGTTTCAGTGTGTGTGTATGTCCAGTGGGTGTGAGTGTGTGTGAGTGGGTGTTTCTCCAGTGCATGTGTGTAGATCTTCTAGTGTGTGTGTGTGTGAGGTATGAGAGAAGGAAGGCAGAGAGGGAGGTCGGCGGCGGCTGGAGAGGGTAGGAGAGGGGGCTGTCGGCGGCACAGGAGAGAGGGAGGTCGGCGGCGGCGGAAGGCAGTGAAGGAGAGAAGGCGGCGGCGGTGGAACCAAGAGAGGGGAGGGGCTGACGGCGACTGTCGGCGGCGCCGGAGAGAGGGTAGGCGACTGCAGTGAAGAGAAGGGGAAGGAGAGGGCTGGCGGCGACTGAAGGCGGCGGCAGAAAGGGGCGGCAGATTTGAGATCGAGAGAGAGAGAGAGAGAACAAAAGGAAAAGAAAATTTGTTGTTTGGGTTTGGGGAGGGGGTACCGATGAGTACAGAGAGAGAGAGAAAGATTTCCATTTCATTTCCTTTTCTTTTCCTTTTTGTTTTGGTTGTTTTAATTTTTGAATTAATAATTTATGCATGGGCCTAAATAATTGTTGGGCTTATACTTACAATTTTTGTTAGAGATATAAGGTTGAAGTTAAATGTATCCTCAATTGGGCCCAAATTAAGCTATTGATGATTTAGTAATTAAATCTTAAATTTGTTTAACTTAACATAATATTTAATCTTGTTAAGTAAATCTTTATAATTAGAGGATATTTTATTAAGTGATGTTTGGTTTATAAAATTTTAATTAGTAATATAATTAATTAATTATGTTAGTATATATATTTATATCAAATACTAATAAGTTTTTAATTGATAAATTGATTTTCCAAAATCAATTTAGTCTAAAGAAAATATCGAGCGAAGGTATCATTGGCACCCTTAGTTAAGCTTTAACCCTATATTTTGCTAAAGTTCGGAAAATCCGGACTTAGGAATTTAAAGCAGTATTCTTACTTTATTTGTAGACTTAAGGCTAGTATTGCTAGACCTTTTAAGATTAGTCTATCTTGTAGGTTTCGTTGACGAGGGATTAACCGTTTCGCTCAAAGCGAGTTTAAATTCTTCTTGAGGTGGGCTTATTTTACAAAAGTATTTTGAGTTACATGCTCGATATTTCTAAAATGTGAATGTTTATCCAATATAAATGTTTTGTTACGCTACATTACATTTAATGCTCTTATATAACAATTGTGGCTCTTAGTCGGTCTAACACACTTACTAAGGGTTGTGCTTGCGAGGCTCGAATCGCGGTGGCTTGATCTCCACTTGCGAAGCGGCCAAATGAATGGTTTCAATGAATGAATGGTTTCACCGAGGATCCGAGCGGTGGCTATGTTCCGGGATCGAGATCCGATTAAGGGCTCTGCCGGATCGAAAAGGAATGTATAATGATAAGAGTAATGAGAGAGGCGTGATCTTGGCGCCGTAAGAAAAGTTAAATTGTTTTACATAGCGGGAAGTGGCTTTTAGTTTTGAAACCTTCCGTTATGTGGGGATATTGGATAAACTGTTTTGATCTTGTGAAATGTGTTAAAGTTGCGTGCCCACCGAGTACATTAGTACTCACCCAAATATTTTCAAATGTTTCGGGTTGTTGGATGGCCTTGCAGGCGGAGGCGAGGCTGGGGTTCCACTTCAAAATCGACCTGTTTGAATGACTAGTCATTATCTAGTTTTCTAATCCTTCAAATATAAGACTACGTTACATTTCTAATGTACATCTATGTTGAGCTTGAACTCAAACTTTCCTTTTCTATTTTATCTAATGTCCTTTGTGGTTATTATCAGTCTGAAACTAAACTTTGATCTTGGGGACTAGCTATATATATTGTTATTTGAAATAACATCTCATATCGATATTTTCCTCGAAAATTTAGCTTCTTCAAATTGGAAAGAATCATTTCACCCTCTTTCGATTATAAGCAAGATTTGAGTCATTTCCGTTAGATAATCATTTGAGTTTTGGGGCGTGACAGAATGGTATCAGAGCCCCTGTTTTCTTTCGTGTCTCTGGTAATCCCTATTTTATCGTCAAGTCCATAATAATATCCCTGGACTTCTGAAATAGTTCAATAGCCCTCGACTCACCGTCCATTGCACAGTCGACAAAGGTTCGTTTAAAGTGAATAATGATAAAGGCTATTATGTGAGTCATTGAACTTCAATGATTAAATGATTGTCGTGTTTGGGGCGGACTGAACCCATGACGACTCAAGTGGAACAAGAATAATGAGATGGATTCTTTGGTATTTCTTTGAACCAACAAAGTTTAGTATGTGTGAGACAATCTAGTGTCTCTACATTGAAGTTTTCAAGTGGAGTAAGAAATATCACATTGTTACACTAGGATATGATCACTCTGCCAATCATAATGCTTTGATTAGAAGAACCTAGAACGACTGATAAGAGAATAGCTGCTTATATAGAAAACTCTTGAACATAGGAGCGAAGACTCAATGTTTAAGATTTTGCTTAAATTACATCGTTGTCATTAAAATTTTCATCTCATGAACAACTTATTCTTTTAGATGGATCCAACTCGGACTTCACCATACTACCACGAACGTACCACCCACGGACTCTTGGTTTCGGCGTTTTGGAAGGAGGAAGCGTCGAGGCGATTTTGGACATTTCGGAGGGATCCCTTGAACTTCTTGGTGTTTTTCTAGCCCGTTTCATCGAGTGTGGCGGGAGGCTCGCCTTCTTGGACTCGATGATTACTGACTGAGGTAAGGCTAGTGAAACTCCTCCCGAAGGCCGAAACCATGGGTCGATGCCCAACCTGGAGGATACGTCGCAACTGAGCTATTCACGAGTCGTCCTTGGGGAACTTTTAGCGTTTGCCTCGGGATCTTGAAGATGGATGAATCATGGCTCGACTACCCCCGTACTCGATGAAATTCCACGGTATCTTTTACACCGATCGGTTTCTAGTGCCAATTTTCTGCGGTGCCACCCCACGATGATACCACTCCACCTCCCCACCCCTACCTCTCGGAGGAGAAATGATTATGAGGGAGGCCCGTCCGGGGTTCCCATGGATGATGGCGAGACTTGCAACTCTACGACCACGCATCGAGTGAGCCCCACGATAGCTTTCGGACCGCCAGTCTCGTAATGGCGCACCTCAGCCCCTCCACGAGTAAGGAGGCGTCGAGAGCATCGCATCGACCTGGCAGAGTATGGTCGACCTTCCGACTACCTCCAGCAGACCCGGTGACCTAGAAGAACACCTTGGGTCTATTCCCCGCCGTCCTGCGAGCCGGCCTGACACCAAGTTGTTGGTGAAGAGGAAGAAGACCAGGAAGATCGGAAGAAGAAGAACAGGAGGAAGACCAAGACTAGGCTGTCGATAGAGAGTGCATTTAGGCACCTGTTAGCCCTTTTCTAGACTAGCATATCGTAGATCGTCGGGAAGGGTGTTTTGTTTCTTAATCTTGATGTCTGATTCGGGTTGGCAAGGATGATCCCTTTTTTGGACCCTCCCAACCTTTTGATCGTGAAGTTGGCACCTTTTGCTCGGCTAGACTTCACCTTGACACCCGATCTGAGCGACTTTTGTAATCTCTTGTACTAAATCGGTCCTCGTGAGGCACTTTTAAATGTTATAAATTTATGTGTTGTGTGATTTTATCTTATGCGGATCATTTTTATGCATATTGTTGTCAAATATTTCTTGTGATGTGAATATACTATACATGAAGTGCACGTAATCAACAAGTAATACACTAAGTATTCGAGATCGAATCCATTGGGAATGCACTTTTAAATCACGTAGATTGTAATTTTGCAAAATAAGGGAGATGGACTGACGATCTGAACTAGAATATAACACCAGTGAATCGAAATTAAAATGACTTGGCAAGGCGAAGTGGACGATGACATAGAAAACTAGGAGATTACAGTTATCAAGGTAGAAAGCAGACTTGATTTCTCGATTCCACCGATGCTCTTTTCTAAATATTTCTCTGACATTATCTTGCATTATCACTATGACATGAACTTCTTGATTCTTAGTATTTTTCCCAATCTAAGATTATATTCTATAGATCGATCCGTATATTCCTATATCGATCGCTCTTAGAATATCATTACTAATCCATTCATATTTGCCACGCAAGGTAAATGCATATTCTATGCTATTCACACACATAACATTAAAATCATGTTCTTACGTCGCTCTATTGTTTTCCATTCTATAACAACTTCCGGCAATTATAGAACTACGATATGACTAATGGTGATCAATCACAAGTGAGATAAAAACAACCCCGATAAAGCAATAGTGATTTAGCAAGACAAGCGTGAAGCTGCGCTCGTCGCGCGACATGGGTTTATCAAAAATCAAATCATAAAGGTTTAGCTCATAGCGAAATGTTTAACAACATTGAAATAAGCAGCGGCCATATGATTAACAAGGTTTAAGAAAAGATAAAGAAATTAGTTATCGGAATCGTATCTAAGCTCTTGGATCGTCGTCTCTTCCGATGACTTCCTCTCCAAGAATTACCTTCTTCCTTACTCCGGATGTTCTCTATCCTCCTGAAACTCTCCAAAATGTCGATATCCACCCAGTTACGATTGTTGCCAACTTTCTTTTAATAACAACATCCTGCGCTTTTGAGAGTGGACGTGCGCTGCCGTGCGCCGTTCTGATCCTTTTTCTTTTGATTAGCTCGCGGATCGCAGAGCGTGTCTCTTTTCATTTCTTGTGGCCGCGCCGCGTGGCGTGGTCCGTGATTTCTTCTTGAGAATTGGACTTTCCATGCTACTTGACTTCCTTCCCGTAAGCACGGCTTCGGATTTCGCTGCCGAGCTCGGCTCGCTTACGGCTTTACTTTGCGGTGAGTCCGACCTTACTTCGAACACGAGCTCGTCCATACTTGCGGTGGGCTTAGTCATGAGCTCATTGCGTTCTGAGCTCGCCCACTTTCAATCTTTCGGGGAGTTCGAACACCGCTTCGAGCTCGCTCTTGCCGAGCTCGCGCTCTTGCTTCGAGCCCGACCTCGAGGTCGTCTTCATCTTGTGAACTTTTCAATCTTTGAGCTCGGAAGGATGCGAGCTCACTCTACTCTCTTTTCTCCCGGAGTTTGGTTCCACTTACAAGCTCGTCGATTTTGAGCTCGGGCGTCACTTTTCCGGCGTTGATTTCGTCTTAGCGACCCGATTCGTCCCCACATTTTTCGGCATTACTCGTTCGATCCTTCCTCTTACATGAAGTCGAGCTCGCTCACGAGCTCGGCCTCGTCTTATTGCCGTTCTTCGCGCAACATGCTATAATTATATAAATAACGCTCAAAAACAACTAAAACCCTCTATTTTCATCGGACTCGATCCTTCGCACAAACACACGCAAACAAGAGAAACACAAGCAAGACAAGGACAAGCGGTGAGCGGAACATACAACAACCGAGGCTTTTATCATTAAAAGGACTATAATAACTCTTTTACAAGAGTTATCACACCCCAAACTTAGTTCATTACTGGTCCTCGGTGATGCTCTACCACCTGAATACAAAACAAGCAGAACACAAACGGATGCTCATAACAACGGTAGAGGTGATAGCTTAATCAACTAAGAATCTCTTTCGACCAAAAAATTTAAAACACAAGAATCGTTCATTCCTTCTCGTTGTAAATCTAATTACTCACCTCGTTTTGTAAGGGTATCACACTACAATTATTAACAGTACAAAGCGCGTTAGCATTTACATGAATCTTCCCATGCTTGATTCTCCTTAATATGACCATATCTTGATTATCAAGTGCACCCGAGTCTCCACAAATTCAATTTAGTCATCCCTCTTTGCTTAACATGAGTGATATCAATAATGAATCGGTAGGTCTTTATAAAGCTTATAACGTTGGGCTCGGGTGTGGTAGGATTATTTGGGATGATGTAGCTCATAAACACGGGCATCCTTACTCTTTCCTCTTTTCAACACGCTTTATAACTTCCTTCTTCTTTCCTATAGGAGATTGTTCCTTTTCTTGGTTAATTCATTTTACGCTTCATAAACAAAATTTCATCACTCTTTCCCCCTCACTTTTTTTTTAGCGTGAAACGAGAGACGCTATTATAATATTGTCCTTATCCTTAAGAGGTTACCTCTCCACCCCAAACTTAAAACTCGACATTGTCCCAATGTTGGAACATTATAACAAAATTGGGAGATTGATTACTTTGTAAAAGTGAACTCTAAGTAATTCGCCCGAGGTCGAGGGAATCATGGATACATAAATGAGAGAGTGCAGGGAATTTTATATGGTATTCGAAAGAAAAGGTTGTAAGCTCAAAAGGGACTCTAGGAAATCATGATATACTGGTGGCGAAGAAAGGCACAAGCGATTGAAAGATGGCCTACGTCCTATCCATATTAACATACTCATGTAAATTGTTCGGGAACTTCGGCGAAATGGAAGATGAGCACTCGTGACAAGAATGTAGGTCATTGAGGATTACTTATGCAATGGTTAACTCTTATAAAAGCTAATATGCAAATACCCAAACCATCGAGGTCTCCTTTACTCAAATAAGGATCAAACTTAGATAAACAACGAGTCGGAAGGCGATTTCCCTTTCAAAACAAAAATAAGAAAAACATCATCATTAAGCGGTTCCTTTGCCAACTGGCATCACCCTTAGTTGTCATTATAAACATCACAACGGACCTCAACAAGGACGCACAACCTGAACAACAAACAAACAAAAAGACAAAAGAACAACGAGAACAAAACAAAACCAAGGATTGAGTTGAGAGATACATACAGCTTTATGCATCGGGATGACCCAGGCGATGGGAGATGCGGGAGCAGTGAAGTTGTCGCATGAAGGACTTCCTCATCGGCGGTGGCGAGATGCGGCTCGTTTGACCGAGCTCCACTAGGACCGAGCTTTTCTGCGGCGTGGGTATGCACCGAACTTGCACGATTCTCTTGGTGCGCCTTGAAATCCTCGTCAAGTGCGCGGATTTGGCCATGGGTGAACAACCGTTTGGAAATCCGGAAAACGGCGGTCATCCATAAGATGGCGATCCCAAGAAATCCAATAATGCGGTCCCATTGCGGCGAGACGCCCGAATCGTTTGATGTCGTCTTCTTAAGCAATTTGAGCAAAGCATAAGGATGTTGACTTGCACGATGAACATTCGGCATATACATCATTGTTGGATGAAGCGGGCTCGACCTTTGGGCAGATGGCTCGGCGGGGCGGCGGATGCTCGGGCATTGAGAAGCCGTCGGGGCCCTAAACATGACGATGCGTCGGGGCCTTGATGTCATGAAAGCTTTCTCCGTTGGGCGGTCTTCATTGTCGTAATAGGGGACTCAGCTCTTATGCATAGGCGGGATATCGGGGAAGGAAAAATAACCTTCCATTCTTCTTCTTCATCGCACGCCCACCTCACGCCAAATTAGCGCCTACATTAACCGATCTCCCGTGAAAATGCGGCGAGGCGGATCCGTTCTCGAGATCTTGAAGAGTCGTGGGTAGTGGGCGGGATCGGCTCTTAATGAAATGGAGCCACGCATGGGCTTGAATTTTAATCTTGACGCCTTAATGGATCGGCGTCCTTGCGTGAATCTGACCCCGTTTGTTCCTTCTACCGTCGATAGCCTTAATGTCGTCGTCGAGGTCATCGCTGAGGGCTCTCTTAACATTGCGAATACTCATCATCCACGGCGTTATCCGGACTATACAACTCGTTGATTGTTTCGGGGATAGGATTATCGGCCTCTCGACCACGGTGATACTCCTCCTTGTCCGCGGAGGTGATATTAGCATAAAATTCTTTCACCGGTCGTGGCCGGTGGCGGGCGGAATCGCCGTGAACTCGGCCCGTCATTTAGAAAGTCGGCTCCACGACGAACATAGGAGTTTCCTTATGCTCGCTTGAAACCCTTCTCCATCCACAATGCTCTTGATTTTAGGCCGAAATCGTTGAAACCGCTGGCGCACGAAACTTAGGAATGTTACGAATAGATTGGTGGCCTTAGATTTGGAGGTGTAGCTACTGCTTTCTTGGGCGAGCATCCTCGAGTTCGATTCTTACGCAACCTTAGTTTTCCACTTCTCTCTCCAGCTAACTTTTCTTTTGATGAGGCGGTGTAGTGTCAAGCGAAGATTGAGGGCAAGCGAAATAAGCGGTGGCGATTCGGGAGGCTGGTGATAATTCCTCATCCGATATGATGAGGCGTGTTTGGATCATTATTTGGGACCTTCACAAACTTCACGGTTACTTGGAGATTGACCATGGTTGCGAAAATTTCGGAGAGAAATGATAGAGGTGAGATCGCTATGAGGATTTTGGGAGCAGGGCGTGGGTAGTAAGAGCAATGTAGCGACAAAGGAAGAGCAAAGGAAGTTGAGTAGTTGTGGGATATAAGCGAAGAATATGGGCGGCTTTTTAACCCAAATAGTGAAGAATTAATTCCACTTTCGGACCACTATTCCTTAAAATTTTCCTTCTATCTACCATTGCAAATCCTCTTTTGAAGCACATATAAGCACGGTGCTCGACATATCTTCTATACCACGCTGCAATCGAACATCGGCATATCAATTTACCAAAACAACTAGTTTCTTTTAATCATGTTATAGCAATTTATTTAAACCCAAAACAAACAAGGAAAGCGGGGAATAAACAAATATGTACAATCAGTGCATGCGCTGATCACCATGGCGACCCATGGTACCCGAGGTCGAGCATCTTCCAAAGTGGTAGAGGTCTTCTCGCGACCGACCTCGCCCATGATAATGCTTGTGCTTGCCCATTGACACAGAATTCACGACCGACTTCCTTCTTGAAGTGTTATAGCACCATGGGGTGCTACATGAAAAAGTGTAAAGGCCGGACCGTCTTGATTTTAGTTTCCCGGGAATAACCTCAACACAGGTTGAGCAGTAACACTCTTGACGGCGAGAACTCCCGTATGCAAGATGTTGTTATCATGCCGTCTTTTAGTTCTCTCTTTGTACAACTTAGCATTTTCATGGCGAACCAGCGGAATTCATCCATCTCACTTTGCCAGCGATCCGAGCTTCTCCGGTGGTGGATGATCAAAGTTTAGTTTCTTAATTGCCCGATAGGCTCGGTGCTCCGGCTCCGATTGGGAGGTGGTGCTTTTCCATATACCAAGCGATAGGGTGACATCCACAATGGTGTTTTGAAAGGCATTACGTAGGCCCATCTTGCATCGTCCGGTCGCGTGGACCAATCCTTACGCCCAGATTCACCACCTTTTCTAATATACCCTTAATCTCTCTGTTGGAAGCTCCGCGACCATTCGTCTCGGATGGTATCTTTGTGGCGATCTTATGCGAACATTGTATTTCGCTAGTGCAAGAACTTCTTGCCTTGTTGACAAAGTGTGTGCCCTCGTCACTAATGATCATGCGAGGAGTACCAAACCGTGTGAAAATGTTCTTTTGCAAGAACTTGATCACCACTTTTGCATCATTCGTGGTACTTTTCACGACTTCCACCCGTTTGGACACGTAATCAACCGCCACCAATATGTAAAGGTTTCGAATGAGGGTGGAAAAGGACCCGTGAAGTCGAGGCCCATACATCGAAGAGTTGATTTCGAATGAAATTCATTGGCATCTCATTTCGAGAGGATATGTTTCCAACTCATTGGCATCGATCACGTCTTTGCACAAAAGCATGTGCATCCTTAAACAAGGTCGACCAAAATAACTTTGGTGAAGCACCTTAAGCTGCTTGCTTGTCCTGCCCATAAAATGACCACCATATGGAGTAGCATGGCATCCTTCCGAATTGATTCCACTTCTTCATGCGGAACACGGCGCCTCATTAATCCATCGACCGGTGACTTATATAAGAAGGGCTCGTCCGAGTAATGTTTGACCTCGACAAAGAATCTTTTCTTTTGATGGGACGAGAACTCGGGTGTAGCATTCCACATACCGGAAAATTGACAAAATCGCATACCATGGCATCTTCTTTGTGATGCATACTCATTAGTTGCTCATCCGGGAACATGTCACGAATGCGGGCTTGAGTTGATTCTCCTTCCGATCTTTGGTAGTCGAGACAAATGATCCGCCACTTGATTTTTGTTCTTTCACATCTCTTATTTCGGATCAAATTCTTGCGGGAGCAATATCCACGAATTAACCGCGGCTTCGCGATCTTTCTTTGCGACAAGATGCACGATAGTTGCATGATGCATGTAGATTATCACTTTTGTTCCTACGAGGTAGGCTCGGAACTTTCACGGGCAAAACTACGACAGCAGCTCCTTTTACGTCGTGGTATAATTTATCGGGCTTCCACCAAGGTCTTACTTGCATAGTAGATCGAGTGGAATATCTTCTCCTGCGTTGGCCCGGCCACGGCCCCTACAAACAAAATCACTTGCATCGCGCGTCACCTCGAAGGCGATGTCGATTCGCCCAACAATTCTGGGAGTAACAAGAGCTCGTTTGAGACTTGAATGCGCTTAAAACACTCGGGAGTGAAGTCGGTGGCGGTTTTGCTCAATGAAGGCACATAGAGCTTAGCTATCTTTGAAAATCCTTTATAAACCTTATGTAGAAACACCGCATGTCCCGAAGCTTCGCACACCTTTTACGAGTGGTGGGAGGTGGAAGTTTGTCTATTCTTGATCTTTGCTTTGTCCACTCGATCCATTCTTTGGATATGTGGTGACCTAAAGCGATGCCCTCTTGCACCATGAGTAGCACTTTTCGATTTAAAACCAAGTGGGTTGCTTCATAGCGCTCGAACTTTCTCCAAATTACTTAGGCATATCCATGGGTGTCTCCGAAGGCGGAGAAGTCATCCGTGAAGATTTCTCTGATTTTCCACCATGTCAGAGAATATGGCCATCATGCAGCATTTGGAATGTTGCGGGAGCATTACAGACCCCAAAAGGCGTTCTTCTAAATGCGAAAGTGCCATAAGGACAAGTGAAGGTGGTTTTGTGTTGATCATTGGGCGCGATGGCAATTTGGTGATAACGAATAACCATCGAGGAAGCGAAGAACTCCTTACAAGCTGGTTTATCCGAAGTCGATCCATGAATGGTGAGAAATGATCCTTCACAGTTCTTGTGTTTAGCTTTCGTAGTCAACACGAGACACGCCATCTGTTATCACCGCGTTGGGATCGGTTCTGTCGATCGTTTGGAACCACCGTGACTCGCCCTTTTAGGAACACACCTGAGCGGGCTCACCCACGAGCTATCCGAAATTGGATATATGATTCGGCATCGACCATTTGATAACTTCTTTCTTTAGTACCTCTTTCGTATTTGGATTGAGGCGTCGCGATGCTCTATGGAAGTCTTGTGGCAATCTTCCGGCAATATTTTATGCATGCGAGGACGGGTGATCCGATATATCGACAATTGACCGTCAATAGCTCGCTTGTATTTTCGCAATACACAGCAAGGCTTCTTACGATCGGGCTTGAGAATAGCGGAGATAATTACGGGAGGTTTCTCCTCGCCCGAGATATGCATATTTGAGATGGTTCGGCAAAGTCTTTAGGATTAACTTTGGAGGTTCGTCGATTGATGGTTTGGGTGCACGAGCTACCTATCGGCGAGCCCCAGCGACTCGAGTCGGCCGGGCGATGTGGCTGGACATTTTCTTTGGAGAGATCTTGACACAACTCTTGCCTTTCTCCAACTCTACGAGTTCGGCATAGGCCGTCATTAACTCCGACTGCGAGTGCGATCATGTATTGTATCCGTGACGACTTGCTCCATGACTCGGATTCGAGCATTCTCCACTTCGTCCGGATACTTCATAGCATTGAAAACATTGAAGGTAACCCGATCATTTACCCTCATGGTGAGCTCGCCTTCCGAACATCAATTAGAGTTCTTCGGTTGCGAAGCGGACGTCCCAAAATGATTGGCACCTCGTGATCGCTTCGTAATCCAAGATAATAAAGTGCATCGGAAGATGAATGTGTCCACTTTTACTAATACATCCTCGATTTTTCCTTCGGGATGAGCCATAGATCGGTCCGCCAATTGCAAGGTCACCGTTGTGGGCCTCGCCTCCTATCCGACTTTTAAATATTGAGGCGGCATCAAATTTATGCTTGCTCAGAGGTCACATAACGCACGACCGGCGTTGCGTCCTCAATCGAGCATGGAATTGTAAAGCTCCCGGATCTTTCAACTTCAGGGGACCTTGCTCTTTAGCATCGTACTACTACTTTCGATCGATGCCACCGTTTCAAACTTCCCAACCGTCTCTTCTTGGTGAGATGTCCTTGAGAACTTCACATAGTTCGGCATTTGTTCAACGCCTACCAAAGGGATGTTGATATGTAATTGCTTGAACATCGAGGAATCTTGAGCGGGTATCCTGCGCTGCTTCTTCAACCTTTACGGAAAGGAGGTGGTGGACGATACACCACTTCGTCCGTAAGGTTTGGTAGCGGATTTCTCTGCGCAGCACCTCGGCATTGCGAGGCTGCGGATTTTCCGTGGTAGCGACTGGTTGTTACTTGTTGAGGACTCGACCTTTTCTTCTCGGTCCGCAGACTCGGTTCCGCGTGAGACCTTTCCAACGTAACGTGATAGCTTTGACTGTTCTTTATCTTTTCGTGGATTCTCCGTGTCACTTGCAAATTCAAGAGGTGGTTTTAATCTCATTGGCTAATTGTCGATCCGGACTTCCAAATTCAGCATTGGATTACCCACGTATTCTGACATCTGTTTTAGCCATGTATTCCTTCCGTGAGGTTTGATAGTCTTGGGGCGTGGGGGCGACTTCTTTTGCTTTGGTTAGTAATTTGTGGATATGTGGTTTCTCAAAATTTCCACCCTGTTGATCCGGACCATGGCCTCCCCATGAGAAATTAGGATGTTGTCGCCACCCGGATTATGCGTTTGTGAATAAGGGTTGTTCTCTGTCCATTCGATTTCCCGGATAACGGATCGAATTTGGTTTTGACGGCAACTCGAAGGTATGCCCTTCTCCACAATATCATACGACACCTCGTTTACTTGCATGGTAGGTGCGACCTTTGGACTACTCGTCAATTGCCATTGGATTAGGTACTTGCAATCCTTTTAACATGTTACTCATGGATGCTACAGAGGTACATTAATCTGATCGGGCATCAACCTCAACACTACAAATGACCGATTTCTTTCCTATTGGCGCACGAGAATTTGACCATTGACAATTGTTATCTGCGATCCTTTCGATATCTCGTATGCTTCGTTGTATGACTTGAAAGAATAGCTCCATTTGCGAGGCATCAAACACCAAGCGTGTTGTGCATTGAGACCATTGTAGAAGGTTTCGATTGAATGCGGTGCGGAATGCCGTGATGAGGACATTTCGTAGCATTTCCTTATATCGCTCCCAAGCGCACACCGACTCTTCGTCGTTCTGCTGAAATGACATGATGTCGTTCAGGAATCTTGCGTTCTTGGTGGGCGGAAGTACTTCATCAAAAAATTTCGCCGAGCTCGTTCCATGAGGTGATGGAGTTTGATGGAAGACCGTTCGACCATGCTTTTGCACGATCTCATAGCGAAAAAGGGAATAACCAAAGTCTCAGCGCTTCGGCTGGAACACCCGGTAGCTTAAATGAGTCGCTGACCTCAAGAAATGATCGAAGGTGGAGATGTGGATCCTCTGTGGCTTGACCACTAAATTCCCCAACATTTGGAGCATCGAAACATGACCGGCTTCGATTCGATGGTTCGCTTGCACCTCGGGTCTTGTAATTCCGGATTATTTCGTTAAATCGGGGTTAGCATAGTCACGTATACCCTTTCCGATCATCGGTGATGTGATGGCATTTCGCCATTGTGTGCTCTCTCTCTGCTGCGGCCATCACGGCTTGCGTTACGCGAACTCGTTCTTTGGAGAAAGCGCATTCAATCTCTGGATCTAAGCGGTGGGTCACTTGCGCTTTTGCCTTGATAAACCACAATTCGAACCACTGTTCACACAAAAGGTAATGACCGAGTGAGTCACGTGTTGCAAAACATAAAATTTCAATCTAGTAATTTATAATTGGCGGTTCGACAGCGGCGCTAAAAACTTGTTGTCGAATATTTCTTTTGATGTGAATATACTATACGCAGTGCACGTAATCAACAAGTAATACGGAAGTATTCCGAGATCGAATCCACGAGGAATGCACTTTTAAATCCGTAGATTGTAATTTTGCAAAATAAGGGAGATGGACGACCGATCGAACTAGAATATAACACCGTGACTGAAATTAAAATGACTTGACAAAGCGAAGTGGACGATGACATAGAAAACTAGGAGATTACCGTTATCAGGTGAAAGCAGACTTGATTTCTCGATTCCACCCATGCTCTTTTCTAATTATTGCTCTGACATTATCTTGCATTATCACTATGACATGAACTTCGATTCTTAGTATTTTCCCAAATCTAAGATTATATTCTATAGATCCGATCCGTATATTCCTATATCGATCGCTCTTAGAATATCATTACTAATCCATTCATATTTGCCGCAAGGTAAATGCATATTCTATGCTATTCACACACATAACATTAAAATCATGTTCTTACGTCATTTATTGTTTTCCATTCTATAACAACTTCCGGCAATTATAGAACTACGATATGACTAATGGTGATCAATCACAAGTGAGATAAAAACAACCCCGATAAAGCAATAGTGATTTAGCAAGACAAGTAGAATGAAGCTGCGCTCAAATCCATGAGCATGGGTTTTCTAAAAATCAAATCATAAAGGTTTAGCTCATAGCGAGTTGTTTAACAACATTGAAATAAGCAGCAGCCATATGATTAACAAGGTTTAAGAAAAGATAAAGAAATTAGTTATCGGAATCGTATGCAAGCTCTTGGATCGATCGTCTCTTCCGATGACTTCCTCTCCAAAATTCGCACCTTCTTCCTTACTCGGATGTTCTCTATCCTCCGAAACTCTCCAAAATGTCGATATCCATTTCCGATTACGATTGTTGCCAACTCGCTTTTAATAACAACCTCTGCGCTTTTTGATGCAGTGTGCACTGCCGGCGCCGTTCCTGATCCTTTTCTTTTTCGATTAGCTCGCGGATGCGGGCGCGTGTCTCTTTCATTTCTTTGTAGCCGCACGCCACGTGGCCGTGGTCGGCGATTTCTTCTTCAAGAATTAACCCGGACTTTCCATGCTGCTACTTCGCGCTTCCGTAAGCACGGCCGGATTTCGCTACTTGAGCTCGGCTCGCTTGCGGGCTTTACTTTGCCGTGAGTCCGACCTTACTTCGAACACGAGCTCGTCCATACTTGCGGTGGGCTTCCGTCATGAGCTTGACTGCGTTCTGAGCTCGCCCACTTTCAATCTTCGAGGAGTTCGAACACTTCGCCCGAGCTCGCTCTTGCTTCCGAGCCCGACCTCGAGGTCGTCTTCATGCTGTGAACTTTTCAATCTTTGAGCTCGGAAGGATGCGAGCTCGGCCCTACTCTCTTTCTCCCGGAGTTTGGTTCCACTTACAAGCTCGTCGATTTTGAGCTCGGGCGTCACTTTTCCGGGCGTTGATTTCGTCTTAGTAGCCCGATTCCGTCCCGCATTTTTGACATTACTCGTTCGGTCCTTCCTCTTACGCCGAAGTCGAGCTCGCTCACGAGCTCGGCCTCGTCATTGCCGTTCTTCCCGCAACATGCTATAATTATATAAATAACGCTCAAAACAACTAAAACCTCTATTTTCATCGGACTCGATCCTTCACACAAACACACGCAAACAAGAGAAACACAAGCAAGACAAGGACAAGCGGTGAGCGGAACATACTGACAACCGAGGCTTTTATCATTAAAAGGACCTATAATAACTCTTTTACAAGAGTTATCACATATGTATGTAACTATTCAGCGAGCAACCTTTTGACTAACTTTCACAAAACTCGATTTAGAAAATGGAAAGCGAAGGTGAGGCGTGGCGTTGGAGAGAACAAGGGCGAGGGGCGGGCGTGGGCGAGGGCGTGGGACGCGGACTTGGGCGTGGGCGTGGGCGTGGGCGTGGGAGAGGACCCGTTCTTGAAGAGGCGGCCCGCTGACAAAGAAGAACCATCTGATAGAGGAAAAATTTCGCGGAGAAACCCCAACGTTCGGCGGCTGGCGACCTGCAGATGCGAGAAAAATGGATCGAGCCGTAGACGGATCTTTAATTATATCCGTTGTGAAGATAAGGAAAAAGTAACGTCTGCTACCTACCAGCTGGTGGAAGAAGCTAATTTTGGTGGGAATCGAGAAACGCATACGAGGCGAGGAAGAGCTGGAAAATCTTCGTGGGATGTGTTTAAAGCGAACTATATGAGAAATACATACCGGTGTTATAGACAAAAGAAACAAAATGAATTACGGAATCTCAAACAGAGGATGGAACCATCACCGAATATGATAGGGCTTTGATCAACTATCAGTCGCCCACATCGGTGGACACCGATCGAGCCTTGAGAAGTTCGAGAAATAGTGCGCCATGAGATATCGATCTCCTTAGCGAGTCAAGGAGATCTTACTTATTCACGAGACACCGGCGAGCCCTCGCCATTGAGTCATTGTTACGGGAGAAAGGAAAAGCTCATGTGCAACACCGGTACAACCCACCATAAGATCTTGAAAAAGGGAAGCGAAAGTGGGACGGAGGAAGCGGAAACTTAAATAATGGAAAGAAACCTTGGTTTGGAAACCGAATCGAACCGACAACAACAACGATGTCATGACAACCTCAAACTAAAGGACAGGCACCCGCCAAAATGCGAAGGTTCACCGGGAGCATGTTTAAAGGGAGAATGTTTGCTTTAATGTGGACAACCAGGCATTTCTTTGTGACATGCCCAAAGAAGAATAGAGGAATTCCTCAACAATGAAACCCGGGAAACTAGCAGTGGAACCATGCAAATCAGTATGAACCCGGAAACCAACCATGGCGAATCGAGGCCAGGGCAATCGAGACAAGCTGCCGAATCTTAGAGCACATGCGCTTAAACCGGTGACAAGCGGCTCGAGGCACAAGGAAATCTGGCGGTATGATTAATGTGGTGGTGTACCTATTGTAGTCTTGTTTGATCTTGGAGCATCACTCTTTTATATCACATCTTTTGTCGGGGATTAGGTTTAACTCAAATCAAACCGATAACACCTTATTAATTAATACACTGGTCGGACAAGAATGTCTGCTGAACACATTATCTCGAACTTAGAACTGGACATAGGTTCTGAGAAATTTAGTGCTGACTTATATGTCATATCTATGATAAATTTGACATAATTTTAGGAATGGATGGCTCACAAAAGTCGGTGCCATAATACTTTGTGATAAGAGAAAGATCTCTTTCAATGCCCAGGAAACACGAGGCCTATTATCATGGCATAAGGATGGGAAGGGGTACCAATGATTTCTGCCATGAAGGCCATTAAGATATTAAAGAAAAGAGATTCCCAAGTTTTCCTAATCACCTTGACAGGAAAAACTAAGGAGGAGAAAACGATCAATAAGGTTCATGTGGTTCGCAAATATGAAGATGTTTTCGGAAGAATTATGCGGTATGCCACTGACAGACAATTAGAGTTCACGATCGACACGGAACCGGAGCCCAGGTCTCAAAAGCACCATATAGGATGGCCCACGAGAATTACAAGGCGAAGATTGATTACAAAATTCTTGGATCTAGGTTTCATACAACCTAGTGTATCACCGTGGGAGCACGGTCTGTTCGTCGAGAAGAAAGATGGTACACTAAGGATGTGTATCGATTATAGAGAATTGAACAAGCTCACGATAAAGAACAAATATCCTCTCCCGGATAGATGATCTTTCGACCAACTAAAAGGAGTGGCGTATTCTCTAAGATAGATCTTGATCTGGTTACCACCAACTTAAGGTGAGGAAAGAGGACATCCCTAAGGCAGCGTTTAGGACACGCTATGGGCATTCGAGTTTCTGATGTCTTGTTTGCCTAACAAATGCCCTGCTTGTCTTCATGGATCTAATGAGCAGTGTTCCATCAATTACCTCGATAATTTTATCTTAGTGTTCATTGATGACATTCTCATCTACTCTAAGGCGGAAAAACGACCTGAGAAACACTGCGCATTGTACTCGAAACATTGCGCATGGAAAAATATATGCCAAATTGACAAGTGCGAATTTTGGTTGAATGAAGTCATGTTTCTTGGACACATAATATCACGGTAGGAATAAAAGTGGACCTGCTAAAGTAGAAGCGATCGAAGGATGGAAAACTCAATGACGCCCATGAAATCGAAGTTTCCTCGGTTTGGCGGGATACTCTGAAGATTTATTGAAGGATTTTCAAAAGCGGCGAGGCCAATGACCTGTTGTTGAGAAAGGGATCAAGTACATTTGGACCAAAGATTGCGAACAAAGTTTTCGAGGAGCTCAAAGCTAGATTAACATCGCTCCGGTCTTAGCAATCCGAAGGAAAATGAAGGATTCGTTGTTTACGGATGCCTCAAAGTTGGGATTAGGCGTGTCTTGATGCAAAACAATAAAGTTATAGCATATGCGTCTCGACAATTGAAGCCCCAGAGCTAAACTACCTGACCCATGATCTTGAATTAGTTGCGATCGTACATGCCCTAAAAATTTGGCGACATCACCTCTATGGAGTTAAATGTGAAATCTTCTGATCATAAGAGTCGAAATACTTTTTCGAGCAAAAGATTTAAACATGAGACAACGAAGATGGCTCGAATTAGTAAAGGACTACGTTGTACCATCAACTACCACCAGGGAAGGCAATGACGTAGTAGCGGATGCTCTAAGCCGAAGACTAGAGCCAAATTGGGATTTTCATTACTCAACAAGAAAGGCTAATACGTGATTTTGCGGCGCTTAGTCTAGAGATAGTTCACTCCCGCACACAATTTCAACTTGTGGCTAGTTTAAGTAGCACGACCTACGAGAGAGAATCATCGAAGCTCGAAGGGAGATTGGTTTTAGAAAAGATGCGTCTTCTTTCAGAAGGACAAATGAATCCAAAGGATTCACGGAAGCGAGATAACGCGATGTTCGGTGAAAGATTGTGTGTGCCCACAAAGAAGACTTGAAAAATGAAATTTTGAGTGAAGCCCATGATACACCTTACACACGTCACGGGAGTACAAAGATATACCAGGATCGAGAAAGAAGTTACGGTGGAAAGGAATGAAAAGAGATATTGCGGCATTTGTCGAACAATGTCTTGCTTGTCAACAAGTCAGCGATACATCAACAACCCTATGGGACGTTGCAACCATTGCCGATTCGAATGGAAATGGGAACACATCAACATGGATTTCGTAGTAAGCTACCAAAGTCGATGCGTGGAAAATCGCTATCCGGGTCATAGTGGATCATTGTCAAAGTCGGCGCATTTTCTACCAATACAAATGGCGTTCGGATTAGAAAGGCTTGCAAGTTATATGTCGAAGAGATAATGCGCGCATGGCATACCGGTGTCAATCACGTCGATCGTGATCCCGATTCACCTCGCGATTACGGAAGAGCTTAAGAAGCCATGGGTACCAAGCTAAATTTCAAAGACTTTTCATCCTCAAACCGGCGAACAATCCGAAAGAACCATCCAAATTTTGGAAGATATGTTCTGCGCTAATAGCCGGCAAAGGAAGCAATTGGGAGGATTTGTTGCCCTCGTGGAATTTGCTTATAACAAAAGTTATCAGCAACAATTGGAATGGCACCATATGAGCGTTGTATGGGCGAAAATGTAGGTCACCTCTTTCTTTGGGATGAAGTGGGTGAAAAGCTTTTGGGTCGGAATTAGTCCGACAAATGGTTGAAAAGGTCGACCAAATCGGATAAAAGATCAAAGAAGACAGGGACGGATAAAAGTCTTACGCCGATAAGCCACGATCGGTTTGGAATTTAATATAGGAGACGTGTTTTTCTCAAAGTTTCTCCTTCTAAAGGAGTCGTTCGTTTTGGAAAGAAAGGTAAATTACGACCCCGCTACATAGGACCCTTTGAGATCCTAGATAGGATAGCCGTGTGGCTATATGTCGCCTTGCCACCTAGCATTGGAGATGTTCACAATGTGTTTCACGTCTCACATTAAGGAAATGCGTGTTTGATCAAAACACGTAATAAAACATGATGATGTGGTTTTAGCCGGGACCTCGTTATGAAGAAAAACGATCGAGATACTTGCTCGCAAAGTTCAAGTTTTGAGAAATAAGCAGATCGCTTTAGTGAAAGTAAAGTGGAACCATCACGGGATAGAAGAGGCCACTTGGGAACTAGAAGATAAAATGAAAGCTCAGTATCCCGAGTTGAATTATTAACGTAAGTAAATTTCGAGGACGAAATTTGTTTTTAGAGGGGAAGGATGTAATACCCTTTATTTTCGAGGAGAATTTTATTTAATTTATCTTTATTCGTTTAGATCGTAATTTTTTTATTAATTTTAATGATATTTAGATAATAAAAGTATTAACAATGACATCTTAATACCAAAATATTTAAATTGTTTCTAAATTAATAAAATGAGCCTCATTTTTCACTTTTGATTCATTCTTTGAAGATGGACCCGTAAACGGAAGATCTTTATTCTCTTAAGCTTTATTTTATTCATATGACTCGGCTATTCATGAGGCCACGACGGCCCAGATCAAATCTTGACCTTTATGATCCACTTTTCACCTCCTTTCTCCTTTTACCACAAGTTGGGCTTCCCTCGATGCAGAACCGTAACTCTCAATTTTATTACGCCTCTTTTCCATCGGTTCTTGATCCCTTACCTATTGTTTTGCGAGAATAATCGAAAGACCTCTTTTAAGAAAAGAAACAAAACTTTTCATTCCGGATCTGAAAGGTCCACCTCTATCTCTATCAAACAATCCGGTTATGAACTCTGCATTCACATACATATGGAAATCTGAAAACAGAGGAAGAATCTTTTGAACATAAGTTTTACTCTTATGCTTCATACCTTATCCATTATGAGCGAACTATTAAACACAACAACAAACATACATCTTTGGTCTAAATTTTCTTGACAATCGGGTCCTTGTGAAATTAATACATCTTGAAATGTAAGAAATAAATATTTTTTTTCTTTACGTGGAGGAAGACTAATAGCTAACAAAAAATATATAAAATAAAAGAGAGAGGCCGAGGCGAGAAGGGAGGGTAAAGAGTGGTGTGTGCGTGTGTTTCAGTGTGTGTGTATGTCCGGTGGGTGTGAGTGTGTGTGGTGGGTGTATCTCCGGTGCATGTGTGTAGATCTTCTAGTGTGTGTGTGTGAGGTATGAGAAGGAAGGAAGAGAGAGAGGAGGTCGGAGGCGAGAGAGGCGAGAGAGGGCGTACGGCACATGAGAGAGGAGGTCGGCGGAAGGCGATGAAGGAGAGAAGGCGTGACGGTGGAACCAAGAGAGGAGGGTCGACGGTTGTCGGCCGGGAGAGAGAGGTGGCGGCAGTGAAAGAAGGAATGAGGAGGGTGAAGGCAGAAGGGAGACAGACAGATTTGAGATCGAGAGAGAGAGAGAACAAAAGGAAAAGAAAATTTGTTGTTTGGGTTTGGGAGGGAGTCAGAGTAGTCTGAGAGAGAGAGAAAGATTTCCATTTCATTTCCTTTTCTTTTCCTTTTGTTTTGGTTGTTTAATTTTTGAATTAATAATTTATGCATGGGCCTAAATAATTGTTGGGCTTATAGTTACAATTTTGTTAGAGATATAAGGTTGAAGTTAAATGTATCCTCAATTGGGCCCAAATTAAGCTATTGATGATTTAGTAATTAAATCTTAAATTTGTTTAACTTAACATAATATTTAATCTTGTTATGTAAATCTTTATAATTAGAGGATATTTTATTAAGTGATGTTTGGTTTATAAAATTTTAATTAGTAATATAATTAATTAATTATGTTAGTATATATATTTATATCAAATACTAATAAGTTTTAATTGATAAATTGATTTTCCAAAATCAATTTAGTTAAAAAAAATGTCGGCGAAGGTATCATTGGCACCCTTAGTTAAGCTTTGACCCTATATTTTTGCTAAAGTTCGGAAAATCCGGACTTAGGAATTTAAAGCAGTATTCTTACTTTATTTGTAGACTTAAGGCTAGTATTGCTAGACCTTTTAAGATTAGTCTATCTTGTAGGTTTCGTTGACCAAGGGGATTAACTTCCTTTCACTCAAGGCGAGTTTAACTGTTGTTTCTTCGAGGTGGGCTTATTTTACAAAAGTATTTTGAGTTACAAGCTCTGATATTTCTAAAATGTGAATGTTTATCCGGTATAAATGTTTTGTTACGCTCGCTCGCATTTAATGCTCTTATATAACAATTGTGGCTCTTAGTCGGTCTAACACACTTACTAAAGGTTGTGCTTGCGGGCTCGAATCGTGGTGGCTTGATCTCCACTTGAAGCGGCCAAATGAATGGTTTCACTGAATGAATGGTTTCACCCAGGATCCGATGGTGGCTATGTTCCCGGGATCGAGATCCGTTAAGGGCTCTGCCCCGGATCGAAAAGGAATGTATAATGATAAGAGTAACAGCAGAGAGCGTGATACTGGCGCCATAAGAAAAGTTAAATTGTTTTTACATAACTGGGGAAGTGGCTTTTAGTTTTGAAACCTTCTTCGTTATGTGGGGATATTGGATAAACTGTTTTGATCTTGTGAAATGTGTTAAAGTTGCATGCCCATCGAGTACATTAGTACTCGGCCAAATATTTTCAAATATTTTCAGTTGTTGGATGGCCTCGACGGACGGAGCCGAGGCTGGGTTCCACTTCAAAATCGACCTCTTTGAATGACTAGTCATTATCTAGTTTTCTAATCCTTCAAATATAAGACTACGTTACATTTCCTAATGTACATCTATGTTGAGCTTGAACTCAAACTTTCCTTTTCTATTTTATCTAATGTCCTTTGTGGTTATTATCAGTCTGAAACTAAACTTTGATCTTGGGACTAGCTATATATATTGTTATTTGAAATAACATCTCATATCGATATTTTCCTCGAAAATTTAGCTTCTTCAAATTGGAAACAATCATTTTCACCCCTCTTTCAGTATAAGCAAGATTTCAAGTCATTTCCCCGTTAGCTAATCATTTGAGTTTTGGGGCATGACAACTTTCTCCTGTCTTTTTATAAGTGTCATATTCTAACTTTTTATCTTGTTTTTATTACATGTGTAAGTTTAGAACTTGAGAGTAAATTAATGACATTTTTCCCATTTTACCTATCTTTAATACCTTTTGTAATTTAATAATTAGTTGTATATATAAATTTATTATGGTAATTAATAAGACTACAAAGGTAAAACTCATACCATTTCCTTGGTATGTATAATGTGGAAGTACAGGACACTTAAAAATAAAGAGTAATAATTAATAATTGCGACGATGCGCACGATACGAATAAGCGTACTAGAGTTTTTATGATGTTGTCTTTGAACCTACCACGGCTTTAATGACATAATAATCCATCGTTAATTATATGATATCATCACTATATTTATTTTACGCTGACTATTAATGTTGACATATCGATGTCATAGGCTTTTTCGACAAACGATTCCTTGTTAAGTTATCGATGGATTTAACAATGGAGCGTCTATCATTGCTCATTCATCGTGCTTAACCGGTTGGCGTTTGACGATGAATTTACAACGAAATTTTTCTATCCTTAAATGGTGTTATTACTATTAAGTTCCACATTGGTTGTTTGTCGTTAATACGTAAAAAAATTAACTATTTTAATTTCTTCCAATCCAAAAAATAATTTCAAGTATATTTCAAAATCAAGTTTGATCAATGACAACCATTTGATTGCACAAATATTTTAAAACATATATAAAAACCAAAAATAAAATTTGTTCGAAATCCGGTATGTGTCAATGTCAAATATTACTTGATCAGAAGGGATAGGTGTCATGACCGACCACTTAACCAAGTAATTAGTCAAGTAATTAGGCCGTGGCGTGGGTTAAGAAGGAAATGCAGTAATTGACAACATCAATATGACCAATAATTCATATCAAACATAAAGTGTGACCTCAACTTTCATCATAAAGTAATCAAACATTTATGGTTCAAAAAGTAGAATGGAATTTGACAAATGTTGATTCTAGGTCCTCAAATCATAATAAAAGTTCGAATGAAAAAACAACGACTAATGACGGATAATCAAGATAGGATAACCAATATTGAGAATATCGTATTCAAGCAATGCTTGACGACATTGAGAATTTCTTGACGTTTCAAAGCATGGTTCGACAATGTTTCCAAGACATTATGTATCATATTGGATTTAACGAAACAATTCTGAACTTTTGAATTAATCCTTGTTCACAAAACATTTCAATGAATCCATGTTTTCAGAATTAAGTCGACATTATAACAACAATGCCGAGATTATACCAACAAAATCAAGGATATCATCAAGATTATAATCATCTTAACGTAGCAACATTCTAAAGCAAAAGAAGGTCAAAGTTCAGCAACGAGAAGGGTGGCTGAGAATTATGTGTGATGACATAAAACTCAGGGCAACAAAACATAATAACTTCAAATGAATTATAAAAACAAATGAGCATTTTCATCATGAGTTCAATTCTTAGAGATGCTCCTTGCACAACATTCGATTCCAGCATCCTCTCAAGCTCAACCTGCACGTTTAGAAATACATGCGGTGAGTACAAAATGCACTCGGTGGGTATAGGCCAAAACATAAAACATTGCCCTTAGGGCTATATAATTGACTTGCCATAACGTTAGCCTTTGCGGGGTTTTAGTGAAATAACACGTGCATGCATCATAATAAACATGAACATTTACTTACTTGCTTTCATTTCATAGCATCATCATAAAATATGCATATGCATGTTCTCATGTCGGCCGATAACTTTCTCTTTCCATATCCACGGATTCTGTCTATGTGTTGAGAAGTAGGTCTCCTTCTCAAACACGCTATGACCCGAAGGTCGCTATCCGACATCGGTAAATCTCAAACACCATAACATACCCGTGTTGATGGACCCGAAGGGTACCATGCCACGGCCTCATTCTTTCTTTCATCATTTCTTTCTTTTCTTTCTTTCATTTCCATGGATAGGTAATGCATCATGCTCATGCTCAAAACAGGCAAGTCATTTAACTTTGAAACTTTGCTCATAATGCAATTCATTTCATTTTGAAAACATAAAAACATAAGCATATCATATTAGAAAATATTTACACCCACCTGACAACAGTCACTCGGAAACTGTACTTTTATCTTTCATTTCTTTCTTCTTCTTCTCTTTGGTCCTTCAATCAACATAGATCGGCGTAAAAGCCTACCAAGAATCAACAAAATCATAACTTATTTTATTCGTCAATACGACTATATATTCATGATATCAAGACACTATGGTCGATAACACTTGGGTCATTGCATCCTCTAACATTTTATATAAACAAATTCTAATGAAATTTCGGCAGAGTTACGTTTATAAAACGCATCGTCATTTCAATACCAAATCAACCAAACTTATTCCCAACCATCACCATATGTCTAATGAGCATAGAAAACTCGGCAACAAGCTTAAACCATCAAATCTTAGGCAAAAACCCAACGTCCCCTTAAGACATAGCCTATGTCCGACGTCAAAAAAAATCACACGAGACGTCATCTAACACCAACGAACCTCTATACATGCTCAACTATCATTAGATATCATCAATCCATCATCAAAACACAAATACCAAAGCTTTAGCATTGAAAACAATTTTTCATCGACAAACTAAAATTTTCAACTTTTGAATCGTCGTAGAAAAATCCGAATAAATCATTTAAGCTTTATTCATATCGTAGAATCTAAATATGAAGCCATAATCATCAAATAAAATCAAAATCCAACATAAGAATGGCTGGGGTTTCGGCGAAATGGAATTTTGCATAGGTTCGATTTCAAACGTTTTTCTCGTTCAAAACATGTTTATATCAACTCCTCAACACATATATGAAATAATATTAATAATTAAACATCATATATTCAAGATCAAGACCTTCCATATTTTCGAAAATTTCACAAAATTTCAAAGGATAAACATATGCTCAAAATTTCAACGTTAAACAACTTATCGGCGATAAATCGAACATAGAATCAAGAATTATTCAAACAACAACATATTCCTTCACAAACATCAAAATGATCGAAAATTAAGCATGTTCATAAGTTCATGATTTTAAAATTTCAAACCATAGATGTGTTCTAAGGATTGAATTATACCTTAATTAAACGACTAATCGAAAATTCAACGGTTGGATCTTGAAATAATTGAGCTAAAAATTTGAAATTTTGTGTGTGTAAATGTGTGTGATGCGTGAATTTGGAGAGAAAATGGAGATGAATAGTGATCTCCAAAATTTATGGGTATTTAATAGCAAAATTCCATTTATTTTCAATTTCTTTAATTAGTGATTATTCATCACTAATTCTAGAGAATTCTATAGGTTTCTACATTTTCATTTACTTTAAACATGATGAATAATCATGTTTCTAGAAAGACACATTTTCTAGGATTACATGCTTTTAGGAATATATCGATGTTATAAATACATGCTATTAATCCATATCGTTCGATTTCAACTCAATTTCTAATAAAATGCTCTCTACTTGAAATTCTCTTTAAACTCAAATAACATATTATAAACATCAAACTTTGATTATAAAAACATTTTTGGCTTCAAAAACCATTTTAAACATTCAGCCAACGATTAGGGTTTAATCGGCAAATGTATGAAACAAAGGATAAAACTTTGAAATCAAGACTTTGTTGAGCATGTATCTATCATCTTAAGACTCTCAAAACCTAGGTCTTCTTATTCTAAACAAGACCTAAGAATCTTATCTTAGGTTCTATCTCGAATCGATCTCAAATAAATCTCAAATTCTATTTTCGTCGACGCGAAGCTTAACATAAAAGCTTCTAGCTTAAAAACTCTTTCTTAAGGATGAAATGCCCTTCTAATCACCTCTTAATTAGGAGCTAATCGCGCTTCTACGAGAATGCGAGGTATTACATTCTCACCCTTAAAAAATTTAGTCCGAAATTTAGTACTTATAAAACTTCGGTCTTTTCTCGTTTGATCTTCTAGCTCCCATGTCGCTCTTATAAACCATGATACTTTCATCAGACTTCGACTGAAGGAATTAATTCATTCCTTAGTTTTCGTTCTTTTCGATCTAAGACGTGTTCTGGCTTCTTTTCATAGCTTAGATCTGGTTCACGAACAACGTCCTCTTGATGTATGATGTGTTTTAGATCAAACACATATCTTCATTACTGCGACACATGGAACACATTGTGAATATTGCCAAAACTTGGAGGCAATGCTAATCTGTAGGTGACTAGCAAATCTTTCTTGAATCTCATACGGTCGATACATCTTGGTTGAGCTTTCCTTCGATTCCAAAGTGATGTATTCCTTTGGAAAAATATACTTTCACGAAAACTTTATCTCAACTCTTGAAGCTTAGTTCCGTTCTTCTTTTATCTGCGTAGGACTTCTAACGATCATGAGCTTCTTTGATTCTTTTCTTGATTTGGTGTACGAATACGACCATTTCTTCATAAACACGGTCGAGCATTTTCATTCTCCAACCACGTTCTTAGAAGGCGGTGATCTCGCTTTCCTCCGTAGAGACTTCATAGGCGTCATATCAATCGTTGCTTAGTAGCGTCGTTGTACTTAATTTCAATCTTTTACTCATCTCTTGCTAAAACTTGTCCATATCGAAATGTACGTATATTCGAGCTAATTTATCGACTTCATACATGATAGAGATCTCTAGAGAAAGGACTTTCGAGGAAATTCCATCAAAATTTGAGACCCTCCTAAGCGAAGCGATATACATATGATACATTCTCGATCAGTACTCTAAAACTTGAAAACTCGCTTTCTTGCGAACTCATTCTTGACATCAATCGAGCTACCAACTCCATTAAACATGGAGGATGCGTAAAGCTCTGTAATTCTACTATCGTTTAAAGGAAAGAAGGTATAGGTGAATCATGAGAAGAATTGTCACTTTATTATTCTTCATCTTCAAGATGAGGATTTCTTCTTCTAGGTGGCATACCGCATTGCAAACAAATGCCAAAATGCAATATGTTTCGCTTATCAAAACGAGAAAAAGTTCTCAATCAACAAACAAGATTATATCTCAAGGATTTTCTCAATTGTTTATCACAAGGTTATGATATGAAAAAAAACACAGCTGAATAGTAAAATGATCATATATATATTAAGGGGAGAAAAATTGCCTCTTTGAAAACTTTTTACAAGGCAGGGAAACATTACAATCTGGGTTTCTTAAGCATATAGATAATTTGGCATCTTGGCAAAACATATCTGGTACGGCTTCTCAAGCACGCTATCGTATCATAAAATATCTATTGACATCACCTATATATATATATATATATATCCATATGTCACGATAGGTTGTCATCAACGGCTTCATAGAGTCTAACGTCTCCATATCTTTCTCAATCTCGAAATAACGGATCAATAGCATGATCGGAAATGAGTACAAGGAAACTATTCGAGGTAAATGATATCGGGATCGGTCATAAAGATATTTGACTGATATCTAGGGACTGTAGCAATGTTGTGCCAACAACTTGGCAAAACTCAGGTTTAACATAAAAGATCTTGAGACATCTGGAGTCTCGATAAATTAGCTTGAGTATCTTCTCAAATCTCAAATGAGAAGTTTCAAAAACATGAGAAAATTGAACAGACTGAATTGGTATAGGAATCTCAAGAGATATGAAAGAGTGACCATACCAATCTAGGTCAATAGAAAACATCTCAGTGTTGAGATAAAAATGATCAAACTATATAAAATATACATCATTCTCAGGCATAGCTAGCTGAGTATCTAGAAATGAAAATTCTAATTTTTAGAGCATGGGTACTAACATCATACTCAGAGGTGGTAGGATCATCATTAATGGGTTCAACATTTTCTTTGTCATTAGGTGTAACTGAAAAGTTACCAGCCAACTGGAGTTGATGAATGGCTGAGTAAAGTCGGCCATAGAGGAAAACTGAGTTAAAAGAGAATTCAAGTATACATAATAATGAGAACTGATGATAGTTAAGAGTCTGGAAAAATTAGTGAAAAATAAGAGTTACGTGCCAATGAATGGTCCGGGGTATTTATAGTTGATGGGTCTAAACCCTAATTCTCATCAGGTTGTGGTGCCTAGCGACCGGATTAGCGATGGCGAGGTCAGTCGCTAGTTACAAGGCAGAAACTTTTTGAAAGATTCTCGCGGCCAGGCTAGCAATCGCGAGGGTGATCGTCCGTCTCTTATTCCTTTTTTTTTTATCTTATTATTACTTCTTTGCTTGTGCATCGATCATCACCGTGCTCATATACCTTCCTCCACAAGCGATGGAATTGAGCGAGAAATTCGTTCTAGGTAAAGCGCTCGTCGATCTTTTTGATGAAGATAAGCGAAGCGACGATAAGCGTGGGACGACAACGACATAACAACAACAAGGCGACGACAAACAAGTCGTACTCTTCCGAAGCTGTGCGGGCGATACTCGTTATCGTGAGCATAAAGAATATTCGAACACTTGCGAAAACATATTCATGTTGCTCGTCGTCTCTTCTCATGATTTCGTTTCAATTTCGACTCATAAAGCATTAGCTCATTTCAAGCATAAATTTTCATATAGCAATTCATTCAATGAAGCATATACTCAATATCAACTCAATTCATACAAATAAAGCACATACTCGATCTTGACTATGATAATCATAATCATCATAATCATAAGCATAAGCTCATACGGTGAGCTAGAGATGATGGAATCGAATCTTTGAGCTTCTCTAAGAACAATGACTCTTTATCTCATTTCTCAAACCGAATCAAACAAGCGATTAGTAAACTCAAATTTTCAAAATAGAGTCGAACAAATGAATCCATAAACTTAAATTCTCAAGCAGTCATTTCAAAAGAATTCACATGCTCAAAATGCACAAGCGCACAAGACTTTACAAAGATTCATGAATTTAGAATTGAAACAGTACAAGAATTCACAAGGATTTACATGTTCGAATTTAAAACTATGCTCATCTATCAAAAGTTCACATGGATTAACAAGCTTATACTTCAAGCGTACTGTTGCACAAGTTGACAAAACTCACTGAGTTCGAAATTCAAAGCGGCTCGATACCATTACATCACGGCCCGACCACTTAACCAAGTAATTAGTCAAGTAATTAGGCCGTGGCGTGGGTTAAGAAGGAAATGCAGTAATTGACAACATCAATATGACCAATAATTCATATCAAACATAAAGTGTGACCTCAACTTTCATCATAAAGTAATCAAACATTTATGGTTCAAAGAAGTAGAATGGAATTTGACAAATGTTGATTCTAGGTCCTCAAATCATAATAAAAGTTCGAATGAAAAAAAACAACGACTAATGACGGATAATCAAGATAGGATAACCAATATTGAGAATATACGTATTCAAGCAATGCTTCGACAACATTGAGAATTTACTGACGTTTCAAAGCATGGTTCGATAATGTTTCCAAGACATTATGTATCATATTGGATTTAACGAAACAATTCTGAACTTTTGAATAAATCCTTGTTCACAAAACATTTCAATGAATCCATGTTTTCAGAATTAAGTCGACATTATAACAACAATGCCGAGATTATACCAACAAAATCAAGGATATCATCAAGATTATAATCATCTTAACGTAGCAACATTCTAAAGCAAAAGAAGGCCAAAGTTCGGCAACGAGAAGGGTGGCTGAGAATTATGTGTGATGACATAAAACTCAGGGCAACAAAACATAATAACTTCAAATGAATTATAAAAACAAATGAGCATTTTCATCATGAGTTCAATTCTTAGAGAAGCTCCTTGCACAACATTCGATTCCAGCATCCTCTCAAGCTCAACCTGCACGTTTAGAAATACATGCAGGGCGTGAGTACAAAAATGAACTCAGTGGGTATACGCCAAAAACATAAAACATTGCCCTTAGGGCTATATAATTGACTTGCCGTAACGTTAGCACTGCACAGGGGTTTTAGTGAAATAACCTGTGCATGCATCATAATAAACATGAACATTTACTTACTTGCTTTCATTTCATAGCATCATCATAAAATATGCATATGCATGTTCTCATGTCGGCCGATAACTTTCTCTTTCCATATCCACGGATTACATCATGTGTTGAGAAGTAGGCGCCTCTTCTCAAACACGCTATGACCCAAAGGTCGTTGCCGACATCTGTAAATCTCAAACACCATAACATACCCGTGTTGATGGACCCGAAGGTACCATGCCACGACCTCGTTCTTCTTTCATCATTTCTTTCTTTTCTTTCTTTCATTTCAGTGGATAGGTAATGCATCATGCTCATGCTCATGCTCAAAGCAGAAAGTCGTTTAACTTTGAAACTTTGCTCATAATGCTGATTCATTTCATTTTGAAAACATAAAACATAAGCATATCATATTAGAAAATATTTACACCCACCTGGCGACAGTCACTCGGAAATTGTACTTTTATCTTTCATTTCTTTCTTCTTCTTCTCTTTTGGTCCTTCAATCAACATAGATCGGCGTAAAAGCCTACCAAGAATCAACAAGATCATAACTTATTTTAGTCGTCAATACGACTATATATTCACGATATCAAGACACTATGGTCGATAACACTTGGGTCATTGCATCCTCTAACATTTTATATAAACAAATTCTAATGAAATTTCGGCAGAGTTACGTTTATAAAACACATCGCCATTTCAATACCAAATCAACCAAACTTATTCCCAACCATCACCATATGTCTAATGAGCATAGAAAACTCGGCAACAAGCTTAAACCATCAAATCTTAGCCAAAAACCCAACGTCCCCTTAAGACATAGCCTATGTCCGACGTCAAAAAAATCACACGAGACGTCATCTAACACCAACGAACCTCTATACATTCTCAACTATCATTAGATATCATCAATCCATCATCAAAACACAAATACCAAAGCTTTAGCATTGAAAACAATTTTTCATCGGCAAACTAAAATTTTTCAACTTTTGAATACGTCGGCCGAAAAATCCGAATAAATCATTTTAAGCTTTATTCATATCTTAGAATCTAAATATGAAGCCATAATCATCAAATAAAATCAAAATCCAACATAAGAATGGCTAGGGTACGGCCGAAATGGAATTTTTGCATTGGTTCGATTTCAAACGTTTTTCTCGTTCAAAACATGTTTATATCAACTCCTCAACACATATATGAAATAATATTAATAATTAAACATCATATATTCAAGATCAAGACCTTCCATATTTTCGAAAATTTCACAAAATTTCAAAGGATAGCGAGGTTGAGTTAGCTCGAGTACAATAATAAGGTTGAGTAGTACTCTGAAGAAATGAAGTTGTGTCGTTTTAAGCGATCAGTTGCTATAAATGATTAATGGGCGTTCGATGTCTTAAATCTGAGGATTAAATAATGTCTAAGTCAAGGCAGAACTCGACTTCGGTAATAAAGGGTAAATCGGCATTTATTCTCTGGTGGCATGAATAAATGTTTATAAAGTAATTTATGTTACGGGTGAACATGAGATAATTAATTTATTTGAGGCCCATCTTTATTCCGCACATTTGATCATTGGTTTGCCCGTCCGAGGGCCATGCTGAGAAAATCGGTAGCCTCGTACTCCCAATGAGATTTTATTCTCTTTATCCTGAGGATATAATTATATTTATGGTATGTCATGATCATTTCCTATAGGATTAAGGTGGTGCGTTATAAATATAAGGTAGAGATAGAATCGAGGTTAATCTCAACTTTTTAGCACAGAATTTTAGGCCCCTCATAGTATTCTTGAGGTTTTCGAAAATTGGGAGTTAGAGCAAGGGTGATTTTCGAGCATTCTCCATAGATCGTCACTCCCTCGGCGTTGGAGATTGGGCGATCGCGGTCTGATCCGAGAAGGTCAAAAGCAAGAGTCGATCCGGTCGATCCATTCATCTCGTTCCATTGACCTGACGGATCCAAAGGTAAACACGTGAAAACCCTGCGTGCTTTAGATTAATTATATGAGGCGCGTCTGGGGTTTATAATCAATGTAGGTTGAATTAAATATCGAAGATAGATCTTCCGGGCGAGGGCTTAACATATGTAATCCTACAATTGGTATCGAGCACAGGATCGAATCTTGGCTCTGTTGGATTAAGTCCGTTTGATTATTCGTGCGTTTTATTAATTAATGGATGCAATAGTTCATCGTGGCTTCGTTTATTATTTTGTCGTTTTGTTGTTTCACCGCGAGAAAATCCATGGTTGGAATAGATTTTTGTTACGTAAATCTTAAGCGTAAAGAAGAGCGAAGGCGAAGAGCGAAGAGCAAGCGAGCGGGAAAAGCGGGTCTCTCGGCGATCCACAGGCGGTATCTCATGGCGAGCCTCGCGATCGCGAGAAGCGATCGCGAAGCGACGGCAGGCGTCGCGTTCACGCCACGAATCCACCGGCGCCAGCGGCGGCGGTGGTCGCGAATCTGACCCGAAGCAAAGTGGGCGGCAACGTACCGGCGGATGTTCGGGCGCTCGGGCGTACAGCGCTGGCGTGCTCGGCAGGTGGTGATCGCGTTCGCGACCGCGGTAACACGCGAGGTACCCAGCGGCGGCGGTGATGGCTAAGGCGCGGTGGGCGCGCCTGGCCAGCGGCCCGGCCGCGAATTAAACCGACCGGGACTAGACCCGTTTTCGACCGAATCCAGTTTTTAGGTCCGTCTTGCGGTGCCGCGAGCCCGTTGTTGAATCGGGTCCGTTGCGGTGCACGCGAGGCCGTTTTTAGTTTAATTACATTGCTGGCCTTATGTCTATGTAATAGATTAGATATAAATGTGCGGTTTTTCGCGGTGGGCGCGATGAGCGTTTTATTTTATTTTTATAGTTCATATTGCGTGTAAGTGGATGTTTAAATTATGCGGTAGCATGCTATGTATGTTTATATTACGTTGACAAACCTTTAAGTGTTTTACGTAATTGGATGCGCATAGTAAGCATGCTAGGTTTATCGCGTTTATCAAGCATATTTTAGAATTACTGCGAGCATGTTTTACATGTTGAGTTCTATAGAAAGCATGCTGAGGATTCGTGATACTGCATGGACAAACCTTTTGAATAAAAGACTAAGCAAACAACTCGACAAATTAATTTTTCAAATTAAAATGTCGAGACCTCCACTTTTGATCTCTAAACAAAGTGAGACACCTTTGTGATCTATCGTCACTGCGTAGTGTGTGCTTCCTTTGTTTATCATAAGTTTGTTAGATGAGATTTCTAAATAAAACATTTTAAATCTATTGAGAAGTGGGAGTTTAAATGCCTGGCGTCCATGCACGTGAAACTGCATGTGCGATTTTCATAAGTTCTCTAGAGATAGATGTAAAATGAGATAACAAAGAATTTGAATTGGGCGGTATGGTCCAGGGTGTATGCCATTCTAAATTCATTTTACTAACATTAAAATTGTGGTCATTGCTAGACATCACCTCAGTACAACTTCATGAAGTCCCTTCTTGCGATAGTGATGTGAATTACAATGAGGTCGATCGTTAATTTCATTTGTCGTAAGGATAAGTTGACATGGATTGAAATTAAGCGACTAAAGGTATACTTTAGTGCAGTCGGGGGGTTCGTATATGGCGTCCGCGTGGCTTGCATGTGGGATTCCTTGGGCGATTGGAGTTTCATTAATATTGTTTTATCAAAGGTTACAATATTATTATTCACAATTATTGCGATCGTATGCTTATGTGTTTACATTATCGTTTCGGAGATATGTCTCTTCGCAGATTATCAATATGCTCGCATAAAATCCATTATCCGGTCAAATTTTATCCGGTGAAAGCGAAACATGGAATATGTTCTTATGTTGAAGAACACATGTTTGTTCTCAACCTCTAAACTTAGATGCCACTACGTAGCGTCGACTAATGAAGCGGCCGAGTCGGCGGACTTTGGAATAAGTCGAACAATATGGCTAAATGCTATGTATGATTGACTCGATGTCCAAGGGCTTGCATTGCTGACATCGATCGATGGTGAGGCAGCGGCGATATTTGGTGAGTCTCGAGGTAAGTTTGGGCGATCGGATCGGACGATCCGACTTCCACATAGAGAAATCTTGGCGTGTAAGATGGAAGAAGGAAGTTCGGTCCATGAACATGTCTCCACATGACTCGTCTAATGGATAGTGCTTGATGGGTTGGGAGGAGGTATTGTGGCCAGCCGGTCGATATCATCCTCAATACATGCTGTGATCTTTTGAGAACTTTCGGCGTAAATGGATCATGAGCAAAGACCGGTTTACATAGTCGGTTGCTTAATGATCTAAGTGGGCTGCGGAAGGGTTATGGGAAAAGGCGCGTGCTCTTGCTGCATCTAAGGGCCCAAAATTTTCGTTGCAAAATGGAAATAGAAAGGGGTACCAAAGGTGGTAGAGGCAGAAAATAGTGGGAGTAATGGGACAAGAACATGGTTGCCAAGGAGGCGAAGAGAGCGAAGGAGAAGGCAGAGTGCTTAAGTCACGCGGTGGTGGTGCATTGGAGCCAAGTGCCCTATGCTCGAGTCGAGTGCGCCGTTTGCTTTAATGCGAAACATGTTTAGCGACTTGTTCTACCCGTTCTTGGGTAGTAGATCTGGTATAGCGATCGTGTTTATTACAGCTTGCGGAAGTTCTGCGGACAAGGGCTGTTTGATGGCGAGATAACGATCTCCATGGGCCTTGGCGAGTCGAGGCCGTTGAAGTTGGAGATGTTACTTTATGTTTAAAGGCAGTTTAGTTTTAAAGGCGTTTTATATGTCGGATTTTCGGTGGAACCTTGTTCTGTTTGAGTATTTACTCATGGATATTACATTATTTTTGATAGTGGTGTTTCTATCATAAGAAATATGAAGTTATCTGTGTGTGTACGTTATATAATTAAGCTTTATCTATTACCGCGAACATAATACATAACTATGTTGCGTCTTCGTCAAACCACAAAGAGAAGTTTTCTTATAAGAAGACTACTACTTTTCTCGGCGTCTTAGATTAGGTCACATAAATCTAAATAGGATCCAAAAGGCGGCTAAGAATGGGCGTTGGGTAATCTCACGGTTACTGGTTCCCGATCTGTGAATCTGTATAGAAGGTAAGATGTCGGCGGACCGCCCATGGCGAAGGGATATAGAGCGAAGAAATGTTGGAGTTAGTCCGTTACGACACTGTGGGTACGATGTCCACACAAGCTTGTGGAGAGTGCAGTATTTTGTCACTTTCATTGGCGATTACTCAAGTGCGGATACATATATAACGCATGCAAGTGCAGATGCTTTGAAATTGAAAGAGTTTAAGGCGGAAGTGGAGCGAAGCTAGGTAAAGTATCGAGTCGCTAGCAGTGCGATCGCGGTGGCGAATACCTCAATATGAGGTTTATGGACTATCTGAGTGAGTGTGGGATTACATCCCGGCGTGACTTCCAGACGCATCCATGACAAAATGGTGTGTCGAGAAGAAGAAATATGACTCTTTTGGAATGGTTAGATCTTTGATGAGTTATGCTACATTGCCTATTTCGTTACGGGGGTATGCTTGAGGCGGCGACATACTTGCTAAATCTAGTCAGTCGAGTCGATCGAAAGACCGCTTTCGAGGTTGTGGTTTGGTATGACTGGTTTAAGCCACATAAGGATATGGGCGATCCGGACTGCGTGCTAAACAGAGAAGGTCGACAAGTTGGAGGCTAGATCAGACGCGAAACTGTTGTTGGCTATCATAGAGGAGCGAAGATGGTTTATTCTATAGTCTGAAGGATCGGAAGGTGGGTTATTAGCCTAATACTCGATTCTTAGAGAGACTACATGAAAATCATAAATCGAAGTTGAAATCATTCTTGAAAATTAGAAGATGATCGTATTCCACCAGATAGAATAGACGAGTGCAGAGATGTCGAGTGCAGTGGGAGGATCGACACGGATACTTGAAATTGAAGTAAGGTCGAGATTCCAGCGGAGATACCGATAGTCTGAGTGGTACCTACTGCAGACAAGTTGTGCAAGTTAGAGACCCACAAGTATCATGTACCACAGTTGCCATTGTGCACTGTAGAACCTCGTCGTAGTGGGAAGGTTGTTAAATCGACCGAGCGATTTATGTTCGTGGGTGAATCTTGGTTTAGTCCAGTGAACGAACATGCGATAATCGACCCATGGACATACTGGAGGCGTCTGAGATATAGATCAAGGTCATGGCACTATGGACTTAGAAATGGAGTCCACCATGGTACTGGATGTATATGAAAGATACCTCTACCGGATGGCAAGGAAGCCATAGGTAGTAAGTGGATATCTGAGAGGAAGAGATTAGATGGAGAGTTTCGACTTTCAAGCCGAGCTTGTGCGAGGGTACACTCCAGATTGAGGGGCATCGATTTCGATGAGACCTTTTGGCACATGGCTTGATGCTCAAGTCCATCGAGTTCTTCAGGCCATAGACCCAGCTGAACTGAGGTTTGGCAAATGGATGTTAAAACCGCTTTTAAGCGGTTACCTTGAGGAAGGTAGAGACATCTATATCGACGTGACACGAAGGGTTATGTGGTAAAGGGTGAAGAGCATCTAGTATGGAAGCTTAAGAAGTCCATTTATGGACTTAGCGAACCTCCGATCATGGAACTTACGCTTTGTGAGGTGGTAAGTCTATGGATTTACCAGTACACTAGCGAGAGTTGTGTGTGTCGGTTAGATCATCAGCGGTGATGTGGTATTTCTTGCACTTTATGTAGATGACATCCTTCTAGTTGGCAGACAACGTGGTATTGCTCAGGGCGTAAAGTTGGCTGTCCG
The DNA here is from genome assembly GCA_036937905.1 of Salvia rosmarinus. Lineage (NCBI taxonomy): Eukaryota > Viridiplantae > Streptophyta > Magnoliopsida > Lamiales > Lamiaceae > Salvia > Salvia rosmarinus. Next base: position 36,231,066 of record CM072819.1, on the reverse strand, counting down.
TCGATTCAAATGAAAGACTTGGAGATGCGGCGTACATTCTTGGGATCAAGGTTGCAGAGATCGCGAAAAATATTGAGCTTATCAGGCGTCTTACATTGATCTTGTTCTTTTCGTTTAGTATGCAAACCGCTTGAAAGTTGCTACCTTCGGACAAGGCGTTCCTTTATCTAACGGCGTCACCTATGACCGAGGAGATGAAATGAGACAGTTCATCGCTTAGCGTAGGAAGTCTCGTATGTAATCTTGTCTGCAGGCCGATATACGCTGTATCGGTAGGCGTAGTAAGCTAGAATATCCGGTCTAACTACTGGACAAGCTCATTGAATTGCGATTAAGCATATACTCAAGTACTGAAAGGAAAGGAGATTATAGGCTGGTTACCATGCGGATAATCTAATGCCTTTGGGTTATCTGAACTCGGTTCCAATTTGGCCGTGATGAAAAAGAAGTCGACCTCGGGCTTTGTGTTTACCATGGGAGGTGGAGTAGTATCCTGGCGGTGTCTGAGCGGCGATGCATTACGGACTACCATGGAAGCCAGATATGTAGCCCGCCCGGAGGCTACAAAGGAGGCCTGTATGGTTGAGAACTTCTATCGTGGATCTAGATGTGGTACTGGTTTGCCCAAGAGTATCATAGGATTGCCGTGATACTTTCGGTGCTGATGGCAAAGCTCGAAGGAACCCACGGACCTGAAGCGACCAAACACATGGAGAGAAGTACCATGTCGTACGAGAAATCGTTAGGCGGGTGGCGTCTTGATTGAAAAGATTGATCTGACGGAAAATCTAGCGGATCCATTCACGAAGAGCTCGCATAAAATCTGCGATGGACACGTTAGAGGACTTGGATTGCGACTTGATGGCACCAGCTTAGAAAACTTTTGTATAAGTGGGAGAAGCAAGTGATGGTTGTTTGTAATAGCTAGTAGAGACACATTGTATACTTAAAGTTTGCTTTAGTATAAGTGGGAGATTGTTGGATTGTATCTTGGCGGTTTGGTTGAGCTTGTATACAATGTTTCCATTACTGTTATTATCAATCTCTATCTGAATTGAATACTTGATTGCTTATATCATGTCCCTATCTCATATATAAGTTAGATCATACGATGTGTAGAAGATCACGAAGTGCAGTATGATTGGTCGAGCAATGAGATATAAAAGTTTCACGGTGAGACAACTTAAGGACAGAGTTGTCGGTTTAAGCTGCGATATAGATAAGAAGTGACTTGACTTGGTTGCTTGTCTATCTTTGATGCGTCTACGGCGTATTGAAGGATCACGATGAGATGAGTTCTTCTTTCGACCATCGTGAAGAACCCGAGATCTGGTGACTTACGATGATCTAAACCTCGATAAGGTATTAGGTGAGTATGAGTTCGCATCCCGTCACTTTGACTTGTTATGGGTGAGGTTATATGTTCAACAGATTCTCCGCGTCTTGGGTGGTGGCGATCTTGTATGTCCGCTAGTTATCATGTCAGTCACGTATCCGTTTAGGATGATGACATCCCTTAAGGAGCTCAAAGGTTTATTGTACTAAACCCTGCCAGTTGAGTTAGCTCAAGTACTGATAATAAGGTTGAGTGGTACTACTTAAGAAATGAAGTTGATGTCGTTTTAAGCGATTGATTACTATAAATGATTAATGGACGTTCGATGTCTTAATCTGAGGATTCGTAATGTAATAAGTCTGAGCAAACTCAACTTGATAATAAAGGGTAAGTCGGCCATTTATTCCTAGTGGCATGAATAAATGTTTATAAATTAATTTATGTTACATTTGAACATAAGATAATTAATTTATTTGAATACATCTTTATTCATGCATTTGATCCTGATTGGCCCGTCCAGACGCCGTAGTGAGGAAAATCGGCGCCCATGGCACTCCCAAAGCGATTTTTATTCTCTTTATCATGAGGATATAATTATATTTATGGTATATCATAGATCGTTTCCTTATGGGATTAAGGTAGTCATTAAACATATGCTCAAAATTTCAACGTTAAACAACTTATCGGCGATAAATCGAACATAGAATCAAGAATGATTCAAACAACAACATATTCCTTCACAAACATCAAAATGACCGAAAATTAAGCATGTTCATAAGTTCATGATTTTAAAATTTTCAAACCATAGATGTGTTCTAAGGATTGAATTATACCTTAATTCGACTGACAACCGAAAATTCAACGGTTGGATCTTGAAATAATTGAGCTAAAATTTGAAATTTTTGTGTGTGTAAATGTGTGTGATGCGTGAATTTGGAGAGAAAATGGAGATGAATAGTGATCTCCAAAATTTATGGGTATTTAATAGCAAAATTCCATTTATTTTCAATTTCTTTAATTAGTGATTATTCATCACTAATTCTAGAAATTCTATAGGTTTCTACATTTTCATTTACTTTAAACATGATGAATAATCATGTTTCTAGAAAGACACATTTTCTAGGATTACATGCTTTTAGAATAATCTTGATGTTATAAATACATGCTATTAATCCATATCGTTCGATTTCAACTCAATTTCTAATAAAATGCTCCTACTTGAAATTCTCTTTTAAACTCAAATAACATATTATAAACATCAAACTTTGATTATAAAAACATTTTTTGCTTCAAAAACCATTTTAAACATTCAACCAACGATTAGGGTTTAATCGGCAAATGTATGAAACAAAGGATAAAACTTTGAAATCAAGACTTTGTTGAGCATGTATCTATCATCTTAAGACTCTCAAAACCTAGGTCTTCTTATTCTAAACAAGACCTAAGAATCTTATCTTAGGTTCTATCTCGAATCGATCTCAAATAAATCTCAAATTCTATTTTCGTCAACGCGAAGCTTAACATAAAAGCTTCTAGCTTAAAAACTCTTTCTTAAGGATGCAATGCCCTTCTAATCAGCTCTTAATTAGGAGCTAATCGCTGCTACAGGAATGCGGGGTATTACAATAGGTGAACCCGAACATATCATCGGGTATGAATCAAGTGGTCTTACTGAACATCCGCATCACGACCACCATGTTGAGATCCTCCCACCTTTGCTGCATGCAACCCTTCATCTCAACTTCTCTACGTCGACGCTTCTCTATCTGAGCCTGAAGCTCTACCTCAGTACCTCAATGCTCATCTAGCTATGCTAGCAGCTGACTCTCCACATGACGACGCTCGTCCAGCTCAGCTCTGAGCTTCGCTATCTCAAATGCAACTGGATATTGAGATGTGTTCGTCGATTCTGTACTGGGACCATTGGATAAGATAATCTCGGAAATCATCCACAACCCGAGCATGCGCCTCTTATGATCACGGCAGATCACCTCGTGAAAGATCTTATCCACATTTTGTGGTATGACATCTCGCTCCTTATCGCACTCTAGATAGCCACCTGTCTTGCCACCTTCTCCTATAGTTCAAACAAAACATGATTATAATCATCAATAACATATAAAAAACACAAGTTATTAAACAAGTAATAATCTAGCAGTTAGGACACTCATCTTTTATACTTGGGATATGTAAATCAAGATTGTAAATGATTTAAATCTGACCGGGCATCAATTGTAAGGATTTCAATTCGAAAAAGATACTAATAAGTTTTCCCCCCCAAAGGTTTCACTTATGCTAGAGGCACATCTTATTTAAATAAATACACAATTAACTCAAGTTGACCAAGATTTACTTAAAGATCTACAAGTCGACTTAGATGATGATTAAATAAAGAAAGAGAGAGAAAAATGAACTAATTTAGCCCTCATAACAATTAAATGAAATAAAACTAATTCTTAATTTTCCATTTTACCCTTTCAAATGATTTCCTCCTTGACGTTTCGCCTCTATCAACCTTATGTTTTTTGGATCATATTATCCAAATAAGATGTTGTACATAATTTGTTTGGATTGTTATGCTTTTCCAGAAATAAATAATTGGACCACTACACAATATCTCAAAAGTGCACATCCATCATTGTTGATCGTATAAACAAACTGCCTCACTAAAAGTACTATATAAGAGTGTGGCTTCATTTTTTCCCCATTTTTTGGGCATTGCAACAAATGCCAGATTCCTTCTTTAGATACTGTTTTGTGGCCAATAAAATAATTTAGTCAGACACCTTAGATCCGATTGATTGTCTTTTACCATTGACAGATTTCCATACGAATTCTTGAGAATTATTATTATTATTATTATGATGATTATTATTATTATTATTATGACTGAGTAGCAATTAGATCTTATGTAAACATTGATCGATCTTGTGTAATAGTGCAAAATCCATCTATCAGATGTAAATCACACTAAAACAAATATTGTCTAATGCACTCAGCCTCAAAAATCAAAACTATTGAGGAATTTTAGTTCTAACATTTTCAGAGAAAAAGAACTCACTATTCACTAATGAAGCCATCCAAACTAAACTGAATTGGACCAACTTTTTAAAATACTACAAGAAGATTAATTAAGAGAATAAATTAAGAAAATGTTAAATGTATGACTACGTCCTTATCTCTTAAGCTACTGAGGCATTTATAATAAATAAGATATATCAAAAGTAAATATTTAGAATTAAAGAATGGATAGTGCTAAACGTACATAATATGTACATAATACCCTCAAATATATATGAAACAAATCGGTTCGGTTCTTTTTGACCCGGTTCGTTATTTATGGTAATAATATCATTACTAAATTAACCCTAATCTATTTTGGGACAATTATACTATGATATTATGTTTTATTTTTCCTTTTTACTCAAATAATTTTGGAAATAAATTATTCCTTAAAATGCCACTATATATTTACATGAATTTGTCCATTATTTGTTTATATAAATTTGTATTCATATATTTCACTATCTATGAAATTTTATTAGAAAAAAAGATTTAAATGAAATTAAAATACTCGATGATGAGTAATTAGAATAATAGACTCAAAAGTAATTTTAGAAAGACATAAAACACATTTATGTCTTAAAATATGAATATAAATTTTGGGTTCTATTTTATATATCAAAATAAGTTATAATTATTAAATTGTAAAATGAATTATATAGCATCTTATTTTAGTGGTTTAGCAATAGATGTATTAAATTGAATGTACAATAAACTCTTCGAATAAGACTACTCAAATGCCAAACCTCACATTATGTTCTCCAGAAGGAAAGCTTACTAAATCCTTTCTTTAATTATCATTATGGGCAATTAAGTAAATTATAAATTCAATTAAAATATAACTAATCTCTTAATTCTTAAAAATATGTAAAATGACAAAAAAAAGTTTAATTATGTATGTACATATTATCATGTACGTTTAGTATTTTCCTCCAAGAATACGTAAAATACTGAAACATAAAAAGAGTACAAAATGTTTAACGAAATTTGAGTCTTAAACATGTTCTTTTCATTGTCATACACAACTTGTATTTTATGAAGAGACTAGTTGTAAGTGGATTAATCTGGACCTCAAACTTTATAAAGAAATTGGCTTCTTTCAATTTCTTACCGTTGTAGAAATAATGACTAAGATGCTTCTTAAATCTCAACTCTTCAACATAAAAGTAGCTTCTTTCAAAAAGTTGTCTGTTTTTTTTCTTTTTCATTACTTTAATTGCATTCCAATTTTTATTACTTTAATTACATCAAAATGTTATTTCACTGGACCTTTTTAATTTTCACAAAAATTGTTTTTCTAAGTTCTTGGTTCGAAAAAAAAAATAGAAAGAAGTTGATGAATTTTAAAAGCGATGTGGATATTTATATACGATAAAGAAGTTGGATTTTGAACTTTTCTATTGGAGGTACCTGGCGATCGATACTTTTCATTTGGTTAAGATTGATATTTTTTTAAAAAGGGAATATTGGAGAAGAACAATTATAGGGAGGATGATAACTTTATGAGAATCAGATGCTCAACAATAGTTAAAATCTAACTATTGAAACATTAAAAAATGCGCACGTTGAAAACTAATTGCTACTGAGCTGTCTCTTCCATTATATATATGCCACAAATTATTTCCACATTTCCTAAATGTCTTGGAATTATTATTTATTATTTGAATAACCCCTGATAGCCGACCACAACCTCCGAATAGTCGATTTTCTGAAGCTTTATTTGTCGTTTTGCTATTTAAGCTCAAATAGGGTATGTGGTACAAAAACTTTCTTAATGTTTAGGCAGGGGTTGGATTTCCTTTGTTTTTCCCCTCTTTCGTGAATAACTACTCTATTCATTTGAATCAATCCTCAAACCACGTTCACATGCATGTCTGAAATTAGTTGTCGGAAAAAACAATATTTCTGGTACTAATTACAGATTCGACAAATCTTTTTACTCTAGGTAATCAATAATTTCGATGTTATTAAACTCTACCAATATCTAACTAGTCAAATTCCAATTATAAAAAAGGAATAAATTGACTTTCAACTTAATAAATTAATAATATATTAATCAAGCCTAATAAATTAATTTTGTGACAATTTTAACCCGTAAATGATTTTTTAGCGTCGAAAGCATCCGAAGATAACTTGTAGTCCGTAAGTCTTTTCCAATGACGTATCTGACTTGTGTTTTATCTATGTTACTTCTCGGTGCTAGCTAACAGTATTTTTTGGTATCAAAAATTACTCATGGGTTAAAATTATTATAAAATCAATTATTATTCATTTATTAGATTGATAGGTAACCGGTTGGTTGGACCACATCTCCGTCAATAGTTATTTGCCGACAAAGCAACATGTTCTTTTAAAATGAATATAGTTTTAACTAATGCTATTTGATTGATTTCTACTATTTTTGTGTTTTAGTTAACATAATATTATCATATATGCAAGGATAATTGACCTCTTATATATGCATAAATCGATATATAAATGCGTACTCTAACAAATTAATGTAATCAAATTAAACTGAAACTGTTTACCCACCAAAACACGTTGTGCATTCCTTCTTTTCCTCATTATTGGTTACTGTGTGAACTCCAAAATGCGTGTTTATACAATTTTAAATGTACATTAATAATTTGAAATATGCGTTTATATAATTTCATATGTGCATTTAGTCAATATGAATTAACCAAACCATGAAATTCCTATATAACCGGAATTAATTTAATGCTTAACACATTAATTACCATAATAATCTTACCTTTATATTAACTAAAATAAAAAATGAATTAAATTGTGTCAAATCCTAACCGTTTGATATAAAAATCCACTAGTTAAAAACTATTCTTATTTTTGTACAATAAAAAGTGTATGTATATAGACTAATTCCTATCTATATATATATATATATATAATCATGCTGACACAATGTTAATAACTTAATATATATTAGTGGCAGGAATTGAAAACATAGAAAATGTAAGTCCTTGTCGAAGCAAGCACGGTGCATTTGTAGTGTCTCTTTCGACAGGGATAAGGTTATGGATAGAGTTATGGTCGTACTTCTAATGTAATTCACAATAGATTCCAACTAACAATAGTTATTACATAGGCCTATCTGCTTTTGTTGGTGGGCAAAATACAAAATAATTACTGTGTTTTTATTTTGATTTTTCCACTTCAGACACGCCTCAGCATCATTCCCAGTCCCTATAACAAGGGAATATGGCATATGCTCATTCATTTCATATTTTATAGAAACAAAATAAAGAAGACAACTAGTTTTCTCTGTTCCCAATAATTCAAATTTTAATCGAGTTGTTCAATTACAACATATAAATTCAGGTATTTATATATACTCTCTTTAAAGTTCATGTGCAAAAACCAGAATATATGTATAGTTCGTGTATTTATATGCTAATAACCTTGTTTTTAAATGTCTCAATTATTATAGAAACATTTTTCTATAATAATTTGTCCAACATAATCTGATTTGTTTAGAAACAAGAACTTTCACAATTTTCTCACTTTTTAAATATTTTCGACAGCCAGAGAAAACAGGCCATATAAACTACTGCTTATAATGCTATCTACGAGTTACATCAAATAATTAAATTTGGAATTTACTAGCTATAACAACGTTGACGTAGAATTATCTACTTAGGTATAATCAAGGAATAATTCCGTTTAGAATTTTAAAAAAGGGATAATACCTTAGAATTTTAAATGGCTAGAAATAAAATGTTACTTAGGAAATATTTTTGACTTCGTTTCAGAGAATAAATAAAAATTAAGAGTTATTACTGTAGTAGTGGTGATGGAGTCAGCTAATCAATGGGCTTGGTCCAAAACGAAATTGGCCCAAAACAATAGCATCAGTATACGAGTCGATACTTGTAATTTGGGCTTGGCCCAAAACTTGATAGTTTTAGCTCTTTTTATATGATTGAAAACTTGAAATATTTCGTACACATCTATTATGAAGAATGTAGGTGCGCTTATGACTAATTCAATCAATATTAGCATATCTATTTTTCGACAATTTAGACTTATGCCTATTAAAATCTATAATTATTATTTTTATGATTCATAAGTTATATCGATATTCTTATACAAAGTAATACCGAGGTATTATATATATGCCTATGACTTAAGGATTTCTATAATTAGTAAACTGTTAAATATATTATTGTTAATTATCTCTAATTTTAAAGGTTATTTTATAAAAAATTCACAAATTTTGACATAATTTGATTTTTGATATCTTTTATAGCCTAGTTCAATGTGTTACAAAATAGATAATCCAAAAATTTTACGATGATAAAAAAAATTGATGTGATCTTTTGTCAGTCTCGTAGAACATCTAAAGTCGAATTTAGGTCTTCGACCCATACCGAGCATGTCTATTTTGCTACAAATAAAAAGGAATATTATTATTATTGAAATAATTATAAAATGTATTGAAAACCAAAATATGGTCAAATAAACGGTCAAAGTTCCTGAAGGTGCCATTAACCCAATTTTTAACTCCAGACACATAACTTAGATATTGAATTATTTGGCACAAAGTAAGCATGAAAAAGCGGGAAAGCGAAAAAGCTAATGCATTGAATATATGCACCATTTTTATTCTTTTAAGAGGAAATTCAAAACCGCTATTTTTAAAAATTAAATGTAATAGATTCAGATCATAAATTGTTAATAGATTCAAATTTGTGACATTTTATTGTGGAAACTCGTTTTACCACTAGACGATACAAAGGGACAAATGCACCCCATTCTTTTGGCTTATAATCTACGCATTTCATGCCCTATATATAGTCACATAAATAGTGGAGCTAGTTACACTATCCTTTTCAGTTATCAAGTGCTCATTTATCCTTTTCTTTTGTTGGCTGGTATGTCTTTATTGGGTGTAGAGATCAATTTCTGTCATTTCTCTGGAAAATATGCCTGATGCAGGATTTCAATAATGGAGTCGTCAAGCGTAAATGTTACTAATGTGAAAGTTACTCATGGCTTGAGAAATCTACCAAAGATCGCTTTTCACTTCTTTCGACGGAAGGTACAATCATTCACTTGATTTGGTAAAATGTAGACTTAAAATGAAATAAGGTAAAATGTAAAGCAGATGGTATGCTACGTACGTAGTAATGTAAAAACCAGAATTAGGACTTCAAATGAAAACCGAAATATGTGAGTTTTGTGTGTTAGCAGTGAGGCAGAGGTATATCTATATGGAGGCCTGGAAAGTTGACGACGAAGATCTTCTTTGTCACCGGCGAGAAGCCAATTAGGTATGTAACTGGTTTTCAGCAATTCATGATTGGTTTCTTCATCTTTGTACAAGTTTTATCAAGTCTTTCATGGTCACTCTTTGATGCATTAATTTGTCTTGGTCTGACGTTGTTCTGTGGAAGGGATCATGTTACAAGGATTTTGTGTGCGCTGAAAATGCCAAGGTATGTAGGGGATCTTCAGACTTATGTCTCTCTCTTTATTTTCTTTGCATTGATGCCTAATATCAGTATTGGCTTTGTCAAGTTTTATTTTATTTATGCGGTGAATGTATGTATGATTTAGATTGGAGAAAATTGAGCTACAACCCAACCAATCATGGAATGCTGTGCAACATATGATCAATAAATTTAAATGCACTGATCCATCAGAATTAGTGCCTCATTCAGTAATCAAATGCACCGAGTGAAAGTTCTCATCAATCTGATTAAATAAGGATCATGTCGTTCTTTGCATGTTTGTTTTATCTTAAATAATATGATGTTTTAGAATAGCTTTGTTCTTTTCATATCTGTTTTATCTTAAAAAACACGATGTTTTAGAATAGTTTTGTGGAGTACTTGACTGGTTTTAGTTTCATGCAAAATTAAAAGCATTTTAGCCAAATCATAACTAGAACAAAACTTGCCTAGGATCTCTCTGAGTTGATTATATCATCCAAAATTGGGGAAATAGTGAACAAAAGAGTGGGATGCAATAAATATTATTACTACAAAAGTCTATCAGGCATTCAGGCTCATTGGACTATTACAATTTTTCAAAAGAAGGTAAATAACAATAAAAATGAATAGACAACAATCAACAATCTTTAGATGACTGCACAGTTTCCAATTCCTTCTTAGGATCATAACAAATGAAGATGCCAGAAACATTTCACACAAGAATGATGTGCTCAGCTGCCTTCCGCTTTAAATCCCCTGGCTTTTATAAAGTCTCAGTTTCTAGGAATCCTACTTATGATAATACAGACTCAACAGTTCATATACTTTTCTTAATTCAAGATTTAGGCAGCATCTTCTGAGTGGGCTGCTTCATTAAGAAGTAAGAACACATGGCATGAACAAGAAATCCACAAAACAAATCAAGTTGTGCGCTTGGTTTCACGAGCTGAGGCCAAATGATCCTACAGAACCAACACAGGTTTGAAAATACTTCCACATGATCACTATCAGCATCGTGCAAAAATCAGTTAACTTCCAGAACAGCATACGCGAAGCAACATGCAACGTGGCTCATCTATTAGGAATCTAAGACTTGTAATATTTTAGTTAGAGATACAAGAATGTGACCACGCACTGTTTTACCATAAGAGAAGGAGAAAGCATTATTTTTTTACAGCAGGTCAGCTTTTAAGCTAAATCAGTTCAAAATTTAAATCAAAATGCTATGATATATACTAGGATGAGGAGCATAGGTAACCACAGCTCGAACCAGAGATTTAGAAAAAAGATAGAAAAGGGAGTCCTATGAGATTCCAGACAAATCCAAGATCTAAGACTAAGACCAACTGAACTAGAATTTCTTTAAAGTTTGTGTTTATTTCAATATTTGTATTATATTCTTAACGCTCTTACAGCAGGTCAGTTTTAAGCTAGAATCAGTTCAAAATTTAAATCAAAATGCTATGCTATATACTAGGATGAGGAGCATAGGTAACCACTGCTCGAACCAAAGTTCAGTTCATTTAGAAAAAAGAAATAGAAAGGACTTCAGACAAATCTGAGATCTAAGACCAACTGAACTACAATATCTTTAAAGTTTCTATGTGTTTATTTGTATTATACTCTTAAAGCTCTAATTTTCTGTACTAGCCGATACTTAAATACTGCTGGAAGCAAAAGAATATTCTTCATTCTACAGCTATTAGGCCCAGAAAGGCCATTACCATACAAAACATATTTCCACAATGCAATGATGAAAAGATGGCAACAATAGAAACTTACCGAGATAAAATCAAATGCTTTTGTATCCTCTCGTTTTGATCCATTCATCCATGAAGTTGGAGGTTGGGTAGCTATGCCAGGATTAAAAATATCTGGAAGGGGTGAAGCATTTCCTCCTACAGATCCAGGAGAATTAATAGTATTACCTGATTGTAGATTCCCTAGTTGATGGAAGTTGGACATTGCAGCAAAAAACTGCTGTTGAGCAAAGTGATTCCCCATGGAGCTATAGTCTGTTTGCTGAGAAGCAAATGCAGGATTGAACACAAAACCACAAGGGAATACGGGATTTACATTCAGCTCAGCAGCTTGCGAAGGAAATTCGCTATTTAAAGCAATGTTAGGACTTCTATTATCTATACTGGATACTGAACCCAAATGTTTGCCACCCATCTCCTGACTACTTGCATTTTGCTTAACAGAGGGATCATTTCCATTCACAGGCAAACCGTCCATCAAGTTGGTAGCATATTCACTAGAATTTCCTTGCTCCATGAAGACCTCAGAGCTAGAATTTAAAAAGTTGAATGGTTCAGATTCATTTTTATGAGCTGCTACATGGGCCTCTGTGGCTCCTGACTTATCAAGAGCCATCCCAGAAAACAGATCAGCAACACGATCCTTATCTTGACTTATATGAAAGGAGACATCTGCAAAGGATCATCATCAACGTTCAGGTTGTTGGTGCTCTCACAACCATTAAATTGTCACCAAGTAAGTCAGTGATCAGAGGAGCAACAGAAGGTGGTGCATTTGTTATTTTGGCTCACTTGCTGCTTTTCTGGATCTTCCATGTCAAGAAGATCTTCTGCGTCACCAGTGTTTATCATATCCGGTATCATAGAAGGCTGAGGAATCAAATGATTGACATGGTTGGTTCCACTGCCATTTTGTTCACCACCAGAAGACTCAATACCTGAAGTCACCACAAATTACTCATATCTCATTCTGAAATGAAGAGAAGCCAAAATTACTAATTCTGCAGTAACATGCAGTATGTAATCCTTTTGGGCGATAATAGAGTAGTAATTCATAAGTGCAGGTTATTGTTACACATTAACCTAGAGACAGTTCAACAGTTACATACTTGATCCAGCGCCTACATACAGGCACGTGGGTGAATCTTAGGTTTAAGAGAATACTAGGAAAAGTAAGAATGATGGTTGTCATCTCATCATGACCTTGTATCCTTGCAACTTCACTTTAATAGCAATACACCAATAATTCTATGTGATCTTTGTTCCATGTCTCAACCACACTGTGATATTTCATGATAATAAACATTCGAGGAGAATTCATAATAAAGGGTGCAAAAGAAATCTCCGGTGACTTCTCTCACTCAAACTCCATTAACTTCTGTTTCACGAAGACAAAAGATAGAACTAGAAGGCACATTAATGGGACTAAAATCTCACCTTAGTTGCTTTCTCCCTCAAAGATGCTTGGGAGATTCAGAGCATTGCACCACAACATCTCTGTTGTCGCCAAAGTCTGAAGCAATAACCGAAAAATGACTGTCATTCTTCTTCCTCAATAGTGCCTCAAGGACACATATGGCTTTCATGCGTACCTAAATAAATGTGCATTTTATGGAAACCCATTAAGTGAAAATATTAGACATGAATATATTAGAATAGTATTTCATGAAAAAGAAAAAGAAAATTAGAGCTAGTACAGCAAAATTTGTGGAAGCATCTACAACACGGATGATCATCAAATTCTTGTTATAATGGTGCACCACAAAAAATAGCATAGAGCACACACCTGCCACATAGGAGACCTCAGTTTCATTCCAATGGCATGCGCTAATGACAAAGCATCTAATTTTGAGGCCTCCACCAGGAAAACATGAAGTGCATCTCGAGTAGGCTGTAAGCGAACACCAGTTGATGTCACTATGGTCTCCAACAACTTCTCTTCACGAGTTTTTTGATTATAAGTCAAAGCTGGGTCTCCATTACTAGTTTCTGACTGGTTCGTAGAAATCTCTCCACTCCAGCTTCCAGTATCAGCATTTTTTGAAAAACGAGAAGAGCTGTTACATTCAGCATGAGATCCAATCCCTTCATACCTATCAGAATAATCATTTTCTCTAGTCAAAGATCGCTCGAGATTTGGGCTTCTGTAGCTTCCAGTGTCATTACTTTTCCTCATGGATGGAGATTGTTTCAAACTACTAAGTCCCTGTCTAATTGTAGCACTTCCGATGTCAACAACCTCATTGATGAACGATTTTCTATCATCTGATGGCATTTCATAGTTGGTATTTCCAAATCCTTGTATCCGACTGCGAAGACTACTCTCTGTAGGTGCAGCTGTGCTATCATCTGACGAAAATAAAGTAGATAATGTTTCTTGTGCTGTTTCTCGGACAGCCTTGTTCAACGCATCACCCTTAAGAGGATCTGGCTGGCCCCTGTAGTGGATTAACTGCCGCACTGAAACAGAATTCTTTGCATCTCCTTTTGAACTCTGCACCTGACTTTCCCACCGCATATTTGATGATCCTTAATGCCTGAAAACCAGTAAATAAAATAATCCAGATTCTGTTGGCACGACAAGGATTGTAGTACTTAAATCTGCTAGAGGTTCCTCACTAAAGGCAGCTGACATAGATATTAGTACAATATTTCTCAATTGTGCTGACAATCCATGATCCATCCATAGGCCAAGAAAATTATTTACACAATTTATTCAACCTGTCAATATTCTGCTAAAGTTTTGGTTGCATCCTTACCCAAGTGACTCGAATGCTCCGAAAAGTTCCGAAATGAGCATAACGTACAAAACATGTACAGACGATTATGCAACTAAAGACACAGAAAGACCATCAGATAACTTTGGGAGAAAAAAAATCTCCGTCACATAACCATACTCATAAAATATCAGCAAACTGAACCAAGCTCACATACAAAAATAACCGCAATACCGACCAACTTTTAATAAAAAAAAACAAGTAATACACACAATAACTCAAAATAATCAAAAACAACAAAAGCGTACGGTTTAAAAGAAAACCAAAAATAACGAATAGCACAATTGAATAACCTTCTGCTTAACAATTGGCGATTTGTGATCGAGCCGTTTGAGGATGAATTGGGAGACTTCTTTAACAATGGAGATGTGTGAAGACCTCAGCAAATCGCATATTTCCTCCAATTTGTAAACCGGGTGACCTTATCCTCGTTGGAAGTCGCGACGTCGATCATTTTGGACCTCAGTACGACTCCACTGCCCTCCTGCTCTGCTCCATTCTTCGCCAAAATCACTGTCTTCACTCCACCAAATAAACCGATCGATCAGCCGATCCGCCCACTCGATTTACCAAATCGATTGTTCAACTAATAACTACTGGATCGACCGACCGATCTACGATTAAGAGAGCTGTTAATCCTTGCGACCGCTGAAATATGGCCTATGTTCATCGAGATGGAAGGAACAGTGAATTGGAATTTGGGGTTTTGTTTTATTTTCTGAAAAGAAATGGAATTTCCTAATTTTTTGTTGTTTTCCTATCGGATTTTAAAGTAAGGTATTATTGTGTAGTTAGGTGCTGAAGGTTTTGGAGTGTAAATCTAAATATTGAATAGTAATTATAGTTTGTATTTTAAAATTTGATAATTTTGAAAAATATTTTAATTTTAGTAAATATATTAAATATTCCCAAATTTGATGATATTTAAAAAATTCTGATTTCAGAGTTTCACTATAGAATGTTGAGTCGTTTGGTTTATAATCATGAAACAAAATCTTGAGTCGTTTGAACAATAATCTACACGAAAATCCATAATGATATATCATTTCATTATCAGAAACTCGATATCGGTGATATTTTTTAAAAATATTGTTAAAATTGAGGATATTTAATGTATTGATTAAAATTTGAAATAATTTTTAAAATTCCATTAAAACTGGGAATAAATGTGATTATCTCTAAAGTGAAATATAAAAAAGTTGATGAGAATTGACTTCAGACTTGGAGGTCATTGGAATTCCTCTATTACCAAAGAACAAGAAATGTCTCTCTCCATCCATATTGGTAATATACATTACTTTATTACCTTCTCTAGAAGTTTCATGCAACTTATAACAGTTTGATTAATGTTATACTTCCTTTAAAACCAAAATTAAACATCTTCTTTAATGTCATAAAATATGACATTGAATAAACTAACGTGGAGATGACTTGTGACGGACAACGATGAAGACGTGGGCCTCCTCTAATAAAACAGTAGTTCGATTGATTTTTTTTTCCGACCTTCCTGAAATTAGACCAATGACTATTCAATTGGGTATGTACATCCTTAGTATCCCAATTTTTTTTCATGAAAATCTTCAATACAAATTTTAATAAAAATTATTGAATATATTGTAAATAGAGTAAAGTATTATATTAATATAGTATTAAATTAATAAGTAATTGATCATAAGTGGTAAAGAGTATAAATAATAGTATTGTTAAAAATAATAAATAAAAACAGCGGTAGATCATAGATGATAAAAGATATAATTTTTTTTATTGATAATAATAAGTAATGGGTATTTTGTGAGATATTTTGATAAATGGAACAAGAAAACTAAGAAGAAAATTTGAAGACGAAATGAGTAACTTTTTTTTGTTCTCCCATTGTTGAAGTTAAATAGTTCCAACCGCTTGCAGGTGAAATGAAGAGAGTAGTATAATAGGAAAGACATTGAACTGTAATAAACTTAATAACTGGCATTTCTTAAATAATGTTAAAATCAATTCAAACAAAAATTCAATGTTACAATAGTAGATCAGTAATTTTTAAATTGGAGGAAACATACATAATTTAGGTGAAGGTATGGTCGCCGAGTGAGCGTTGCAGTTGCGCCGACTCTCGAGTCGAGCTACCCAAAGCAGACCTACAGTAGGTGTCGCGGGTAGTTCAAAACAGAGGAGAAGAGATGCAACTGAGCTTCTTCGACAGAGCAGCACTTCTCAAGCTCAACAACGACTACATCCATGGCTTTTGGCACCATTATCCCATCCTCACCCTTGCCATTCTCAAAGGGTGAAAATAACTCACTGCCGTGAAATGAAACCGCATCGTTCCTCGACATAGGACGATAAGCGTAGAAGACAAACATTTTCATACCATTTTTTATATTAAAATTGAAAATAATAATTCAAGTCCTCGTAAACAACTTTAGGAGGTATTTAAAGGTCTAAAAGAATCATAATCCAAATAGAAACTTAAAGAAATCATAATCTTAAAAGGAAACAAAATACAAAATTAAATAAAGCGACGAAAATCCTAAAAGGACAAAACAAGTGAAAACGTTGGAATTTGGGTGCAGGACCACTTACAACATCGCTGCTTGAGTTCAATCTGAAACGTCGTTCGCTTCAAGAAAGGTACTCCTTCGTCCCAACATTGTTGGCTCCTTTCTTTTACGTAGATTAAAAAGTTATGTTTTGTCGAAAGTAGTGTGTAGCGAAATTCTAGGAATTTTTAGTGTAAAATTATTTTCGTCTTTGGAACAAGCCAACAATAGCGGAGACCAAAAGGAAAAAGAAGCCGATAATAATAGGACGGACAAGTATTATAATATCGATTATGAGCGACTCCAAAAGTTATGTCCATTTCGATTTACGACGACCACCTTCGCACGATCGTTGGCCGAGATAACTATCTACAACTTGTTCCACATCACCTCCTCACCCCGCCATGTGGTCTTCCAACATCCTTGAACACCAAATAAGTGTGCACCCCGTGAGATTTGGGCCTCTCATCACCTTGAAATCCACAATTGATTTCCCGTATTCCTCTGTTGCTTTGGATATCGCTTGCTTCATGAGCTCCTTTGCATAATCTGATGAGTTCTTGACAACTCCTCACGATGGCGGACGTAGCAAAAGATATTGGTGGGGCTTTACTATTTTATATTGACAAAAATCATAGCGACAAAATTTATAAATATTTGATACATCAAAATAGTCCAACACATCAAACTAAAGTGGTGGTAATGAAATTCTACGTGTTCTCATCGCTTGAAAACATTGCAAGATCGACTCATTACCAATCGTTGAAAAAAGATCATTCTCAATATACACAACTAGATTGTCATTCATCCACTCATTTTCCATTCGGTTTCGCAAGTCAGTCTTGATAATCTTCATGGCGGAAAATGCTCTCTCAACAGAAGCAGTGGCAACAGGTAAAACCAACGCCAACTCAATAATCCGATATACCAATGGAAAAACTAAATGCTTACCTGTTTCAACCATTTTCTTAGCAATACTGCCCAAATTGCTTACAACAACAAATTGAGGATCACACCGCACATTAGCAATGAAATTACTAAGTTGATGTGGAAGATGTAAACAATCGCTTGATGAGAAGTCCTCTGAATATAAAGCAGCAAGACGCATGACTTCATGATCATTGAATTGAGAGAAAGAATTCCTTGGATCAAGACACGCTATGCATCCTAGCAACTCGGTGCTAATTTCAGAAAAACGAATTTCCATCTCATCGGGGAGAAAATCACCCGTTTGATTGAGTACTTTATCCGCTGGGTGAGTTGCACCAGGAGCCGTTGAATATCATTCAAAAAAAATTTCGGATTGGCCGATAGCCCACTGGGCTTTTAGTTTAATGTTTCTATTTAGTTCCTCTTTAAGAGTGCCATAAAGCGCGAGCCAAGATCCACGATACGAAAACAAAAATCAGAATCAAAGCAACAATGATAAAGTTAATGATAAATAAAATATGTTAATACACAACATGAATTCAAATATTTAAAAATTAGAAGTAATACCTGGTAAAAAATCTCCACACCATAATGATGCAAATTCGTGATCAATTATGCTCCATGCTTTTTACGACCACGTCTTGGTATGATGTCTTCCATATCAACTTGTGAAATATTATGCAACTCACAAAATCTGTTTGCTTGATCAAATATGATTTCCCATCCATCCTCTCTAAAACTTCTCAATTGACATTTCACACTCTTGATCAATGATATGCCTTGAATGATATTTTGATATTTTCTTTGCAAAACGACAGACAACTCATTGGTAGTTCCTAAGAGATGTTTCATCAAATGCAAAGTAAAACAAATTCATAACTATCCATCATTTCAACCAAACCTTGACAATACTTGATTGTCGAAAAGTGGCATCATTGCTTATATTTTCCAACACTTTCTCAAGCGAAGGCCACATAGAGCATAGCGAAGCAATGTAGAATAATGTGATCCCAGCAGTATCTCGGTCTTGCTAAACTAGTTTCTTGATTTTGCCTCTTCCACTAGTCACTTTTTCATCATTGAGTTGTTGACTAATCTTTCATGTTCCAACTTTCTAAGTTGATCCTTCCGCTTAAAAGATGCTCCAACCATATTTACAATCATGGAGACATAGTTAAAACAATCCTTCACTCTAATACCCTTAGCAACAACAATAATAACTAATTGGAGTTGATGAGAAACAATGGATATACATAGCATGTGGATTTTCTTGCAATATTAAGGATTTCAATCTATTAAACTCAACACGCATATTCAAGCTCCATCATATCCTTGGCCTCTCACTTTGGATAAAGATAAATTATGTTTTGCAAATAAATCATTAATAGCACATTTTAAAGAATGAGAATAAGTGTCATTAGTATGCACAATTCCTAGAAATCGCTCAATCACATCCTTCATTATTCACATATCTTAAAACAACCCCCATCTGCTCTTTTATAGAAACATCTCAAACCTCATCAACCAAAATAGCAAAAACGTTTTCTCTGATTTCATTAACTATGGCAAGTGTGACTTCTGAAGCAAAAGCATTTGCTAACTCCTTTTGAATTAGTGGGGCAATCATTTGATTATTACCAGGAGCATTTGCACTCAAAACTTTGGAGATGTCATCATTATGTTCACTAAACTAGTGAAGCAACTCAAGAAAATTATCTCGATTTGAAGAACTACTTGATTCATCGTGTCCACGAAAGGACAATCCTTGCTTCAAAGGAAGCGAGTCACGTCAATGATCTTTGTCAAGCGAGCACGATATGCGACCGCTTCTCATGATTGTTTGATCGAAACATATTGCCACATTATGCCTTTGATCTGAAAAGCTTCAAACTTAATTCTAGCATTGCTATGACACTATTCGCGGCCCCAACATGATAATTGAAATTTTCTAATGCATTTTTCGATTCTTTTGACCCGTCTTTGTAAAAGCATCTTCTGCGTGTCGACCTCGTTTATTTGATTGTTTAAATAGATAGCACCAAAACAAAGACATCATCTTTTGATACACGTACTCTAACCATATAATTATGCGGTCGAAGTGCACATCCAACAATTATTCTCGGTGTGGTGATTATGATCTTTGGATATGGCATGCATATTTCGGGATGTCGAGTTGAATAATGATATTAATGTGGTGGAGATATCTCGTCTTTCACTAATCTTGCTAGAGGCCTTGCTCCTCCTGCGCATTCGTCATAAGCGGGAAGGATTTCAATATGGGGTATTATCTAGCGGATGGTATATACCCCAAATGGGCAACTATTGTGCAAAAATTCATGCCGGTTGGCGAAAAAAAAACTTTCTTGTGAGAAACAAGAAGCGTGTAGAAAGGGCGTCGAGCGTGCCTTGAGTCCTCAAAGTCGTTTCGCAATTGTGGCAAATCCGTGCGTTTTGGGACAAAAAGTTACGGGAGATATTATGTTGCATGCATAATAATGCATAATATGATAATTGAGCGAGCGTGACCTTGATGCTCAATTCAGTGGCGATAGGCGTGCCACCCTCGGATGTTGAATTTGATCCACAAGCTGATCGGTTTGAGATTTTCTTGCTCGGTTTAGACAAATCAAAGATGCGGATGCTCATTTCACGCTTCGGAATGAACTAATTGATCATTGGAATGAATATTCTAATTCATAAAATTAGAGTATATTATTATGTAATCTATGTTTTTCTTCTTCTTTTGTGTAAGTTTTAATTGTGTTTTTTTTATGTAAGCTTGAAGTATGTATTTTTATTTATGTATGTTTTAATTTTATGTTTAATTGTATTAATATAATATTAAGTTTTAATAATAACGTTTTTTTATTTTAATTATTGGAGGTTGATCTAAAAAAACTAAATAAAACATTTTATTTAGAGAAAGAAGAAGATTCTTTTACATTGTAAAATAGAGTAGATAGTTGGGGATGAATTCTTGTTTCATTGTAAAATAGAGATAGAGATGTTGGAAAATAGATAAGCGGTTGGAGATGGTCTACAAACAAGTGGGGCTCCCTATATAGTTCAAATAAATTAAAGATCTATTGTAACCTCAAGAAAATAACGATGTAGTACCTTTCTCGTCCCTCAACCAGGCACTTATATTTTAGTCTAATGACCACAACTATTTACATTTAAAAACCATAAAGCAAATATGAGAATTAAATCACATGAGAGATGTAAATCATATTTACACAAATAAATGTGACACACTTCCCTTATGAAATGTTGATGAAATTTGAAATTGACATTTTTGATCTAGAGAAAACTCACTCTATTAATATTTCATGCCCAAAAAATAAGGACTTGTTATTTTTACAAAGATGGTGGGGAGCATATTGAGATGGATAGATTCGTTTGTATTTATTTATTTTAAAAAGAAGTTGTATTCTGTTGATACAACGTTAAAACCAAAGAACTGCACCCATTCAAATAAACAATAGTTTCGTGAACAGCAGATATATGACGTGTCGTAGCTCCAAGTTTGAAAGGTAAGCTTGAATGGTAGCAAGATTTCCTGTGAAGAAGTAAAAGGAAAAATTCAGTCGGTGGGTCTAATATGCGACATACGTCGTGTGTCGCGTTGCTTGAATTCATACAAACACCATAAATTGGTGCCAGGTCATTCGTCTTCAATTTTTTTCTCTCTCTCCATTCAATACCTTCTACTATATGACCAAATCTAATACATCAATCTCTACACATGAGACTATGCTTTGGAAACTAATATAGAAATAATGCGGTATACTATATATAGGGTAATTAATGAATATATATATATAAGTCATAAGGATATATTATATTTATACAACTATATCATATTAATGATCCAGATTAAAGAAAATATATTTAATGATTTCAGATTCAAAATAAAATAAAATCGAATAAGGGTAAAATAGGTAAAATGAACAGAAATTATATTATCATCTTCATCAATTCATAGCATCCAATCAATTATCCATCTTCCACATCCCACATTCCTTAGTTGTCGGATTCATATTCATCTTCCAAAACTCACAGACCTTCCCCCAAAAAGTAGCACGTCTCAACACAATTGTATATATATGACACTGTATAGTACTCTTTTTTTTTTTTTTTGGTATCATGGGAGCCACATTATTCACTTGGGTGTCTTGAGTAAACCTGCGTTCTCGTGCGATACTTTGCAAACCACGGGATAGGTAAACCATACTTGAAAAATCGGTGTGTGGCTCAACCCATAGAGGCGTTTGGTGGGGTTCGAACATGTGACCTCTCGACCATGAGCCACATGTAATTTAATTTGTCCCAGGGACACTATATAATACTCTTATTATATATAGTACGGTGTGTAGGCAAAATTTCAAAGTAATTAGTACATATTCATTGATAATATTGCACAAAACACAAAGTTGCATTGGATATAAATTGTTTCTGTAGAGTTACACAAATTTTAATTTATGTAGCACTTGTTATATAAATACTTAGCATAACTGTATATAAAGAATTTGAGATTTCAAAAAACATATATATATATATAGTAACTTATTATGTAGCAATTTTACTTATATATATATATATATATATATATATATATTCAATTTTGACATATTATTAACTTTATGTTGCACTTTAACATCGATATTCAACATTATATTACATGTTATTTCATAAATTAATTATATTTTAGTTATAACATATATAGTTATGAATTATGCACATCGTAAATCAATAACCAATATTATATTTTTAGTTATATTTAAAATAAGAAGTTACAAGATAGATAACAACAAATCCTTAAATCAAGGAAATAACCATGTTTAAGCTAAAATCAAGAAAATAACCGTGTTTAACATAAAACAAAATTATAATATAACTTTTATATTAATCCAGTGAATTTAAATTATAGCATATATAGCTATAAAGCTGCGGTACATAAATAAATTAATATTGTCCATTGATTTACTAAAATTAATGGTTTAGATTTATTCTTATTTTCTTATAAATAATTTAATTACTACTTGATCCATCATCTCTCTATATATATAATATAAAGTGAGCCTTATTAGGGCATTGTCAAAATCCAGCAGATCTACATATGGTATTAAACCATATACATTAAAATGTATATAGAAGAAGGAAATCAACAATAATGTTATCCATATTATAGTTAGAATATAGGGATAAGGGCCAAACTAGTGACTTCTATATTTATTTCTCGGAAAACGCTCTTAACTACTAAACTAATTTTTATCCCATTTAAGCCTAGAGATAATATTTTGAACTCGTTTCAATCTTCCTCTTCCTTTAACAGTACGTTAATTATTGTCTGTTGAAAACACATAAATTATAATTTTTTTAATAAAGCTATTGAATATCAGCCATTTCTTTTCTGGAATGAGAACAACACAAGTATGAGACGACATCACCATCCGATATGCTGAGGTTTATATTCATCTAACAGAAATGAACTGGAGATTTTTCGTTAATAAAGTCGAACACGTGTTCTTCAATATAAACAATGGCGGGAAGGGGTGGGACGGGAGGCTGTACGCGGCGAATAGGAGGAGTGTGTTTGCGGAGGTGCTGGCGGTGCTGGACGCGGATGAGGTGGTGGGGACACTGGAGATAAGGCACGTTCCAAGTTGTAATTTAAATCACGATATTTGATAGACTAGTACAGTGTGCGTTGCACACAGTTTGTAAAATAATTATTCGAGTTCAATATTTCGTGATGAATCATGATAGTAAGTTAAGTGATATTGATTTTTTTTTAAAACAACTCCTATAAGCTTATATGTGTATGCATATGATAATTATTTTCATGGATACTATATAATTGAGATTGTAATAAAGTCCACCATAAAAAGGATTATAATAAAGTCGAATTAAGTTAAATACTGCTATCAAAACTCTAAGCTTAATACTCATTCATCAATAAATTTATTCAAGTCTACGCGTATAAGGGAGCTTTTAAATATATATTTGAATATAATTCCTCAATTCAGTTTTATAAACCAACCTTATTTATTATAGAATTTAATATATATTATATTTATATATATATATATATATACACATATCTGTGTTATATCTTTTAGACCAAATAATCTATTTTAAAATAAATAATAACTATTAAATTCTAAATATATATTTAGAAAGGTCGTTTATCCGATCAGCATTAATAAACAAATGAAGCTGAAGCTTGAAAATATTCATCTTAATTTGACTTAATTGCACTTATAATTTTATACAATATATGGAAGCAACGTTATAACCACATAAAATTAATTAAATTATTATTTTCAATCAAAAGTTTCATAATACTTGAGAAAATATTAGCAAAAAGTAAGAATTCAAAATTGTAAGAACATAAATAAATAAAATAATAGTGGAAAATCTTAAAAATATCTTAAACCAAAGTGCAGATTTGGAGGTTACAATGATATAAGTAAAATATTAAGATCTCGAGTATGATATGCATTTATAGAGCATATTAGCTATTAGAAATATATTAACATTAATTAAGTTTTTTAAGTTATTAAAATATATTTATTATACAAACTACATTATATACCTCATACTGAGTACATATAAGGGATAGTTTAGGGCGTATAATGAAATCCTCATAATATAATAAATAATCACCCGTTCGTCTAAAAACGTTTATCAATTTAATTTTTTCGCCCATCTACAAAAATATTATCTTTTCATTTTGGCATGCTTATTTAAAATAAATCACCCATGACCCATATTTTCATTCACATAATACATATTCCGTCCAATTTATTGTTGCTTTTTTTTCTTTTTGGGTTGTCCCGCTATTGTTGGTCCGTTCAAAAGAAAATAATTTTACACTAAAAGTATATCAATTTAGTGTCACACTATTTTACACACAAAACATAATTCTTCAATCTACGTGGAAAAAAATGACCCAATAATATCGGGACGAAGAGAGTATATATAATGTCGTTATTTTCTTCATTTACTTTAGACTCACTACATTTACTAAAAACGTGTCACTATATACAATAGTATAGTTGTTTTGAAAAGAAAATTAATCATCATTTTAATTGATAGATTACAACAAATAAGAACATGTGAAACAACAACATGAATCTGGGATTATATAAAATAACGATATGATTGTAATCACAAATAATACTAAGAAAATCGAATATGTTTACCTTGTGAATAATTTATTGCATAAATTTTTAGGAACTTTTCATATTTAATTTATGCTCTTAGTTGTATTATTGTCCGGAAAAAGACTAAGGTGAATTACTCTACACACTTTGTCATGATTATGTAAAAATAATGATTATTGTAATCATGAGCCAACAATACTAATAACTTGAATAGACTTACCTTGTAAATAATTTGATGCAAGTAAATTAATTTTAGGATTTGTCTTAAGTCAATCCAATATGTTGCTTGTATCGATAACTTGTGAAAAAAACAAGATAAGTTACCCTACACACTTTGCAATTTATTACATTGATAATGATATTGTTCTATACATAGTAAAATCCTAATGATAATGTATAATTGACTGAACACATCTTTTTATATTTGATGATGGATGACACTGCTTGCGTCATGTAATATGTGAACACATGATTGGATATGTAAATAATTAATAGTGACTATTTAGCTATTATGTTGTCTAGAAAAATATTAAAAAAATCTTTATATATATATATATATATATATGTGTGTGTATGTGTGTGTGTGTGTGTGTGTGTATTCACTTGGTCAGCATCTGAGAATTAAGAGTTAAAAATTTAATATTGCGCTATGCATGGTTACTTGGAAAAATTAGTATGTGATGCAATATTTACACACATGTAATTGACCACATTGCAAAAATATAGTTTTTTTAGTTTTACATTCACATATAAAACTATACAATTATAATTTTAATGAAACTTTAATTTTTTCTATCATATTTACATAAAATAGTAGAAAACATATTTTCTGGAGCTAAAGAATTAAAAAAGTGAACACAAATAATATGGGAAAGAAAATAAATTAGGTGAATAAAATTTGATAACTGTGATTATATACACCAATAGGAACGTGATGCGCAGATGGTTAAATATCTAAATAATTAATTATTATAACAATGTTTAAGTTTATCACTACTGAATTTTTATATATCCTGTAAATATAATTAATATAGTCATACAATATAATATTCCATTGTCCTTAGATTAGATTTAGATATATAATGGGATATAATATTTTATAACGAAGGCTTTTTTTTCTATTAGTATAGATTTGCAATTTTATACGAATTTTAAATGTTCCGAACAAATAAACAAATTATTAATTTGTTAGAAATTAAAATCCACTCAACTTTTTTGGAGTTCGGAGATGTCAACTTATTCGCCCAAACTTTAGATTTCAAATGAGTTCTTGGCAATCGAGCTCTTGATTCGATAAATCAAATGTTTAACTTTGACAACCCTAAAGACAGAAACAACATTTTAATAAATAAATTGACGGTCAATACGGCACAAATTTCGATTCTCTCGTTGCCGGAAGCGGCTGCGACTTTGATATACGATTACGGTCAAACCAAAGATAACAGCAACTGGAGAACCATCTATGGAATATTGTGCAAAAGATTAATACGGAAAATGGTTTAAAATATATGGGATGTTTGGATGCAGATTCAAAATTTCAAGTACTATCAAATCAAGATTCTTAATGAGGCGGAGGATAAGGTCTTGTTCCATTCTTTTTGGCTTTTGAATGTTGGGCTAGTAGCGGAGATAAGGTCTTGTTCCATTCTTTTTGGCTTTTGAATGTTGGGTTAGTAGCTAGGATTGGGGAAACAGTTTTTGATTATTAATTAATATCAAATCGAACCGAACAGAAACATTACATGTTCGGTTAACTAAATATTTCATATTCAGTTAGCGGTAAAATATTTTTATTTTTTTCGATTTTCAGTTAATCAAAAAACCAAAAAATTTATTTTTATTTTTATTTTTATAATTATATTCTCATCATAAAAGATTAATAAATAAAAATTGAGTCTTTATCTGTAGGTAAAATTCAATAGATTTATCAAAAAATAAAATCATAGGTTTGTGTATAGTGAGCATGTGACTTTTTTCATTTTAGTGGCTAGAAAAAATTATAATTAGTCGTAGTAGTATGATATCAAAACTTTAAATTATGTACATGATAGATTGAGTAATTAACTAATATATGAAAGTAATTAAATAATTTATTTGACACAAACCGTAAAAAACTAAAAATAAAGCAACAATTATTTTATCATAATTTAGTTCAATAGTAATTATATAATATTTAGACTAATTTAATATAGTTGTGTAATTAAATTAAAAAGTTATAGGGTTTTTTGTTAACCAAATCCGAACCGTAATAACCAATGCGATTTTCGGTTAATCGAACTTAATAAAGCAGTTCGGTTTGATTTTGGAATTTATGAAAATTTGGTTCGATTAACCAAAAAATCGATCTGATTAATCGAACCGAACCATTTCCCACCCTACTAGTAGCTAAGACTTCAAGTAAAAGCTTTTTCTTCCTTTTCCACACCCAAAGTTACAATGTTTGAGTGCGCAACATTTCATATAGTTTTAAATGTTGGATTCTATGCATATTTATAGAGCGGACGATGAATAGTGTTGTTGGAGGAACATCAATCATATCCATTCCATTTGTCATTTGAAATTTGCCCGTCGAATCCTCATACGTCACTTCCGATATCTACATCATTGTACAATCAGTTGTGCAACTCTTATGATGGATCCGGCATGTCGGGATCTTACGTAGATACATTATGACATGTGACAAGTCAAACACTCAAAGTTTAAATAACCACGTGTTTCTTGATTGAGTTGACTCCGTATCTTTTCAGTACGTTGACTTCAAGTTGTATCAGTAGAGTCTGCTCCGTGTTTTATCAGGATGATGGAATCATCTTTATCGGTTTGGTGACCACGAGTCACTTTGACGCATAAGCTTGAAGTAGTTCTCGGTGGCATTTCGACTTCTCAGTTGTTGGTATGATAGTCATATTCTAAACTTCTTTGCTTTCAACAGTGCTAAGTCTTCGATTTCTAGTCTTCCATCTTCCAACTTAACTCTTCAGTAGCACTTTTCATCAATATCATTGTACTTCAATCTTCATTCTGCTTTACTTCAGTCTGCGATATTCCGTAATGCTTCTCTTCGATGCTGTTGATCGAAACTTTTTCGAGACTACTAGCTTCGATCTTCTTGAACTCCTTGAGATTGGTCCTGTCCAAATTGATAGTTATTATGGTGAAACCTGCAAACAAAAAGATTGACTCCCTAACAAGTTAGCAATTCTATATTACATCAACAAAGCAATCATCAGTGGATTTGGGATCTAATCAAAATAAATTGTTAAAACAGAATATTCCCAACATAGCACCACAACAAAACACAAAACATGCATATAAATAGGGGTGGGAAAAAATATCGAAAAATCAATATACTGCACTTATCGTATCGAAAAAATATCGAAAATACTGGAATCATCGGTATACCGAAATTTTCGGTACGGTATGGTACCGTACCAAAACGGTATCGATTTTGGTGATACCACGGTATACCAAAAAGTTCGGTATATATCGAAATTTCGGTATTTTTCGGTATATCGGTATGCTCGGTATATAATCGGTATCAATATTTTAAATATTTAATATATATATAATATTTTACTAAAAAATTCTAAAATTCTAAATAATTAAAGCCCATTTGTATTTGTTATGTTATTATGTCTTGAAGCTAAAATTCTATTTTCTAATTATGCATTAAAGCCCATCAGTATGCTCGACACACCCACACTCTTCTAAGTTCTAACCCTACAATTTGAGCAGCAACAACGCCGCCTCTCGACCTCCTCGCCTGATCGTCGCCAACGTTGTCCCTCCTCGCCCTGTCGCCGCCAGCGTCGCCCTTCCTCGCCCGATCGCCGCCAGCGTCGCCAACTTACAGTTAGGAACAGAGCCCCCCTCCTTGCAGTCGCCGCCAACGTCGCCCCTTCTCGCCAACATCGCCCTTCCCGTCGGTCGCCGCCAGTGATAACAACGCCCTTTAATCAATATTAGTTCATCTCTCTCTCTCAATCTGAAGTCTTCCCATACAAATCTGATAGCAACGTCCTCGTGCCGCCTCGATTTGCGCCTCTCCTAACTCTTTCCATCCCGATTTGCGTATCTCCTGACTTGCGCCGCTCACGATTCACGCCACTGCATGAATTGAGTTTCTGGCGTGAGAGCACAGCTGCACATGTATGCCATTTTGATAGAGAGTTGAGAGTAAATTCATTCTTTTTCATAGTGCAGAGATCCATTCTTGGTTATATGATATTTGACTTCACTTATGGGGGAAACAAAGAAGATTATCTAAAGGCAGACAATTTTGAGCTTCATTTTTACTAATATTGTCTCAGAAAACACTCAAAATGGAAGAGAACCCCAATTATATAAAGGTCAAGACATGAACTGAAAATTCTCCACAACACAATCTCAGCCAAAATTGATGTAGTCGCTCTCAAAATAGAAGAAACATCAATCCAACTATACAAAGGCAGATAATTGAAATGAATATGTTACTGAATAACAAAATTTCAGTAGTAAATCATGTAGTGAGTTTTGTCACTCACAGTAGTCCCTAGATTGCGAGCACTGTCGGGTCGAGAATAAACATCTTGACCACCGTAGTATATTGATGAGTTGTAGTGGAAGGGTTGTACCTTCTCATCCGTATAATACGAACTGTTGTCCTTTCTTGCCGTGCTCTGGTTTTGCACTTCACCGCCTATGGCGTTTCTATCTGGATTTAAACTCACATTAGTGAATTCCATCACCGACTAATCATACATAAACTGTTGTTCAGGATTTGTTTAGAAAAAGTAGTTCCAAACAGTGATGAATTCTGTTTTAGGATTTGTTTTAGTTTCTTTGACTTGTGATTACTATACGAATTTGGTAATGGTATACCGAAAAATTGGTACTGTATCGGTATGAAAATTTATCATCTTGTATTTTTGGTATATCGATTTTCGGTATACCGAGAGCAGTTCGAGCACAGTATCGATATGAAATTTTCATACCATATTTTTCGATACGGTATATGGTACGACGGATTTTTTCGTATACCGTACCAATCCACCCTACATATAAATAACATAACAATACATGTAAAATAACATACCCTTCATGTTAGACAACGGGTGTTAGATGTGCAAGCGATCGTACGGGTGCGCGAGCGTGCCACAAAACACAGAATGCGTGTAAAATAATAGAATAATGAATGTAAAATTATAACAATGCATGCAAAATAATATAAACATGCATATTGACCAATGGGTGCGTGGAGTGCGCTAGCGAAAGACTGGGAAGTGCGCAACTACACTAGATGTCTTGCGCGCATTGGGTGTGCTTTTCAACATGCTTTAAAATCGAAACTCATATGCATGTTTGTTTTTAATTACATGTATTTTGTGATCATTTATATGCATAATTTATTTTACATTCACATAACAAATCAAATTACTAATCTACCTTAATTTTAGCAAAATTAGTGAAAAATTGAAAAAATCTCCACCGTAAGATTTATAAGATGAATGAAAAGATTGAGTACT
The DNA here is from genome assembly GCA_036937905.1 of Salvia rosmarinus. NCBI lineage: Eukaryota > Viridiplantae > Streptophyta > Magnoliopsida > Lamiales > Lamiaceae > Salvia > Salvia rosmarinus. The sequence goes on along the minus strand of CM072819.1, from coordinate 36,200,543 downwards.
ACATATTACCTAAGGCTCGGATATTATATGATCCCTCATATATGATTCACGTAAGAATGCAAATATCGGTACGAAATAAAAATGCAACATTGAATGTATAAAGTTGTTGCACTAAATGTATAAATTTGTTGCATCAAATTCGATGCGACAACTTTATATTCAGTGTTACACTTTATATGTTGAATTTCATGAAACAAATTTATATATTTAGTGCAACAACTTTATACTTTCAATGTTGCATTCTTATTTCTTACCAATATTTGCATTCTTACATGATTCATCCTCTATATATATTGCTCTAAATAAAGTGTAGTATTGACTATAAAGTTTTCTTTTGAATTCTTAAATGTATAAATCTGTTGTACCAAATTCAACATACAAAATGTAGTCTTGAATATAAAGTTGTTGCCTTTGAATTTGGTGTAACAAATTTATACATTTAGTGCAATAACTTTATCGTTCAATCTTTGCATTCTTATTTCGCCATTATCGTGAACCAACCCATATATATATATAGAGAGAGAGTGGGGTTCAAATAAGAACCAATTTTAACGTGAGAACTAAGAACCACGAAAATTCTTCTGAACAAAATGAATTTGCTATGAAAGTTAATGAATCTGTTTGGGAAAGTTCTTGAATTCAAAATTGAATTTTCACCGTGGTTCGAATCCCATGAGAAGCGAAAATTCCATTTTTTTTTTATTCAGTAACTTTCCCAGCGGATTCATCAAGTTTCACACTGAATTCATCATTTTTTTGTTCTCACGTTCTCGCAATAAAAATTGTTCTTACGTTAACTCTTCCCTATATATATATATAAACCAATTCACACACATATATATAGGAATTGGAATTGGTTCATATCTATACAAGGTTCAACCTACAAATATAAGAACAATTATGGACCATTCGATTTTGTTATTGAACGGATAAGATTTTTACCTACAAGATTTTATGTACATTACCTAAATAACCATAAAATATATATAACTGGTAAAAAAATGTGAATAAATCCTACGCATCTCAATCGTTCAAAAAATCAATCTAATGATCAATAATTATTTTCACGTTTGTACATTAAGACTTGTATGTATATGAACCAATTATATATATATATATATATATATATATATATATAGGAGATGGTTAACGTGACAATTGTTTTCTCGTGAAAATAAAAAATGATGAATTAGTCGTGAAAGTTGATGAATCCGTCGGAAAAGTTATGAATCCAAAAAAAAAAATCCAAAAAAATAGAATTTTCGTCCCTCATGGGATTCAAAACCGGGTGAAAAATATCGAATTTTGGATTCTCCGTAACTTTCAAACGGATATATCAATTGTCATAGCGAATTCATTTTGTTAATGAAACATTTTTGTGGTTATTAGTTCTTAAGTTATGGTTCTTATTTAAATCTAATTCTATATATATAGGAAGGTTAACTTGAGAACTGCTTTTATCGTGAGAACAAAAAATCACGAATTCGCTGTGAAAGTTAATACATCTGTCGGAAAAATTAAAGCATAAATAGAATTTTCGTTACTCATTAGATTCAAACTCTTGTGAAAATTCCGAATTTTTTTATTCAATAACTTTCTCAGAGAATTCATCAACTTTCACAACGAATTCATTTGGTTCTTACTTTCACATGGTCATCATGCATTCACAATTTAATGTATATTCTTCTAATAAAAGCATCAACATGACGACAACCAGAGACTAATAAATGGATGGAAGCTAGGTTGAATCATGGAAAAAACAGCAAAAATATGAAGAATTTTTACTTATTGCAATAAGGCAAACATTGCACCATCACATGATATATATAACTTGGAAACACAAAGTTTTCCTAATGAAGCAGTTGTAATAAAGTAAAGACTGTTTTATTTAATTTATTAAAAAGACACAATACATATATATTGTAGGGAGCGAAATATGTAGGTAGAACATTTAGTTGTAGTTGAACCAGAATTGGGCTTGGACGTAGTCGGTGATGTTCTTCTCAACCTAGAAAGCCTTGGCTAACACATCATGTTTGATCTTAGGGTCCGAGCCGAACACCGCGTTGGCAATGGTTATAGTTATGCTACCCGTGTTCTGGTTCCCGAAGCCGGCAAATGCGAGATCTGGAAGTGGATGATTCTCTGTGGGAAGACGAAGACATCTCTGGGGTTCAAGTACTTGGTGAATGGTGAAGAGTTAAGAATCAACAGGGTTGGAGGTGACGAAGCCGACGTGAGAGTAGCGCGGATGGGTGTGGGGCATATGGCGCCAACAGTCATGGAAACGTCCAGAGTGTTGAGCTCTCGAAGCTGGTCACGACCTATTTGAGCTTATTCGACTTGTTCCTGGCCTTGTTTAGACTCTGTCTGAGGAAATCACCCGCTACTACCATGTCGCTGTTTGGCTTGAGATTCAATGTTTATAACTGGTGTTCCACTTTCAATTTTTTTTCCACATTTTTTTTCTTCAATTTTAATTTTATATGTTTGAGTTTAATTTTATAAGTATTAAGTATGATTTATTCATTCCAATTTGGGTATGCAATTATTTTTTATCATTTAATATCACTTTTACTAGTTGATAATTAATTATTACGGTTGATAAATCCAAAGTTTAGTTATATAATTTTTAAAAAAATTATTTAAAATAAAAATTAAGTATGTTTCATACTATTATAATAAAATAATTTTTTTAAAAAAAATATTATCAAAAAAATAAATATAATATTGAGACACTGTTACACATAGAAAATTATGAGACACTAATTATGAGACACTAGATCGCTTCTCCTTGCAATACTTCCCATTCACGAAAACTGCATGCAAACATATGTATATTTGTAAATTTAATTACAACGCAGATTATTCTAAACTTTTGATAAAATTAATTAAAAATATTTTAATTACACTTGTTTGTTATTTTTTCTAATTGTGATGGCTAACGTAGCATGAGAAACCCTCCTTTTATAGGAAAAAAGAAAAAGAAACGAGGCATCTAGAATCCTCATCACGGTTTCATCCTTATTTTTTTCAAAAGTTTTGAGTCGATATTGTCAAGACACGTTTTAAAATTTGAAGTTCCTATCAGCTTCTTTCTTATTTCATCTTACCTAATACATTTCATATTTCAATGTCTAATCATATTTAGACTTCTTCAAACTTTAATCAACTAATTTTGCAGCCTATAACCGTTTCAGAAAGAGTGCGTCGATTTTTCTTCTCTAATTGCATGTTGTCTCTCTCATAATGTGCAGCAGGAGCAAAGTGTTTATGGTTCAGTTATATAGATTTCCACATATAATTATGAAATTCTATAAAAAGAAAAAAGAAAAAGTATATAATATTTTAAGCTTCAGCTTTTAGAAATTGATGTTAATTAGGGTCATATATTTTAATTGTTTTTATTTTATAATAAATATAATCGTAAAAGAATTAATCAATTGAATAGTGGGACAGTGAATAACTGACCACATGATTGGAACAGATGAGTCATGAGTGTATTGCTGTGATGAATACTAACTTTAGGTGATTACCTTAACTACCACATGCTTATGATAACATATATATGGAATATTCTTAAAATCTACTTTATTTAGATAATTTCAAAAGACATAGTATAAAGAATATATATTTTCAATAATTTGAAGAAGATTGTAACACTTTTCTCATTAAAGAGTTTATTATTAAATATACTTTCCAGTTATAACATATACTAAAGAAATAGGTACCGTAAAACTTATAACTTGAATAGAGAAGCTGCTTCGTGTTTCGTTAATTTTATTTCGGATTCCGACTCTATATATAAATTTAATTGAACAGATGACCGGCTGCTCTGAATAACGTTAATCTATCATTTTCACAAAATATTATATATAAATCATTGAGTATGAAAATGCATAGTGGACAAGTGAAGAAATAATCTGCACTAAAATAATCAGATATCAGAACAGAAGCATCTGCGGTTTTAGCATTCTCTTGATACGATTGCTAACATGCTTGACAAAGACATTTGGATATGTCTGATTGATTTTTATCTATGACTAGTTGATGAATTATTTATGTAATTTACCAAAAAAACATAAATAAAATCTAGTACTGATCGTACAATTTGACTAGGCAATTTGAAGCTGTTTGAAGCAGCAATATTTCTAATTATAAACTCCAGTCCTTTTACTCGATTCATTAAATATAGTAAAACGAAGATCAGGTAAGTTATAGGAGTTGAATCGGTTAAATTGAAATTGTCATGCACGCTTATGCCCTTATGTCTATAAAAAAATTAAATTAGTTGCTTCCGTAAATAAATGTGACTAAATAAAAAAATATAGACTACAATTTATTATTTATTTAGTGGAATAATTAATTTTAAACTTATTTGATGACCATCTTATCTTACTCAATCGTATATTTTGTCTATCTATATATTCATTATCATATTACACAAAGTAAATGCATGAAGATATATAAGAATATATGTAATTTTTCAAACAGGGGTGGATAAAACTTTATAAAAAAATATAAGTCATAACTAATTAAGCCACTTCTATATATATATATATATATATATATATATATATATATATATATAATTATTGCCGAAAATTGTGAATTATGTAGACAAACGTTCTTTTATTCCGTGGTACTTACAGAGGTATGTGTGCCTTCCAATGCTCAAAAAATGCGATGTTTGATATATATGGCAGTTTCCTTACTGAAAATGATTCTTTTACAAGAAGATATATTCATACATGGTAAGAAGATCCACGATTATTCTGTCATCCTTGGTGTAGATTGTGTTGAGATATGAATTGTCATACATGAGATGAAGATCTACTCAACAAATAAAGTCTATCTATAAGAAAAGTCCTTATACAAATCAAAGATTTTTTTAAACAAGGAAATTATTGTTTGGACTGCAAGAGAAGATCCAAGGCTTGAAGACTATATAAGAAGACCCACTTTTGTTCAGAAATGTGGGAGAATTCATACTTAATTGGTCTCACATAGTGTAGTATTGAGAATATTGTTATCTTGCTAGGTGTCCCCTCGGATGTGCTACTAATGGTATTGTTCCCAGTATTTGTTCTAACAGTATAGTGTTTGGGAGGTAAACACCATTGGGCGTACATTATAAAAGAGTTGTAGTACTCTTGTTTATTCGTTGTTTATTGAAGGGCCAGGTGGTGAGCGGAACCGTGTTCATGTCTAGGTTGTGGTGTATACATATCCAACATTTAACCTTGGGTGGAAATTTGAGAAGTTTCATAGGCGTAGTAAGAGTGAGTCTTATTGTGTAAGTCATTTTGTAACTTATCCCCAAATAGTGAAGTGTTTCCCTTGGGCGAGGCCCCCTGGATATACGTGGTTTACCGAACTGGATAACCAACTTCTTGTGTTGTTTTGTTCCTTTTGCTTATTTATATTCGTGTGATTGTTCATACCTCACATAACAACTCCGCAATACTCATCTCACCACATATTATAAAGATCGGTCATTTTTCCAATAATTGCAGCTTAATAAAACTTATGTAATAATAAACTTTAACTTTGAAGCATACTATTAAATGTTGTTCCCAAAAAAATGAACATTGAATTATCAGCATTATAAGAAAAACATTAGACTGAAGTTTTTAAGAATTTAGTATATCAAATAATTAGAGTCGAGTATTTTACTAACAAATTTAATTAGATTGGCCAATAGGATAAATCTCTTGTGGATATTCTTGGGCACATTATATCAACTTGTTCGAACATAATCCTACCCAATCAGCCATAGAAACAACGTCAAATTTTCCTTTTCTATACAATGAAAGTGACAAATCAGCTACACTGGCTTGAAAATTCAAGCAACCAAATTACCTAATATAGCGCTTTAGACTTGGTAACATTTACTTGCCAATGTAATACAGAGATCCATTCTGCCTAAATTAAAACAGACAGACGTCACAGCGTAGACGTGTACAAAATATCAGTCCATTATTAGTTAAACATCCAATAGATTTTATATTTCCATGACATATTTATATTTTCATAAATAATAACAAGTAGAAATTTGGCCAAATATTATTAACTTCTTTATATTATATAGAGCAAACGACGTTAATTTCAAATCTGATTTGATGAATTGAAATAGTATCCGCCTTGATGTATATATCTTGGTCAGTGAAGCAAATAAAAGAAATAGTGTGAGATTGAGATGGTGACTAGGAGTGATTATCGGTTCGGTTTCGTTAACCGAAAGCGAAATTTCGATTAACGAAACCGAAATGGAGCATATCTACTAACGAAACCGACACGATCGGTTAATCGGTTAACCGATTAACCGATTCGGTTAGTCGGTTCGGTTAGTAATTAACGAAATTACCGATTAAAAACTATTTTCCTTGTTTTCTTCAATTATATCCATGTTTCGATTCCTAACCAAAATCAGAACAATTTTTTACAAAACTTAATTCACAAACTCTTTTCCTTGAACACTTGTTCGCTTTTCTTCCTTCTGTTGTCAACTTAGGCTAACATTTCAATTTCTACATATTTAGAACTTATCTTAATTTGCTTCTACTTGTTTAATTCCAAACAAACCAACTTCCTTTTTTCCCTTATATATATTATATGCGTGAATGATAAGAGAGTGAGATACAACCACAAGCCATGTTTATCTATCCTCATTAGTCATCAATATAATCATATAGATAGATAAGAGTGAGAACTAGTGGTCCTTCATTTTAAGAAAAATAATTCAAGTCTCTTTCCTCATCGGTCATCAGTAATCAACAGAGAGAAAAAAAAAATTCTTTGCCACCCATTTTCATAAAAAAAGTTGATATTTGAACTCTACTTTTCCACGAATTTGACTAATCAAATTTAATTCAATAATAGCAAATCAAATAAACTGGTAATATAATTCTGACCATTCCTTAAATTTTAGAGAGAGAGGCGGAAGAGAAGAAGAAAACAAACATGAAGAAGGAAGAGTAGAAGAGCTCAAAGCTTACCTTTTGGGCTAGTAACCGCCAACGAGAGCGCAAGATGGGAGAGAGACGGCGGGAGTCAGCGGCGCAAGGAGTGTCTGGACTCTAGAGGAGGAGTTGTCGTCACCGTCACATCGCGCAGAGAGAGAAGAGAAGTAACTTTGAAAGAAAAACTGAAAAAGCCCTAATTCATTTAACGAATTGAAAATGAAAATATAATTAAAAAAATGATATTTAATAATTCGGTTAATCGGTTATACCCGTCGGTTATTCGGGTATAACCGATAACCGATTGTATGTATCAAGCAAAACCGATAACCGACCCGAACCCGATGATGTCGGTTATCGGTTAACCGATAACCGACGGTTACTGAGTCGGTTACGGTTATAACCGATAACCGACCCACCGATAATCACCCTTAATGGTGACTCAATATCTAATCCAAAACCTAACTTCAATTTTCTAAGTCATTTCTGAGAAGTTCTATAATAACATTGGATTTTAGCTGTCATGTGATTGAATAGGCAAATTAGTAACTGACTCGAAAATATATAAATAATGAGGAAAAATGCAATTTTATACTCTGATTTTTGAACTTTTTCACAATTATATTTCAACGTATGCAAAAGTAGAAATTCATATCTATACATAGTATCATTTTTGTTAACAATTACACCCTAACGTGAAAATGTCAACTTTCTTTTCTTGCAACGTCAATTCGACCAATTTAATCATTGATTGTTGAGTTTGAGACTATGATCGAAATTCCTTGATTTGAGTTACAAAACCACAAATCAATTTTCCAACTGACATCGATTTGATGTTGACATTTCACCTCAAACAGTCGTGAACCCATAACTTTATAGTGTCAAATAGATGCCGGACTGAAAAATTGATTTGGGGATAGTTGATGTCTAGGGATTTAAGTCGTGATCTTAATGAACAATGATTGGATTAGTCAGGATTAACACACAAGAAAATAAACTGATTTTTTATTAGTAAGGTAGAAACCATAAATTGTTGATAATAATGATAGTATAGGTCTTAATTTGATATGTTGCATACTGGATACAATTGTGAAAAATTCAAACTTTTGGGCTAAAAAAATGCTATTTTGTTTTCCTATATAATAAAGTGTGGACGGAATGGTGTATATACATACAAAACTTAAGTTTTTCATGAATTAAAAAAAATAAAGAAAAGAAATTGAAGCACGCAGTTATGGACCCAGCCCAGTAATGATGTTTATTCCTTGTATTAGTTGATTGAAGGAGTCTATATATAATAAAATGCTAAAATAGATGAAATAACTTTGACGCCGCTGATGTATTAGGTAGATACTTCCAATAAAGAACGGATGAATATCAAACATTTCACTACTATAAAAGGAGTACTTCTCATGCTAAGTTTGTCATCACAGATAAAAGAAGGGAAATATAAGTAACATATATATATCAGCTAGTTAAAATGAAGATGGCCTTTTGTTTTTGCGCCATTTTTGTTATCTTTTCGTTGGCTTGGGTGGCATATGCATCAGATCCAGGCCAACTGCAGGATTTCTGCGTTGCCGTTCCTGAACCCAACTCTGCTGGTAAACTATTCTCAATTAATTTTATTGAATCCATTATAAATGACTATACTGACAAATATACATATGTTTGCATGCAGTTTTCGTGAACGGGAAGTTCTGCAAGAACCCGAACATGGTGATTGCGGACGATTTCCTTAAACAGGATCTAAACAAGGCCGGAAACACATCGAATCAGCTCGGATCGGCCGTGACTGCAGTGAACGTTAACCAGCTTGCAGGGCTCAACACTCTGGGGGTTTCAATGGCTCGCGTCGACTTCGCGCCTTACGGGATAAACCCACCCCACACCCACCCGCGTGCTACCAAGCGTTCCTGTTGGTGGAAGGCACTCTCACGTCGGCTTCGTCACTTCCAACCCTGCCGATCCCAACCAGAAGAACAAGCTCTTCACTAAGTACTTGAAGCCTGGAGATGTGTTCGTCTTCCCACAGGGCCTCATCCACTTCCAGTTCAATGTCGGCAAGACCGAAGCCGTCGCATTTGCCAGCTTTGGTAGCCAGAATCCGGGTACCATAACCATTGCCAACGCGGTGTTCGGGTCAGACCCCAAGATCAACCCTGACGTGTTGGCCAAGGCTTTCCAGGTTGAGAAGAACATCATCGACTACCTCCAAGCCCAGTTCTGGACCAACAACTAAACATACTACCTAATTTGATACACACATCTTCTGTCTTCGGTGTTTTTAATACAATAAAACCAGTATTTACTTATTACAACTGCTTCACTCTTGGAAAGCTATGTATTTCAAAAGTATATCGTGTGATGATTCAAGAATAAACTTCAAGACCTAGTGTTTGCCGTAATAAAAATTTGTCATGTATTCTCAGTTTTTGTCACAATTTTTCTCTCTCATCCTAACTAATATTAGTCTCTCAATCTATGTTGTCATTGTCTCCCCGGTGCAAGATCTTAATCTTCGCAAATGAGGATGGATCAGGGTCAAGTTATGTGTGGTTTATCGGTACCACGAAACAACAAATTCAGAGCTTTCACCATTTAAATATTGGCAAAACTTGTGTATATGCGGACGTATGGTAAATTCAGAGTTTATTAATCCTCAATTACAATTAAACTAGAGCGTATGCATCATGCATCTCGATGGATTTGATGTGCCTCTTAAATATTTCTATGAAAACTGCCCGAGGCTGGAGAAGCTAGTAAGCCCATGCGTGGGCTTAACCTAAGAGGGTGTTTGGTTGAGTTTATAAGGCTCCAAAGCGAATTATAAAGCTTTTTCAAGCTTTAAAACAACTTATAATTTTTTGGAAGTTTTAAGCTCGCCAAACACCTCTAAGTCCCACCTCTAGGCCTTTTTTAATTATCGAGATTTATTTTCAGCCCTATTACGAATTTGTGAAATAATTTAGCCCTCCATAATATTTTCTGCTCGCCATTAATATTTTCTGCTACGCCACTTGTCAAAGGCGAGAATAAGGAGTGTTTGGCTAAGCTTATTTTATAGAACATAATTTCAAGAGCTTATAATATATTTCAAGAGTTTATAAGAGGTAATGTCTCAAAAATTTATAAGTTGTTAAAGTGTTTGGATAATTTATCTTATAAGTTAGAGAAAGAATCGTGAGTTAGAGAGATAAAATTAACGAGAAATGAAGTTGGTAGTGCATATGTAGGAAATAACGAACTATAATAAAGTTATTTTGGTAAATTCATGATTGCTTATAAGCTTATGAAAAAATAAGTTGAGGTTGAGCAACTTATTTTTAGATGAGCTTATAAGCTGTTGTAGCTTATTTTCACAGCTTATAAACTGTTTAAGAGCTTATTTTGCCAAATACTTTGCAACAACTTATAAGTTCCTAAACAACTTATAAGCTGTTTTGAAGAGCTTATAAGCTGAGCCAAACACCCTCTAATTCTGATTCTAAAGGCATTTACCAGCAGCTTTAGAGATGTAAGTTATGCATTGCGTTAGATGAAAAGATAACAGAGTAGGAATCCAAAAGCCATAATAATTGAAATTACAATTCAAGTAAGCAGAACTGCCATTTGCTTTTGGGTATTTGAGAACCAAATATTGTCCACGAATTAAATAATTTCCAAATTAGCAGACACATTCAGTCAGATGAGGGATTATTCATCCTTTTTTCTGGCTCACTGTGTAGTATTATCTCCAGATATTGGAACAGAACACCCATACAAATAGGTACATCATTTGCTGAAATGAATAGCAACCCATAAACAAACCTCAAATCAAAATGGATTAACACTAACAGGGCAATAAAGTGAGCACTTTGCAAGAAAGATATACCAATACATATAAGAAAAACAATCACAACGTTTCATTTCCATATCATGCATCTCCCACAGACATTATTTTTCATTCACATACAACTACTCTAAACTCTAAAGTAGTATAGTTTTACACACATCAATCTGCAAGTGAATACTTATGATTATTAATTAATCTCCTCAAATATACTAGTATAATTGTAAGCCCTTACTCCTCGAAACGTATAGTTAATAGGGTCCACTTATTGAGCAGGGAAAATCACAATCTTGAAGCCGCTTTAGCATCGCCGGAATCCCCGACAGTCTCATCGGAGCCGAGCACCGCCAACACGTCAGCACACAAGACTCTCCGGCTGGTGGCGTATACATTCCCCTCCCACTTCCTCCTCACCAAATCCGTCCCCAGCTTCAACGCCGCCTCCACCGTCGCCTCCGCGCCATCGTGGGCCGAATCCACAATCCCCACGCCACCCCCATCTCCGCCGTGATTTTCGCCGCCGTCATAATCACGCTCCTCCAAATCTTTGGGGATCAATTTTGCTTTTCACGACTTGCACAAACCATTGGGGAATTGGGTAATTAATGTCGAGCTCGCTCATGTAGAGATACCCTCTGTCCTTCCGCATGAGGAGGTAGTCGTGGCTGAGGGCGAGGATAAAGCCGGCGGCGGAGGCGTGGCCGTTGACTGCAGCGATTGTAGGCATTTGGAAATTAGTTCCTCCACCAACAGGCGAAGCTTCTTCGACATGATCTTGGGCCGGATCCGGGCCGGGTCGGATAGGGCCCAAGAAGGTCGTAGCCGTTGGAGAAATACTTGCCCTGAGCGGTTGTGATGAGGGCGGTTGAGAGCATTGACTCCGACTTGACCCGGGCGAGAGCCGCCCGTATAGAGTCGATGAGTTGGGGGTTGAGGCGGTGCTGGTCGTCACCGGTGATTGTGAGGATGAAAACATCGCCGCGTCTCTCTAAAGTGCACATCACGGGCACAATCAGAGGGCAAATTCCGAGAAAAAAATCAAACTAATAATGCGGTGTATGTCGCACTTTCTATATATTTTTATAGTAATAATTTATTGTGTCAATAGGGAAAACTACACAAATCCCATAAAAGGTATGAACAAATACTCGATCGTTATAAAAGCATGCAAAATCGGAAGATATCTGCGAATAGCGAAAACACGTTTGTCGATGAGCGAGGTGGACCGAAATTGAAAAACTGCTTGTCGATGTTCGGAAAGTTATTGGGAGTAGAATCGATCGGACGATCGGATTCGATCGGATCTTCTCACCGATCGGATCCGATCGGTTTAGCATTGAAAACAAGCGAGTTGACATAAAGTCTGCGCTTGTGCGAAAAGGTCGCGCAAATCGAGAATCTTTGGTCGAGTGGAATCCGTCGGACCGATCGGACGATCGGATTCTTCTCATCCGATCGGATTCCTCCTCAATATATACCGGACACTCCGTCTCTCATTTCACCCTCCGGATTCGAGACTCTTCACCTCTCATAAAGTAAATCACTCGCCGCTCATTTCTCTTCGCCTCTCGGATCGGATAGCCCATCATGGAATTCGCACCATGGCTTCTCGAGTGCACGCCGCTCTTCGCTTTCCCGGCGGAATCCGATCGGTCCGTTTGACGGAATCCGATCGATGTTTAAAGAATCCAACCGTCAAGCGGACCGATCGGATTTCTTATTTTCGTTAGTTAGTTTAGTTATTATTTAGTTAGTTAAGCGTGCTTATGCTATTATTCGAATTTATTAGTTAAGCGCGTGCTTATTATCATAGTTTATTAGTTAAATCGCTTATCATAATTAAACACGCTTATCTTAGTTTATTAATCAAATCGCTTATCATAATTAACCTTGCTTATCATAGTTTATCATAGTTTATTATGGTTTATTAGTTAGTTAAATCGCTTATCATAATTTATTAATTTTAAGCGTTGCTTATCTACAAATGCAAAAGTAAATAAGACCCACACCGCCTTAACTCGCTTATCATAATTTATTAGTTAAGCGTGCTTATTTATTGATAATATCATAATTTATTAGTTAAGCGTGCTTATTTATTGATAATATCATAATGTATTAATTAAGCGTGCTTATTTATTAGTTAATCCTGCTACTTAATTAGCACACATGCGTTTAATATGCTATTATTTATTTAATATGTTAAAATGTATATTATGATTTATTATGCTTAATTATGCTAAGCGTGTTATTATGCTTTATTATATGTTTTATTTTATGATATTTATACACTTTATTGTTTTATTGTTAGGGTTATGTTGATTATGTGAGACAAGAGATGATTAATGTTGTGGTCCAAATTAGCACATATTATAGGATCAATTATTTAGATATCATTAAAATTAGATTATTGGAGATTGGTGGTGAAGAGTTCTTGGATAGGTTTGCTAGTGGATGCTTGGTCATTTACTTGACCGAAGCACAGTGCAAAAATATCATGGCTTTGCACCACGTGATTTCCGCCGATTATGACGAATGATGGTCTAGTATGGTTTCATATGAGCAGACGGACATTTGTTTTATCGTTCATGACTATGCACTAGTCACCGGTTTAAGTTTTGGAAGCTCGTCTTTCAATCTTAGTAGAAAGCTTAGGTTGCAACGTGTTCGAGTGTTTAGAGCTTTACTGCCGTTCGACCATATATCTATGCGGACTTAGTAGGCGTTTTTACGATAGGGCGTGCATATAGATGATCACGGATGGTAGTTTATACCTCCGTCTTTGCACATATTATTATGTTATACGGGATGCTATTATCTCGTAGATCCCAGTCTTGGTGGAGTCGTGGAGTGCAGGCATTGGTCGATGATTTGGATTTATTCTCTAGATTTCCGTGGGGTGCATATTATTATCGGTGTATGCGCTACTACTTATTTCAAATTCAACCAGAAATACCATTTTATGGACCACTTGGGCATTGGTTGTTTGGTCGCTCGAGATCATACAGTGCAGGTGGAAATTTGTTGGGAAATATGTAGACCGGTTGCCTACCCTAGATGCTTGAGATGGAGGTTCAAGAGCAAGTCCTCGATCGATGATTTATCGATTTTGTTTGAATCTCGGTCTACTTTTACATATCCTAAAATTTGTGTTATAATTTTTATTATAATTTTGATTAAGTCTTGTTTATTTGAATTGTATATAGGATTATCGGCATATTCGATGATGATCGCTACGGAAGAAGAAATGGACACATGGTCTTGGGTATCACTCCGACGACGACAGGCGTTTGGTGTGCCCTATATGAACCACAAAATCCGTTGAGGGATGGGGAGCAGTTTCCACGAGCACGAGTGATTAGTGATGACGATGTGGGAATTCTCGTGCCTCACGGGTGCTTCGTTCGCATCCGAGACGTGGTGCGCGACGGCATATTATTGAGGAGTCGAGCACGGCGCACATGGTATCGAGGGCTCGATCGGAGAGCACCGTCCACGTCTCGTCAGCGGAGCGGCGTAAACGGGCCATCCTCCGACTTCTTCCTCGAGCAACGATCACCCACGACCTAGTGATCGTCGGTTCCTAGAGGACCTATCGAGAGGCATGCTCGAGGGGTGGCGAGCTATCGAGGAAGCACCTTGACGAGGTTGAGGTACGGATGACGACGAAGTTGAAGGGTTGGTTTAAGGAGTTGATTGGTGCTTACCGTCATCGTCCTTCACGACGTGCAACCGACCCATTCTCCATCCGATCATCATACTCGTCCGTGGCACGGCAATCGAGTTGATGAGGCACGGAATCGGTGATGGCGGAACATGCGCGAGCGCCACTCGACATTACGTGCACGAGTTTGGTAGATCGAGGCCATGCCATCCTATCGAGAGCCACCTCGTGCTTCCTATCGAGCCACCTTATACTTCCTATCGAGCCACCTCCTGCCTCCTATCGTGAGCCACCTCCGCCTCCTATCAGTGACCACCTCGCTTACTATCGTGAGCCACCTCCTCGCTTCTTATCGTGCCACCACCTTTTTCATTCACCGATATGTTTGATATTTTTAGTGATTGTGGACAAGTAAGTGTAATTTAATTAAATAATTTAAATATTTTGTGTTTATTTAAATATTTCTAAGTCGAATGATATTTTCTACGCAGATTGTGTCGATTGGGATGACCTCCAAGTCCATGTGATCCACTACTATAGGAATGTCCGATTATGGACACGGTGGATGACTTTAGGGATGCCGGCTCGAGGATCACATCGGGGATGACCAGAAGAGACGAGCACCGTGGTGACACCGATGCTGTACTCGGGAAGAGTGGCCGCGGCTATTCCCATCGATGGCCCTAGCATCTCCATATGTTGTTCTTGGCAAACCGCGTGAACTTGATCGGCGTTAGTACGAACTTCAATGTCTTCCTTAAAGCCCGCCTCCACGCACGATGATGCTTTCCGAGAGTGGTGGAGTTCTTAGTCGGTCATTTTCATGGATATTCTTAAGCCGACCAGCTTATTATCTTGGATGTAAGTATTTTGAATTTCTAAGTATTGTAATTTATTTTAGTTGAATTGATTGATTAATACTTATACATTCGATTGTTCTTATTGTAGACGATTGATCCATTCATGACGAGTCAGTAGAGTGAGGTCGATCGAGGCGATCTTGTATTGTCCACCATGAACAATGCAAACACGATTGTATTGGACACCGACTTCTATGTAAGTATTGATTTCCCAATAATTTACATTTATTTATTTATTGCTTTGCTCAATTCAATGTCCGATTAAATCATTTGAATGTCTCGATAGCGAATCCTTGAGTTGGTTGGGAATCTTGTTCAAGCGGTTGGAAGGTGCAGAGTATTATTTCCGATCAAGGCACGACGGAGTATCCACTATGACCGATTGGTCCAACATGCAACAAGTGATTTTGTAATTCAATATCATGTTATATTTAAATTTTAATATATTTGTTTTAATAATTCATATATTTTGTAATAATTGTGTTATATAGGTGATTATACCTATCCTTATCGATGGACACTACGTCGTCATTGTTATCGAATGCTTTGGACGCTTGATCTATATGATTCGATATATTGGAGATTAGAAGATCATGCGAAGAGAAAACGCGTCAACAGATGGCTCGATATTGCATTTATTTGGATTCGTCTTGGATGGGCGATTATTGGAGGTTCAACGATACGGGCATATCGAAAAAACCGTGCCACTTGAATTATCTATCCGTCACCGCTAACCGGTTCTCCCAAAAGGCAGGCGTCGCTAGGTCCATATGCATGCATGTCGTTGAGCGTGTGATATCTCGGATCGCCGAGTATTACTTGGGAATACTCATATACCAAAGATATAGGAAAATTATAATGCTTTATTTTTGAGTTGTGTGAAGACACTTAGATATATAAATTTAAATGTGTAATATCTTAAATTTCGCTTTATTAATATTTGTAAATTAATAACTATTTAAGATTTTAAACTCCTATAGTTGCTTCTATTTTTATTTATTTAAACTCCTAACTATTTAAGATTTTAAAAATCCTTTGTGTAATTTAGTTCATGTTTTTATACGATACATGATCACGTTTTTGTACGATACGATACATTTCAAACTTCACATTTACTACGTAAGGAAAATATCCAAGTAAACCTAGTATAGTCATCAACAAAATGTATGTATCGTGAACCCTTCAATAGGCGTGGTAGAACTTGGACCCCAAAGATCCGTATGCACTAATTGAAAGGGTGAAGAAGTTTTATTATTATTATTATTATTATTATTATTATTATTATTATTATTATAGCACAACACAATGTATAAAATTGAATGATATAAAGAAGAATAACAATAAAAGGTGCGAATACAATATTTGAAATATTAAAAAATACAACAACTTTAATTAATCGCATGCCTTCATTTATTCGATTTGGACATTTCCTTCGTATGTCCTGGTTCCCTACAATGATCGCATTTCTTTCTTTGCCGGCGTCTCTTGTTAGAGCGATTCTCCCATATCGTTTGTAGGCACTCTTCTTGTAGACCTTTCACCACCGGATGGAATCCGACTTGTTCTAGGTCGTCCGACTGTCTTGTCACAATAGGAGGCAATACATTCGCTTGAGCTACCTCATTTGGAACCGACCACTCATTGTATTGAGGACATGATTCACCGCACCTTGTATGTCTCAATTAAAGTGTTGGTCGTGTAGTATGATTCGACGTAATTGTGGATGGATTCTCGGCCTCCTTGTCGATGAAAAGTATTAGTATGAGTTACATGAAAAATAAAACGGCGTGTAGTATTAGTATTAAAACTTACTTAATGGCAAGCAATTGCGTGTGAACACGGCATCCGTCTTGGTTAAATTCTCGACAATCACACGATTTTAGTTGAAGATCGACCGAAGTTCCTAACGCCGATCGCACCCTATATTTTGCATTTGTAGACCTAGTCGTAGAGTAACGACGACTTTTGGACACCGCCATCGAAGCTTTTTCTTTGTTTCTCGGTGAGATAGTTGTCCGACCTACATCGCCGCTCGTCTATCGTTGAACCATCGCTCAATTACAAGTCGATTGCTTCCAACATTGAGCATATTGGAAGCGCCGCCCATAATAATCGAGAGTTAAATGACTCTACCGCATTTGATGTTAAGAAGCTAAAACGGCTCACGGGGACTTTGAGCGGCCCATTTTACGGTCCTACGGAGCGGTTTGTGGTATCTTTATCATTTATGCTTTCGATAGCAGACATAGCACGTTGGTATTGTGCGGGCTCGTATGCATAAGCAGCTTCTTGGAACATTTCCACCACGCATACCGCCACTGGCTGTTTGATCTTGTTCGATAAGTGGTAGAAGCATAAGGCGTGATGAGCTTGTGGAAATACTCTCGATGGCGTTAGCTATGGACACGTGTGCGTCCGAGACAATTAAGAGTTTTCAAGATTTCCAAATACCCGTTGGATGCGTGAGATAAACCATGACCAAGATTCATCATTCTCAATTGGCCTGACACCATACGCCGGCGGGAACACTTGCTCATTGGCATCGCCGTTCTCGCAACAAATAAAATTCCTTATTCTTTCCCTGAGGTGAGTACCATCTACGACGATCACCGGTCTCGAACAAAAATAGAAGGGCAATAGATGCAGCGAGAGCGAGCAATGATGCCGGAATCAACCATCACCATCGACCTCATAATCGATAAATGTACCGGGATTAAATGCGTGTCAACATCTGCAGATAACTGGCAAGATTTGGAATGACCGATCATGCCGACCGTATATCAACTCAATCGGCTGTATGTCGGGCTGCAACGCCACATCATAAGCGATGCGGATACCAAAATCATGTTTCAACTCGGCCATAATTGATTTAGGCTTCATGATTTCACTGTTATGCGCATTTTCGAGCATATCTGTTGCAACTATCTTTGAATGAACCTTGATGGTCCAACACAACCCAAATCACGGTGGCATTTGTGTTCGGATATAAACTTATAAACTTTCCAAATATTACCTCGTTGGCAGCTCGTAACTCAAATTACACCTCTCGAGTGCTTGCATTTAAATGTCGATCGTGTTGTATCCGAGCGACCAACAACGTATTCCGCCCTGCTCCATATGCCACACACCAACAAAGAAGATAGAGGTCGTCTTTGCTATAGTAATATGAATTACTACTCAATTCTCCATCCCTTGTCGACCCGTTTCACTAGCAACAAGTGAATTGCGGCGTTGAGCGGAATGGCGGAACTAACCAGTTAGTTAGTTCTTGACATCGGGTGGGTTGACATCTTACGGATAGGTGCTTGGATTAATCAAAGATAATAGTTTGGGAAGTCCTCCTTCTTCTTGAATCCATCCGCAAAATCGATAAGCGTATTATTTAAAATTGATTGTTGGGATGGTCGTGAGGCATCTGAGTCGGTCTCTTCGAGATCTTGGTCTCGGTACATATTCTTCTTCTTCTTCTTTCTCCATCAACATCATCATTACGAATAGGGTTGTTGGCCTTGTTGTCTCCGTGGCGTGCCTTTGGGATTGAAAACCAATCACCGTAAAGCATACTTGGAACATTTTGTAAATATTCTTCTTGCAAATGATTGAGCTCTCCCGGGTTTGATCCACTCGCAATATTTGTAGTGTTGTGAACTACATAAGCGTGGATATTCTTCGTACATGCACAATCGAGCAAACAGGTTCATCATCGGTTAACAATGATTTTATTATCCGACCATATCGAGATGTGGATAAATAAAATAATTGATAATCCGTGCTTTCAATTCATCGGCCGCAATACGTGATTGATATAGTATATGAGGTCGCAAAGAAAGCGATATGGAATTTGGGCAATTTGTTGACACCCGCCAATATCGTACAATCACTATCAAACTCTCCACCATAATTCGCGTTAATGAATTTCCAATTGTCCATCTACATAAAGAAAGAATAAATAAAAATATTAAAACAAAATTCTCAATCAAAATATACGTACATGTAAATATAGTATATTATTCTTTGGGGTTGGCGAATTACCTTTGATATTGGAAAATGATTGAATTCTCCGTGGTTTTCCTTCAAATCTGTTGCTTGACTTGATAGAAAATTTTGGAAAATGAAGATATGAGATGTGAATGAATGAATGAATGAATTAAATCAAATTTTATAGAATGTAAACAACAACAAATAATGGATGTACATGTATCATTCACGTGAAATTACTGTAGCTACAATGAATTCGGACTCATTATCGTACAAATTCTTCGTAACAACAAGAAATCAGACCTATTATTGTACTAAATTCGGACCTATTATATCGGTTTCACGTGAATGAATTGAATGCTACAATAATTTGAGAGAAAATTCAAAGCACTTATTGAGTGAAACAATTAAAAAAAAACCGATCGAATCCGGTGGATTCGGTCGCATCGATCGAATCGATCCTACCGATCGGATTCGGTCTTTCCATCGAATCCGACCGAGCTCCCTTTCCATTTTTAATCCGCTCGTTATTTTACGAGAAAACAAAGTCGAACATGAGGGTATATTTGTCCATACAATATAAACCTACCTGATTTTGCATGTTTTTATCCCATTGGGTATATATGCATATCTCTTATGAGATCTGGGTATACGTGCATCCGCCCCTAATTTATTTGCATTGCCCAATAGTTTAATTACGGTAAATTATTATTTTAGTTTATAGCAATGGTCCTTCGGAACTAGCATCCTATTTGTGAAACAAAAGTTCAACTCCAATCAAATGTAACTCTCATTTATGGGTCGAAAATATATGCGAGAATTTTCTTCGTCCTTATTATAAATGTTACTATCTTCATCCACATAA
Organism: Salvia rosmarinus; assembly: GCA_036937905.1. NCBI lineage: Eukaryota > Viridiplantae > Streptophyta > Magnoliopsida > Lamiales > Lamiaceae > Salvia > Salvia rosmarinus. The sequence continues at coordinate 36,180,385 of CM072819.1, read as the reverse complement.
AAGACTTGCATTATTTTTAGTTATACAAATTTTAATAAATAGTAATAGCTGTAAAATGAATGGAGAATGAATTCGACATTGTAAGTATAAAGTGATTTTTTTAATAAATAAGTTATTAAACCGAGAATAAAAATTATGAGATTTGTGTCCAAAAAAAATACAAGATTTTTGTGAATGAATTAAAAATGAATAAAAATATAAATTTTTGATAGACGAAGTGAGTATATTCTTAAAAATACATCTCGTGTTTGAGTAAGTTTTATATTTTAAATTTTTATGTAAAAATAATGTTAAACTATCAAATTTGTTTTTTTTTTATATTTCAACATTAGTATGATTTTACAAACTTTTCATATTACCAAAATAATTAAGGATAAAAAGTAATTTTTTCGATTTTTTGTGTACGTTTTGACGGTCATGACACTTATTAGAGAACGAATGGAGTGTTTATGCTTGCGCACCTTTACCAGCAAAGGATGATATTTTGTTTTTCGGCAAACATATATAAGACTGTAAATGAATCAAGCTATTTATAAGTTGTTCAGATGTTGACGATAAAAGTTTGATCGAACTCGTCTAGTGAAACTCGGTAGCAAAAAAGAACAAAGTTTGAGTCCGACAATATTCGGCTCGCTTGTTCTTAAACAAACTCATCAAGTAACTTAGTTTTAAGACAAAAACTTGGGTGAGCTCCGACTCACCGTGAGCTCACCCTTATTTTTTGTTAAAATAATTATATATTAATTATGGTGAGTAAGGATAATTAGATTTTGTTAATGTATAATTCAATTTATTAATTATAATTTTTAATTCAAAATTAGAATTTATTAATTCATAATTATGGTTTATTAATTCATAATTGAGGTTTATTAATTCATAATTAGGGTTTATTAATTCAATGTTAGGGTTTATTAATTCAAAATTAGGGTTTATTAATTCAAAATTAGGGTTTATTCTTCAATTAGGGTTTATTAATTTAAAATTAGGGTTTATTAATTCCAAATAGGGTTTATTAATTCAAAACTAGGATTTATTAATTAAAAATTAGTGTTTATTAATTCACGATTAGAGTCTATTAATTCAAAATTAAGATATAGTAATTCAAAATTATTGTTTATTAATCTACAATTAAATTTTATTAAATTAATTAAGTTTAATTAGAATTAATTAATTAATTAATTAATTAGGATTAATTAATTAAATAATGAATTAATTAAGATTAGTTAGTTAATTAATTAGAGGTGGTCTCTTTGCACGTGGCATACGTGAGACCACCCCTAGTTTTAAAATATAAAATTACCTCAAAATATTTAGCAATTAAAATTGAATTCGCGACTCAATAATAAAGGATCAAGTTCGAACATGACTGTAATAGGCTTCGTTGGATTTGATTACATTCCTAAAGACATGTAATTAACAATTTTAAAGTTTAACTAAGAAGCATGGCTTAGACAAGAACAACTCGAACTCGATATTATTAGTGATGACCATAAATACCTTTAAGATGCGCATGGCTATTGTTGTGGGACGCAATTTTTTTCGAGGCGAACTCATGTGATAATATAGTTAGTTAATTAATTAGAGGTGGTCTCACCAGATGCAAGCATACACGGAGACCACCACTAGTTTTAAAACATAAAATTACCTCAAAATATTTAGCAATTAAAATTGAATTGCGACTCAATAATAAAGGATCAAGTTCGAACATGACCGTAATAGGCTTTGGATTTGATTACATTCCTAAAGACATGTAATTAACAATTTTAAAGTTTAACTAAGAAACGCATGGCTTAGACAAGAACAACTCGAACTCGATATTATTAGTGATGACCATAAATACCTTTAAGATGCCGCATGATGGCTATTGTTGTGGGCAATTTTTTCGAGGGCGAACTACTCGATAATATAGTTATACATATATATTATGTTATTCTTACTAATGGTGTTATTTGTTCGAATTTTAAAGCTGATTTAGTATTATAAATTTGTACATTTAGGTTTTATTATCTGATATAGAATAAGAATTATTTTATACATAATTGTTTTCCAAATTACATGATGTAGACGATTTTCTTCAGCTTATGGGGATCTCGCTTTATTCGGCGACAAATAAGGATCATAGCTGAGGTGGCACGATTGAGGAGATTTAGAGATGACGTCTACTCTGGAAGCGAGATGGGAAAGATTGACCGTATATCTCCTGGAAGTGTTTCATAACTGATGGATGCTAATCATAAAACGACAAGCTAGTCGGATGCGTGGTCAATAACTATTCGATGACTAAGGAATTCGCATAACAGAATTCAATTAAAAGAGATCTCGAAGACGGGCGTCAATAGCTGACATCAGTGAAGGCCAGTGCCACACATGTGTGACGTAGGGAAAATGACCAAGCCTATCCCCCAAAACAAGGCATAACAAGGAAGAAAGGATGAAAATATCCTCTTATATGTGATGTTAAAACTACTAAAATGACCTCATCTTTGTAAAGCCTATAAATAGACCATAATTTTCCTTATGAAGCACGTTGAAAATTATATGGTCCAAAAATTCTGGCAAAATGTATACTTGATCATTCAAATATTCAAAAAGTGTCCATTGAAAGAGAGACGTTGATTTTGTTGTGTTCGTGATATATCTCATTTGTTCTCCTTTCGCCATCTTATCGATTGTACTAGGTTTTCTTTTATTTTAGATTGCATATTTAACATTTTTAGTAATTTTCAATGTTGAGGATGTTGGAAATCCGTGTATATATATATATATATATATATCAAGTTTAGGGAAGTTTCTTTGACCAAGATTTTGAGTGACGAACGTTTAATTTTGTGAAATTAAGCGGCATAGGATCGATCTACGTTCGAGTAGATGATCGTGGTGCATTCACATTCTCAAATCCGATTTCGGTGAGTGAAATAATGGATCAAAGTTGGTGACTTAAACATGGAGTTATGTGATTAAGGGGATAAGCATGGATTAATTAATCCTTATCCCACATTGATTAATGTACCTTCATTAATTGTCTATATAAGTGGTTCATTGAACACTTAGTATAATTATGTGCACAAGTGATGGGTCGGAGCCCACGCCAACACGCTGTGGCCGGCTCGACCCGGTTCGGCCCGTGGTCCGTGGATCTTGGATCTCGCAATTGACAATTGGCATTGGTTTGGGCTATTCTTTGGGCTTGTTCGTGGGCACGGTCCGTGGCCCATTGCCCTATATTTTGGATCAATGTTTGATCGAGCCCAAAGATGGAGTTGGTCCGGGGCCCAACTCGTGTAGCCCAATCCGTTGGGCTGCTTTGTGCGATGGGTTGGTGCGAGTCCCAACTCGTAAGCCCAATCCGTTGGGCTGCTTGCACTTCAAGAGACGTCCGGATCGCCCGATGAACCCGACGCGCGTTGTCGGATAAATCGTAACTATCGGTAACGTTCCGACATGATGGCTCTGCGGGAAACGTGGGCACGTTGTCTCCAGAAACCGCCGCGGGACATAACTTCGTAACACCCGACATCAATGCGGGTGTTGACTCAAGATGCTTCCCCGTGAGGGGACGACGCTATAAATAGGACATGTGTCCCAAAGATAAGCCACCCACTGCCTAAAGCATTCCAAAGATTCTAAGAGCACTCCTGCATACATACTTTTGTCCAAGCTCGCCCTCGCCTCCGTCTGATTCGTCAAGCTCGTTGGTGCATGGTGTCGCCACCTACTGAGACGCTGCTTCATCTTTAGGGACGATACGCCGTAACCGAAACACTATCGGGCGATCTCGTCTTATGGAAGAGGACTCCTCGACTCGGCTTTAGAATCGATTATTGTATTTATTTCATTTCAAGTTCTTTTTAGTTTGATCTCCTACATTTCTATTTTTTCGAGTTGTAATACGCCCGACAAGTATTGTCTCGCTCGCATACATTTCCAACAATCGCAAGATGAGATATTACTTGCCACGAAGGAATTGAGACTTTTAATTTACTTAAAACTTTGAAACTTAAACCTTTGCTTGGAGATGTCGATTGTTCACCCCGCCGACTCGCTCGCATTTGCCTCCTTCCGCCACGCCGATCGGCAAAACGGCTACTGCCATGTTTGGTTTGATGCCTTGGTGACCATTGGACCGCCGGGTCGACCGTTGGTTCCACTTTTAGTGGTTCAACAATTGGTTCCACTTTTAGTGGTTCCAGTGGTTCGCCGATCGCACTTTTCGCTGGTCATTGTTGGATCCATGGGATCTAACACCGGTGGTTCTCATTCGAGTTCCATGTTTCAAAGACACTCAGTGGTCTTTGGTGGATCGATTTTGGATCGATCTCGGTAGCATGTTCATACCGCGAGGATGATGCCGCCCGTCGAAGCGTACCAAGTTTGGAGGATCCGATTTCAAGAGATGGCAGAAAATCTTATTCTACCACGACGTTGGGCCGCCAACTTCTTGGTAGAAGATGAACCCGCCGCCCGGGTCAAGTGATGACTTTCACGTTCGCAAAGATATGATAATTGGCGCCTTGGCGACTATCTTTGTAAAACTTCATACTGGTAGTTTAGAAGATAGCTTGTATAGTGTATATCTTTGTTGTAACGACATCCAAATGTATATGGATGCGCTAGAAAAGAAATCGTAGTAGTGATGATGCGGTACTAAGAAGTTCATTGTAGCCAAATATTTGGACTACAAGATGGTCGATTCCCGACCGATCATGGACCAAGTCAAGAGTTTCAACTCATTGTACACAAAGTTGAAACCGAAGGGCACAATGTTTGGACGGCTTTGTCGTCGCTCTGATGATTGAGAAGCTACCGGGTGGAGAGACTTCAAGGTCTACCTTAAGCACAAGCGAAAGGATATGACTTGAAGACTTGATCATCAAACCACGATTGAGTCCGACGTGAAGAAGCAAGATCTAAAAGCTAAAGGCTTGCTCGTCTGAGCTAACTTTGTTGGAGGCGGTCCATCCAACAAGCGTGTTCGCCCCAAGGTCAATGACAAAGGCAAAGGAAGGTGGTTGCCGTAAGTTTGACGGAGATCATACAATTGTGGCAAGCATGGCCACACTAGTAAGGACCGCCGTCACCAGAAGAAGAAGGCTAAACAAGTTGCCAACGTTGTCGAGAAGGACTTGAAAAATGGGACAAGGATGACTTGGCTTTGTGGTGACCGAAGAAGTCAACCACGTCGGGAATCGAGGTGGATGGTTCATCGACCTTTGGCGCAACTGCGCACGCCTCGCACCGAAAAGATGCGCTTTCTCCACCACAAGCCTGTTGAGGGAGGAAGCTCAACATGGGAACCAAGCTCATCCGAGGTTGCCGGAGTTGGTGATGTGGTGCTCAAGATGTCGTCCGCATTGAGATCACGTTGAAGGATGTCTTTGCATGTCCGGACATTCGTAAGAATTTAGTGTCGGGCTCGATTCTAGTTAACAAGGGGTTTAGACTAGTTTTTGAGTCGGACAAGTTTGTCTTGACTAAGTTTGGGAAGTTCCTTGGTAGGGGTTATCTCACCGGGGTCTTTTCAAATTGAATGTAATGGCTGTGCACCGTGTACCCAAGATTGTTATGAATGAAAATGCATCTACTTCCTCTTACTTTGATCGAGTGCTTCGATTTATGGCATTGTAGATTAGGACATGTTAATCTAAATGCAATAAAAGATTAGTAAATTTAGATTTACTAAAGTTAAATGAAGTTAATACACAAACGAAATGTGAGGTTTGTGTGGAAGCAAAATGACTAAGTTACCGCTTCATTTGGTAGAACGGAGACACTAAGCCTCTAGAACTTATTCACACCGATGTGTGTGATTTAAAGTTTGTACAAACTAGAGGTGGTAAAAGTACTTCATCACGCTTATTGATGGTATACAAGATATTGTTATCTTTACCGCCAAGTAAAGACGAGGCTATTCAAGCTTTTAAAACTTCAAGAACGGCCGAGAATCAACTAAGTTGTCGAATTAAGACTGCTCAAGTGATAGAGGGGAGAATATGTAGCTCGTTTGAGGCATTATGCAATGAAAGTTGTATAATACATCAAACGACATCTCCTTATTCACCTCGATCTAATGGCGTTCGAACGTAAAAATCGAACACTTAAGGAGATGATGAATGCTTTGTTGATTAGTTGAGGTTGCCCTGAACTTGTGGGGAAGCTATTTTGACGACCGACTACATCTTGAACAAAATTCCAATGAAGAGTAAGGATGTCACCTCACGAGTTATGGAAGGAAGAAAGCTATCGCATAAATATCTCAAAGTGTGGGGTGTTTGGCGAAGGTTGAGGTGCCTCTTCTAAACAAGTTACAATTGGACCTAAAGCGATCGATTGTATCTTTATTGGGTATGCATTGAACAGCAATACTATCGCTTTTCGATCCATAGGTCGAGGTACCGGATACGACCGTGGGGACGGCGATTCAATCAAGGAATGCTATATTCTTTGAAAGTGTTTATCCTCAGAAGACAAGGATAAAAGTGAAGCCAACTCAGCAATAGATCGATGGTTCTTCGAGTTCTAAACCTTTGGAGGAAGAACCGATATCGCATAAGCGATCGAGGTCCGATCGGAGGGTGAACCGAGACGAGCGAAGAGAGTCGAGCGCCAAAGAATTTTGGTCCCGACTATATTGCGCTCATGTTGGACGAAGAACCAACGTCGATCAAAGTAGCCTATGCTCGGCCGACGGGATGCTCGCCGTAGGTCGCTCCAGTGAGATTGATTCTATTATGCAAAACCACACTTGGGTCTGCCGTTGATTTGCCGAAGATTGTTAGCTCTTAGGATGCAAATGGATCCTTAAAAGAAAGTACAAGGCGGATGGATCAATTAAAAATATAAGGCCCGTTTGGTTGTCAAAGGATTTAAACAAAGAGAGGGGTACGATTTCTTCGATACCTATTCACCTGTGATGAGGATTACGTCTATTAGGGTGCTTCTCGCAATTGCAGCTTTGCACAATCTTGAGATTCATCAAATGGACGTTAAGACTGCGTTTTGAATGGTGACCTCGAGGATGAGGTATATATAGAGCAACCAGAAGGTTTGTTGTACCGGTCAAGAGGCAAGGTATGCAAACTTCGTGAAGTCTCTATATGGTTTGAAACAAGCGCAATTGCAATGGCACTTGAAATTTGACAATGTAATGTTGGCAAATGGTTTCAAGATCAACGAGTGTGACAAATGTGTCTACGTTAAGAACACTGATAATGGTTATGTTATAGTGTGTCTGTATGTAGATGACATGTTGATCATGGGTAGTAATACTCAAGTCATTAATGACACAAAGCGCATGTTAAATAGAAATTTTGACATGAAGGACATGGGTTTAGCTGATGTGATTCTTGGAATCAAGATTCTAAGAAGATCAAGTGGAATTGTCTTGACACAATCTCACTACGTCGAGAAAGTGCTTAAGAAATTCAACGCGTTTGATAGTTTGCCTGCTAAGACCCCATTGGAGCTCAATGTTCACTTGAGTAAGAACAGGGGTGAACCTTTTGGGCAAGAAGGCTATGCTAATGTCATCGGGTGTTTGATGTATCTTACAAATTGCACCCGACCCGACATAGCTTGCTGTGAGTGAATAAATTGAGTCGTTACACGAGCAATCGAGCAAGGTGCATGGAAGGCTCTAGTGAGAGTTTTGAGGTACTTGAAGTATACTCAAAATCATGGGCTGCATTTCACGAGATATCCCCCGGTACTTGAAGGGTACTGTGATGCCAATTGGATATCTGACACGAAAGATTCACTTTCTACAAGTGGGTACGTGTTCACGATTGGGGGAGGTGTTGTTTCTTGGAGATCCACGAAACAGACATGTATAGCCCGATCCACCATGGAATCAGAATTCATAGCTTTGGATAAAGCGGTGAGGAAGCCGAGTGGATCCGTAATTTTGGAAGATATTCCATGTTGGTCAAACCCCGCGCATGCCCGGTGATGATTCACCGTGATAGCCAACGGCTATTGGAAGGCGAAAAGTGGTTTGTATAATGGTAAGTCTCGACATATCGTCGGCGACATAATACCGTGAGGCATTTGATCTCGAGTGGGGTTATATCAATTGACTATGTCAAGTCAATAGATAATCGGACGCATCCGCTAACCAAAGGGTGAGAAGGGATCAAATGATCAAGTTGTTAAAGAGAATGAGATTAAAATCACATCTTAAGAACAATCATAGTGGTAACCCAACCATGATGTTGGAGATCCCAAGAACTTGTTTGATGGGAGAACTAAGCTATAGGAGTTCGTGAGTAAACTCTCGAGTTAGTCTGCTCCCTAGAAAGCAAACGAGTGTTGAAAAACTTGCCTAGTGGTGAGGTTGAGTCGTTGACTCTTAAAGATTCCTAAGATACCTCGAGGAGGTTGAGTATGCCAAGATATTAGGTAAAGAATCACATATATAAGTGCGAAGTGGGGCCGCTTCAAACAAAACACTTATGAATCCAAAGTGGATGTCCATGGCCAAAATGGAATCAAACGTGAGAACGGATGAGGTTGATATGTTAAAGTGTTAATACCATTGTCTCAGTGCACGTTGTGGGGGAATAGTTCAAGGCATCGTGTCCACTAATCCGCCTGTGTACTCGATGGTACTAACTATGGAAGGTTCAAGACCATAAACCACCCGTCCAAATATTTTAACATCTCTTGAGGACTGAGCAGTGTCTGCATACATGCATATGTCTATTTCCACTCATGTGGGGGATTGTTGGAAATCCGTGTATCTATCTATATATATATATATATATATATATTATATGGTCAAGTTTTCAGGAAGCTACTTTGACCAAGATTTTGAGTGACGTAACGCTTAATTTTGTGAAATTAAATGGCATAGGATTGATCTACGTTTGAGTAGATGATCGTGGTGTATTCACATTCTCAAACCGATTTCGGTGAGTGAGAAATAATGGATCCAAGTTGATCACTTAAACATGGAGTTATGTGATTAAGGGGATAAGCATGGATTAATTAATCCTTATCCCACATTGATTAATGTACCTTCATTAATTGTCTTTATAAGTGGTTCATTGAACACTTAGTATAATTATGTGCACAAGTGATGGGTGGAAAGCCCACGACACAAGACACGCCGCCGCCGTCAGTGCCGGTGCCGTCGCGCCGCCGCGCCCGTGCCGATGCCGTGCCGGTGCCCGGCCCGGCTCGGCCCGACTCGACCCGGTCCGGTTTCGATTTGGTTCGTGGATCGTGGATCGTGGATCGTGGATCTTGGCAATTGGTCTGGGCCATTCTTTGGGCTGTTCGTGGGCTGCGCCCATCGTTGCCCTATATTTTGGATCAATGTTTAATCGAGCCCAAAGATGGAGTTGGTCCGAGACCCAACTCGTTTAGCCCAATCCGCTGGGCTCGCCGTGCGGACGGAGTTGGTCGAGGCCCGATTCGTGTAAGCCCAATCCGTTGGGCTCTCGTACTTCAAGAGACATCCGGATCGCCCGATGAACTCGACGCACGCGTTGTCGATTCGTCGTAATCGTTGGTAACGTTCCGACATGATGGCTCTGCGGAAACGTGGGCACGTTGTCTCCAAAACGCCGCTGGACATAACCCGTAACACCCGACATCAATGCGGTATTGACTCAAAGATGCTTCCTACGGGGACGACGCCTATAAATAGGACATGTCTCCCAAAGATAAGCCACCCTCTTGCCTAAAGCATTCCAAAGATTCTAAGAGCACCCTGCATACATACTTTTGTGTCCAAGTTTCGCCTCGTCGCGCCTCCGTCCGGTTCGTCGGAGCTCGTTGGTTCTGCGGTCGCCACCTACGAGACGCCGCTTCATCTTTGGGACGATACGCCGTAACCGAGAGCACTATCGGGCGTATCTCGTCTCATGGAAAGAGGACCTCGACTCGGCTTTAGAATACGGTTATTGTATTTAATTGCATTTTCAAGTTCTTTTAGTTCGATCTCCTACATTTATTTTTCGAGTCAGTAATATGCGGCAAGTATTGTAATCGTTCGTACATTTTCCAAGTAGGAAAATCCCACCTCAATATTATATATGATAATTTTTATGTATATATATTACTTAAAATCATAATTTTTACGTGTGTCAAGTACCACTTTACTAATATATATACATACGACGTATTATGATATCAAAAACTATATTATGAAAGCGATAAATTAATGTATTGATATTTAATAAATTACAACTATATTATTAGTTGACACTAACTATAATATAATATATGTGCTTGTTTGAGGAAATTGTGGCAAATCAAAGGTAACGTATGCGTACCAAGTGAAAACAATATATAGAAAACTATCTTGCTCACTCTACCATTTCATTAATAGTAAGTGATTTGCTTGATCATAATATAACAATAAAAACACATATAATTACATTTATGCATATAAAACTTCACAAATCTCAAACACATTTAACATAAAAGAAATAGATGCATGCAAAAGGGTTTTTTTATTTAATGTTCCTTAAAAACTAAATAATTAATTAAAGATATTACAGACATATTAAAATTTGTAATTCATATCTATATATGATAAGTGAAAAAAAAACGTCTCATTCATCCTACATGACATCCCCTTTGTTTCTTTATTCTTATTTATCTAAATTCTCCATTTAAGCTAATTTAATGTCTTACCTACATTCTCATCCTTTTAAAATTTCACTATTAAATTTTTTTATCTATGCGAACTCCAAACAGAGGGTGTTTGTGTGCATTGGACAATCCAAACGGCATCACCAAGCAATTGAAAATGTTAGGTTCACATAGTTATCAACAGAAGTAGATATAGCTTGTTGCAGCCACGCCAACTTATATGGGTGAGGATAAGCCTCAACCTCTAATGGCAGAGAGAATAACATTCTCACACATAGCCTGAATTAATGAGGAACCTACATATGACACGACAAGACTAATGACACGCTATTAGTGTTAAATCTAGTTAGGTTGTGCCGCCATCCATTGTCGGCCTTTGGTGCTCGACGACGTGCTACCGGTTATAACACTCTCGATGAACTCCTCCCCAAAGGAGTTGACTCATTTTGCGGGCTTTGGGCTGTTCGCCGCTTTTGGAGAAACCTTAGCTCACTACCGCCTGCTCCCCAATGGCTTTGCAGAGATCCGATAAGGCTGAGAATGTCAGAGCTATGAACTTTGTCAAGCTCTTCGTAGGGTCAAATACGAACATCATCCATGGTGCAGAGGACATTCTGGTTGAAACTGCCTCAACAAGCTCTATGGATGAGAATCCATTTGGTAATATTGACCCTTCCCTTACCTCTGTTGTGGCTGAAACTATGTTATTTGAAGGGTATAAGGATATTAGGGCTGGATCTGCTTTTTTGTCTAATGTTGATCTTAACTCGGCGCCCCAAAATATTGCATACAAAACCCTAAATGATTCTTGGCTACGGTTCAGTGAGGAAGTTTCAAAGAAAAAAGCCTTTAAACAAAATGATCTTAAACTGCTGAATATTAATGTCGATTTCTCCTCAAATATCTTAAGTCTTGAGGAATCTGACTATGTGCCTGTCACACACGGGTGGGGATTTAGTTTGTTGGGTTTTTCTGCTGATACAATGCCTTCCAAAAAACCTAATTGAGGGTATGGTTAATCGATGGCCATGCCCCACAAGGGTAGCATATCATAAAAATGGGTTTATCTTCTTCAACTTCCCCTCTGATGAGGAGAAGAAAACTGTTTTGGAAGCTGGACCTTTCTCTGTTACAGGAATTAGGTTAATCTTATGTGATTTACCTGTGAATTTTCGCTTTGATAAACCCTGTAATGTATTTGATGTGTGGCTGACCCTCCCAAACTTACCTCTTGAGTTATGGTCTGCCACGGCCCTTAGTAAAATAAGGTCTGTGATTGGTACTCCTTTGAATGTTGATTTCAGAACCATCTGTAAAAACCATGTTGATGGGCCGAGAATGCTTGTTAAAATTGACGTCTCTGCTGATCCATTACAATCTATTACGCTTAAACTCCCAAACGGTGAGATGTTTGAGCAGTAGATTGTCTATGACTTTGTGCCTAAATTATGCTCTAAGTGCTCTAAGTTTGGACATTTAGCTGCTACTTGCAAAATTACTCCTAGATTTAATGCCGCTAACCCTCCCTCGTTTGGGAGTAAGAGGTTATATCACCGACAATGCAGTTGGCACTCTAAGCCCGGTAGGAAAATGCTTTTGGACCAAACAAGTCGGATAATCACCATGATGCATTTACAATCTAGAGGGTGAACACGTGAGATTGCCTACCAAATAAAACCTATCCGCTCATCACAAGAAAGATTGGGTTGAAAGGGCAAAAATAGGCTCAAGCACAACCTATAGCAATTGGAAGATTTATGAGATGACGGACCTCAATAGGAACCTGCAAGATCTAAATCAAGACCTCCGCCAAGAAGAACGTTTGATGGACGGGAGGTCGATCGTTCTAAATCTCAGACCTCCTATGTCCCGGCCGGATCGAAGAAACCTAACTCGAGGCCTCATATTAAGCCCTTCGAGCTCTTAAATCAAATAGAAGCCACCCTCTTACTAACACACATTTAAGATTCCTTCGCCTAGTAACTCACCCTCTCCTTTGCTTGTTGCAGTCCCGCACGCGAATGTGTGTAAAGCGCTAAACGAAGAGCCTTTACCATCCCATCTAACCGATCCTTGTCTCGATTGACGGTGCCGCTTTGATGACAAGAAGCCGCTAAGCCCAAAAGAGAACAACATCATCACTGTCAAGAACCTCGTCCCGATCCGTCGCTAAACGGATTAGCTACGGATTAGCGACGGAATACGGGGTCGCTGGAAACCTGGTCAGCAAAACGCTTAGCGACGGAATTATGTCCGTCGCTAACAATAGCGACTTAACAATGACGAAAAGTCGTCTAATCATGACCCAAGAACGGCCGTTCGATATAAATACCGCCGCACGCGATGTTAATCCGTCAGAAGTTAGCGACGGATTAACGACACAACTATTCCGTAGCTAAAACTTCCGTCGCTAACTGTTTTCAACCAGCGACGGTACAAAGTCCGCCGCTAAATTTATAGTTTTTTTCTATTGCGTAAAATATTCCGTCAGAACCGCCGTAGAGGCGCCTCTATTCCGCCGCAAGTCCGCCGCATTTACCGTTGGTTCGCTTATTTTACGTTGTTAATCCGCCTCAAACCGCCGCTAATCCGCCTTTTAACCGTCGCTAATCCGCCGCTATATTTACATTCTGCATACTCAATTTCACTTGATACCAAACCTCGCTTTCAAACAACCAACCCAAACAAATATACAAACAACCAATTTCATCCAATTCAATCTATTCAATCCAACCAAACAAACCAATTCCAACCTCCAACCAATTCCATCCATACAATACAAACTATGAAAACAAACCAATTCAATCCATATAATACAAACTATAGAAATAAACCAATTCAATCCAAACGGCGATTTCAATCCAAACAAAACATTTCAATCCAAAATACAAGAATATCCAAACAATCCCATAAAACAATTTAAATCATGCGATAAGTTAACAAATTCATAATACAACCTTAATATGACGAAAGCGAGGGAAACGGAGCTCATCACGAGGCGGGGAACGGAGTCGCCATGAAGCCTAGGCTCCTGCGCCGAGCGCTGACCGAGCTCGACTGCTTCTGCACGCTATCTCGCGCCTCACCAGCCCATTCTCGCCTCAGATGCCGGCGCGCTGCCGCCACCGCCAATCGGCCTCCAGATCCGATATCCGTTGTTGATAAGCGCGGGATCAGCAGGCCGGGCACCTCCACCGAACGAGACGACGCCCGCATTCCGCATGTATGCCCGTGATAGAGAACCACCCAAACATCCTATTCTTTTTTTCGAGGAGCCCCATGACATTTTTGAGAATTTGAGTCCTATCTCAAGGCTGCCTCATCACTCCCCCTGCATTGGCTCAACTGGGTCACCTGCTCTCAACCCGCCTCGTAATATAATTTCATACATTATTATTTAATTAAATGCTCGTTGTTGCGCTTAACGAATATACTTACCGCGACATCCGAGCCTTTCCGTCTCAGAGTAGCCCCGGCCGCTTTGTGGTATGATACTCGAATACATCCCATCGACATCTTCTACGGCCACTCCACGCCTCTCGCCTATAAATAAGTCAAACAAATTAAATAATTAATAAGTATCACGATTCTTAAATAAATTTACTATATCTAAAACTTCAGCATTTTACAATCTCTCTCGTGATACCGAGTGCAGAAAGCGTGAGCCACCCCGATGCTCGATCTATCCCAAGATTTCGCCATCCGCTCGGACATCCTGCTGTCGCGCCTTGCCGCCTCGACGCCCGTCTGAGCTCAATATGCCTTCCAATTATCCCAATCTCGCCTGTGGATAAACGGAGGCTGGTCATAGTCCTTCGCCATTGATCTTGTGAACAAGATCTTTATAGCGCTCGCTGCCTTTAAGCACCTGAGGGAATGTACTGTGGCATCATCCATCGATCATCCCAATAAAAATGTTTCGCAAAAATATATGATTACAATATGCAAATTAAGGTCAAATCATAAATTACTTCAGATAAACAACACGAACTCGAATTGATCGAAATAACTGCATGAACTCGGGGTACCAATTTCCAATCAAGCCGCTAGATTCATGAATCTACTAATGACCAGAATCACGCTGGCTATATCATTGCTCTGACACAAAATGCTTCAATTTATAGGAAATAAAGACATCGTAATTACAATTTATTTAAACCGAGACATACAAGAGATAACGCCATACCCATTCACAATGGCTATCTTCTTCATCCTCTCTAGATGGCACTCCACCACCGCCGAGGGGCGGATCAGGAGAGAAAGGCTCCACGCCTTCTTCTAGTCAAGGGCGCGACGGCAGATGAACCCGAAAGGCCTCCTACGTGATGACATCTCAAACAAATGTAAAAAATATCGTATTAAAATTCACAAATAATACATATCATAACGCTTTGTGTGCATACTAGAAAATAAAACGCTTTTGTGCATACTAGTGACAATTATCGCCGCCTTCATCATAACGCTTGTGTGCATACTAAAAATGCTATAAATTCACAAATAATGCATATCATAATATTTTGTGTGCATACAAAAAATGCTATAAATTCAAACCCTATTCATCGTCGCTGCCATCATCATCATCCAATGTATGATTATCTTCCTCGACTGACAACCAACTTCATCATCCTCATTATCGATGCTCTTCAATGTCTATGAGTGTACCATCGATGAACTAGTGTCGTGTCCTCATCCACAACGACATTAGTAATCGAACCTAATGCATCCTCTCGGTGCGAGGTACTATCGACGCAGTAACTCTCATCCGAAACTTCCACATTAGATCGAGCTTAATTTCGCATACTTCCCACCACTCTTTCTTAGATTGTTTTAAACTCGATATGCACAATAGTATACTGAATGGCTTGATGGCGAGGATAAACGGTTCAACTTGTTATATCTTCCGTATGATTTACCGAAACCAACTTCAGTACTCTAATGAATTGATAACCCCAATCGTGGAAGCGATCAAACCACTCGCATCTAAACCCGCCACAAAGGTTTATCGCAAGATTCAACATATCGTAAAATTTTTTTGCATCGAATTTGCCCTCTTCGATCTCGCTAAATTGGAACTGTGGACCAGAAAGATCCACTACCATCGTATGATACGTATTTGGTTGATTGCTAACATCTCGAATCCACAACATCAGCGCCTACTTGTGGTTGTTCTCCTTGAAATATCCATGTGTGATAATTTGAATAAATCCAAATTTTGATGTGAAATCGCACAAGATCTTTCTTCGATAAGGTATATTCTTACACTTACACTGACACTGATTTTCTCCATCCGCTAATAAAACCGAGCACTAGCGAATTCAATAAAACTTTCAAGTCCATCTCGAATTAATATTTAATCCACCAACCGAACTAAACCTCTTATACATCCACTCACATTGTCATTCATTCTTCAAGCTCCTAATTATAAATAATTAATTAAACATGTTCAACATAAGTTTTACAATATAAACTAATTATACACTCATAACTTAGGAATATGTTAATTCATCTATAAAGAGTTTCAGAATGACATCTCATACAAGGACATATACGGACCACACTCATTTAGAAAATATGATCACACTTAATTATTAAATAATTATGAAATATGAAATTTATTATGATGGATTGCGACGCTTATGGAAGAATAGGAGATGGGTTTGTTTTATTTAAAAATGGAGACGAGTTTGGGTTATTAATTCATAAAATTTCAAGACCCAAAACT
This sequence comes from Salvia rosmarinus, assembly GCA_036937905.1. Lineage (NCBI taxonomy): Eukaryota > Viridiplantae > Streptophyta > Magnoliopsida > Lamiales > Lamiaceae > Salvia > Salvia rosmarinus. The sequence continues at coordinate 36,164,067 of CM072819.1, read as the reverse complement.
CTTTCATCGCATACGAGTAAGAAAATTTATTTATTTCATGTTTATAATTATAAGGAAAATTGCGCTTAATATCCCAAATTATCGAATTTTAATAAAAATATATCGAATTATTCACAATTACAATTAAATTTTTAAACTATCACAAAATGATAAAATGTCCCTAAATTCAAGTTTTTATTATTGAAAATATTAAAACGAGTTAGTATTAAATGAACGCTGTCATCGCTTATAATATAAATTTATTTAATCCTAAAAATATCGACTACTAGCTAGGTGGCAACTATACAAAGAAATTGGTCAATATTTTATATGATGATAAACACTTATAAAACATTTTATTCATATAACAATTCTAACAAAATTTCTAGCAGAGTAAGTTTTATAAAATTAATCGCCATTTGATTCCCAATTCAACCAAACTCATCCAAATTTCACCAATTCATCACCATATGCATAATTATACACTTAACAACTCAAAACATCTCACGAATGATGAATTTATCATCCCAAGCTTATCAATTTCACAAGCCCAAATCACAAGACTAATATTCAACGATCATATATAATATTTTCACTATCAATTAATATCATATATAATATTTTCACCATCGATCTAATACATCATATAATAATTTTAACTATCAATTCAATATATATAACAAATATATAACAAAATAAAAATAAAAATAAAACAAACAAACCAACCTGACTTGACGATTTCATGAGAGACGGAAGGCAGCGGCCAAGGGCGGAACGGCATGGCGGCGTGTGCATGGCAGGCATGGCGGATAGGCAATAGGCAATATGGGGTAAGTGTATGGGGTAATAGGGGGGCGGTCAAGCGGCGGGTCATAAGTGCATGGCATGCTGGCATGAAGGGACTGCGATGGGCGAAGGCGGCAAGGTGCGAAAGGTGCGGCAAGGGCATGGGCAAAGGGGGCAAAGGGCTTGGCTGGGCGATGCAGTTTGACATACGGACCACGATGGCGAAATGGCCATGCAGAGGTGGTCAGCACTGGCGGCGCAACAAGGCAATGATTTGGGTCAGAGGACGCAATTTCGTATATGAAATTGAAGAAAGCCCGTCTGTAATTAAACTTTTTAGCGGCGGATTAGCGACGAAATATCCGTCGTTATATTTAAAACCCCGTAACGACGGATTAACATTTAATAATGCATTTAACGACGAATAGTTTAACGACGGATAAATATCCGCCGTTAATTTACGCATGTAATATAAAAATCAAAATATTTAATTTAACGACGACTACAATCCGTCGTTAAATTAGCGATTACATTACGACTGATATTCCGTCGCTAAAATTTTTGGGAATAAAAAAATTGTATTGAAATTAACGACGGATTATGTCCGCCGTTAAAATAAATTAAAACTAAAAAATCCGCTTATTTTATTTACTTGATTAGCTTACGGATTTTTATCCAATTTAAAAAATAACAAAAAATTAAATTTAACGACGGACGGTGTCCGCGTTAAATTTAACGACGAATAGCGACGAAATGCCGTTGTTAATATTTCGCGAGAAATCCTCGCCATGTTACGTCACGATCCGTCACGATCCGTCAGAAAAATTCCTTTAATCCGCCTAATCCGTCATTGCTACACGACTCCGCATTTCGGCCGTCGCTAATCCGTCACCGACGCACAGATTCTTGAAGTGACTATAGAAAATTCCCGCTGGGAACAGATTTCCACCGCTTTTAGCCCTCCGTTCACCCGAGTCCCTTTAGGTCTCGATTCTAATATTCTATGTGGTCGCACACCGGATCAGAGAAATGCGAGGCTGCAACTATACCGACAACCAATGCAAGCGATGTGTCATTCCATATCTCGCAAGAGGCTTACTTAAAGTGATAATGGATGGTAGACAAAAACAAAAGGTAAAAATAAGAAAGGTAAGGAACATACAAAAGGGACTTCTAAATACCGTGAATGATTATTGTTGCATGGAATATTAGAGGCCTCAATAAAGCCTCAAAGCAATTAGCTATTGTCGACTTTATTTTTAAACAAAACCGATGTCTCAGGTTTGTTCAAACGAAACTTAATACTTTCAAACTTAAGAATTTTTCGCTAAGCATATAATTGGTCCGAATCATGATCATAATTTTGACGTTGTGACGGTGGTCAATCTTTACATCGGGAACCCCAAAGAGTTGACATCGAATTTTAAGAAAGAAAACAAGTCATACATGCATACGCCAAGTGGAAAATTACCAACACTGCTTTAATCTTTCTTCAGGTATGGGTTGTGGCAAGTCCATGATAGGAGAGAACTTGGGACTCTCTTATCTCCAATATCCTCTTAATTCTCCCGCCTAGTGGCATGAGATTTTAATTGCGTGTTCGATTCTAATGAAAGAATCAGGGCGATTCTCTCGAACAAGAAAGTACGCGACTTTGTCGACATGTGCCTCCTTCGACTTGAGGACCCCCGCCCATCGGCTGTTATTTTACGCGGAGTAATAATGATAAGTCGCCTAAAATTGATAGAGTCCTTATCAATAATGCTCGTCGAGTCTAACTTTCTCGTCGATCGATTTCCTTCCAAAAGGATTTGTCTCGATCATTCTCCATCGGTTACAACATTATTTGAGACTCCTCGCTTTAAGAAGCCCTTTCGCTTTGTTAATACTGGTCCGCTCCTCGCTAAACTTTAAAAGCTTCCCGAAGCTAACCGCCGCCCCACAAAACTCTATGCACAAGCTTGTCTATGGTCTAAGCTAAAACCCTTAAAAATCATCAAGAAGTTTTAATACCAAAGAGTTAGTCGACATTTCGTGTAAAGTCGAACGTGCTAAGGCCGAATCGAATGAAATACGCCGTTGATCAGACCATCTAAATGAGAACCTCCGCTTGAGGAACGGAATATCGTGTTTTACGCGATAAACTCAAAGACTCGAAAGGGATTTTTCATCCAAAAGCTGTGGCTAAGCACCAATTTTTCTCGATAAAATAACAAATTTTTCCACACCGCTAAAAGGAATTCAATTTAAAATACTATCTCTTTTATCAAGAGGATGATGGATATTTTTATAATATTGAGATTATTAAGGATGATTTCTTAAATTATTATAAGAACTTATTTGGTATTCAAGTACCTAATGTAAGAATCGAATTTCGTGTTGTGTCTCAGGTCCGCTCGACATCGATAACAATGAACAGCTTTATTACACCAGATCAATTGAAGAAATCAAGGCTAATCTCTTTAGCATTGATGGGATAAAAGCCCTGACCTGACGGCTTTACAGATGCCTTCTTTAAGGATAATCGATTTTTAAAGAGGATTTTTAGGGCTATCTTGGAGTTCTTCACAGGGTTGATCTACCAAAATTAAATCACACGAATATCTCCTCGATCCCCAAAAAGAGCCACAACCCAACTGTGGAAGGATTTTCGCCTATCGTATGTACTAATGTAATTTACAAAACCATTACTAAGATTCTTTCAATAGAACGAGAACCTTTATTCACACAAAAATACATCTCTCACAAATGATTTATTAAGGGATCGAACCTCACCGATAATATCTTTCGACAAGAATTATTGCGTAAATATGAATGGAAACAAGGTATTTCACTAGCGCATGATTAAGGTTGATTTACGTAAGGCCCATGACTCAATCTCATGGAGTTTTTTCGGGTCGAGGTCCTTTATGGTCTTAATTTCCATCCCCGCTTATCCACCGGGTCATGATCTTGTGTTTCTCCTCATATTCTTTGTGTATCAACGGGGGTGCATGGTCAGATCCAAGGTCGTAGAGGACTTAGACAAGGGACCCTATGTCACCTATTTTATTCCTTATCCGTATGGAATATCTCGTCTGCCTATTAGCTATTAATACCTGCCAAGGAATTTAATTACCATGTTAAATGTGATAGTAATAAGATCACTCACCTTGCTTTTGCTGATGATTTACTTTTGTTTGGGAGGGGTGATTTCAAATCTATGAGAATACTTGCTGATACACGGACCAGTTTGCAACTGTTTCTGGGCTTTCAATCAATATTCAGAAATCTAACATCTACATTGCAGGTGTTAACCCATTTGAGAAACAGGAGATCTTGGATCTCTTTGGTTTCCCTCGCACTCTTCCTACTAAATATTTAGGATACCTATCATAAAGAAGGAAATCATGTAGCCCACTACTCACATCTTATCGAAAGCATTACTAATTGTATCTACATATGGCAAAACTCTTACTTGTCACTTGTCAAGGTGGTTGAGCTCATTAACTGCTTTGCAGGAATGGAATGCTTATGGATGCAAATTCTCCTCTCCTCGCCATCGTGATCGACCGTATACTTAAACTAACTTGAAAATTTCTTGGGATCCTCCCATGCCTCGTAGCTTGGAAGGATGTCTCAGAAACCCAAAGAGAAGTGGGTCTTGGTCTTAGAGAACTACACACTGAACAAGGCATTATTTTCTCAAACACTATGGAATATTCATAATAAACCGATACGCATGGGTTAGACGGGTTCATAGTGAATTCTTGTCGCCAATCTATGTGGACTATTAAACCTAAGTCTAAAGATTCCTCCGCTTAAAAATGTATTTGCTATTAGGATTCTTTATTGTCATCGGTTAATGGTAATGTTGATAATGTTATTAATTTAATTTTGGGATGGTTTACAAACAAAGGAATCGCTAGTGCTTATGAATTCCTTGTAGATAAGGGTGAAAACTGCTCGCATAAATTCATTTGGAAATCCCCACCCCCTAAATTCTCCATGACGTCGTGGTTTGCACTAAAAGGTAGACTAAAAACTGCTGTCGCATGTATGAATCTAAGTGTCAGACTTTGCAGTTGGAGGATGAAACACATGAACACCTGTTTTTCAAATGTGAACACACGAGGACTACATAAGAGGATGGCTGAAACTTAGGAACAACTCATCTACGATCTTGAGTGCAGTGAAACATACCAATAATGATAAAATAGGTAATGCTATTCTACGGAAAGCTAAGCATATTGCTATTGCAGCCAAGGTCAATCACTTATGGTATGCTAGGAACAAGCTTCATTTTGAGAAAGAGGTATTTAACTTCAAACATGTTATTAAAGAAATTAAAATAAGTGTCTATAGTGTATTGTATGCTTCTTTTCCAATTGAAGTCGCCTCGATACTATGGGTAGAGGGATTAGTACTACTTGATTAATATATATTTGTACCCCACCCTGCACCGAGATGGTCAGATTTCTTAGTGTGCAGTGTCGATATACATGACCAAGGCTCGAGGTTTACATGTCCACCGCCGCCTATAGTGAAGGAATGAAAGGTAGTAAGTGAGCTTGTGAGCTGATGCAACACTCAGATGTGATCCGAGACGGCCTATTTGCGCCCACTACTATAAGCGTTGGACCGATTGCCTTTATCATGACATTTCATGAAGGACGAACTCTATTTTTGTAAACTGGAGGGTTGTATTCATATTTTATATAGTCGGTTTGTATTAACCCCAACCAACTTATATGTACGAATGCCTCAATAGATAGGACTTTGTTGTGGCTCTTGATCCTCTCGCTCACATCTATGATCGATAACATCTAGATGTAGATTGGTCACACATGTGGTCGAGTGTACTTAGTTTTTTTTCGTTAGATCATGTGAGTTGTATCCCATGGGTATGCCCGCGTAATGAGTGTAATTCCCATCGTCTTTATTTATATATTGCATACCTTTTCTTAAATCTAGTTAGCCCAACACCCAAAGGCCTAATCCCAATCAAACTCTTGGTAGCCCTAATTCCCTATTCACTATCCCTATCTTACATCTTGTGCCCTAATAATTAGGGATAGATTCAGCTACACCTTCCTTCCATGTTTTTTCTTTTATTTTAGTTTGCACTCTTGGAGTATTAAATCCAGCCCATGTCTTGGTTATTTTTTGTGAGAGAGAGTACGATACATTCAATCCACCCATAAGCAATAGAGTGCTTGCTTGTTCTCATCCTTTGTAGAGGAGCTACCGAGTTGATAAGGGTCACCGTGGCTATGAGTTTTGTTGTGCCGATTTAGATAGGATGTCTTTATTGGGCACATGATTTTAGTGAAACAAATGAACAAATAGCACCACAACTGAGCCGAGATTTACCTATCTCTTTGTTTTTCATCTCTCCCTTTCTATTTCAGTTATATGTTCTCTACACTCTTGCTGCTTTGTTCTTTTTTCTATGCATGTATAACAAATTAGGACAAAAGTGAGGGGAAAACTTTGCTGGATCTATCGAAAGATAAAAGAAGGGTTGCTCCATTGATACAGACTACAAATTAACTGCTGAAAATTATCTCCCACGTCGATAGAGTCAAGCAGCATCGTTGGAGAAAGGTAAAACGATGATGAGATTAATCATCAACAGTGGTATCAAATCAACATAAATCTCATTGTCGCACCCACCCATCGCCTAAATCAACAAATTAGATCACCGTAGGTATGACAATGTCTCGATCTTAGGCATCGCGGGTAAAGTGGTTGTAATCTCACCGTCTTAAGTTTCAGTGACTACCTAGTGGCGCAAAGATAGACGCTTTTAAATTTCTAGAAATCGTCCACCGCACAACATGTGGTCGAGCTTTAGTTTTATTCACCCACGCGCTCAGATCGTGTTTTTTTTTTGTGGTTATCGGATCCCAACTTTGATTTATTTTCCTCGCTTCTATTTGTGTGTTATTTCCGTGGAATTTCTCGCTTTTCTTCAACTTTTCAGGTCATATGGCTACTAATTCATATGGTATGACATATTTCAACAACAAAATTGATTTTAGCATATGGAAATAGAAAATCAAATGCTTTTAGCTCAAGAAACGTGTTTTGTGATGTTACTCAATCTTATGAGGCAACCGATAAAATGAAGAAATGAATGAACTTGCTTACTCTACCATTATACTCAATTTGTCCGACAAGGTGTTAAGAAAAATGGTATTTTGAGTCTCGCTAAAGATATGTGGATAAACTCAAGAACTTTATATCAAACTTCATTGTCGCTGAAATTGTTCTTAGTTGAAAGTTTTTTCGAATTTAAGCTCGATTTGTCTAAAGGAATTGATAAAATCTTCGATGTGTTTACCGATTGATACGAGATATTAAATTGACGGGATAAACAAATAAATGATTATGCTCCTATTTTGCTTATAAATGTTATTCCTAATTTTTACTTGATGTTAACTTTATGATAAAGTATGAAAGAGATAATATGAGTCTTGATACCGCTGAATGAGTTAAAAAGCAAAGAATCGATCCGAGACATAATAAGAGTGGAAAATCTTCCGTGAGTTTTTTCATGTAAAAGCGATTTAACTCAATATGAATCTCATAATTAAAAGCATGCTAATAATGATGAATCAAGGGGACAAAATAGTATCATGGTAAAAGTAGATTCAAGTCTAAGCCTAAGGTAAGAAAGTGCTATAATTGCAGTAAAGTTGATCATTTTATCAAAGAGTGTCCTCATCCAAAGAAAAACGAGCATGCTAACAATGTGAAAATTGGTGATAATAATGAGAGATTTATTTATGTGTCTTATGTGAATTCTATGCATTCTTCTACTTTGTGTTAAAATGAATGGCTTGTTGATTCTGATTGTACTTTCCATATGTTTCCTTCAAAAGCATGTTTTCAATTATAATAATGTTAGTGATGGTTTTGTGTCATCACAATGAAAATGTCCAAGATTGTATTGGGATATATGCTTTAAGTTTAATTCTGGTCATGCTTATACTTTCAAGAATGTGCATCATGTTCTTGCTCTTCGTTATAACTTGCTCTCTTATGTTTCTTTGAAGATGATGAGTTAGAAGGTAGATGATTTATGGGTCAAATGAAAATTTTGAAAGGCTAATCGGTTGTGTTTAAGTATGAAAATGCCACAACTGCTTGTTTACGCCATAAACCTATGATTGATGATGCAAATCTTGTGAATGATGTCCAAGATAATAGAACTATTTTGTGGCATAAATGTTTTTAGGGCATATGAGCAAAAAAGGGTTGGAAATTCTGCATAAAAATGGTGTTTTCGGTAATGATAAGTTGTCAAGTATGTCTTTCTTCGAGTTATGTGTGTTAAGCAAGCAACATAGAGTCTCTTTTCATACGTCTTCTTTTCAAAACAAGACTGTGTGTTATAATGTTCTTGAGTATTTACGTGTTGATGTGTGGAGTTCTGCTAGTGTACCCACTCACGATGGGAATAATTATTTCCTATCTATGGATTACTCAAGAAAGTTTCAATTTTTCTATCAAAATAAATATGATGTGTTTGATAAGTTTAAAATTTGGAAAACTCAAATTGAAAATCAAACAAGAAATAAGATTAAGACTTTGATGACTGATAATGGGCTCGAGTTTTGTAATGCTTTGCTTGATGATTTGTGCTCTTTATCGGGTATTAAGAGGCATAAAATTGTGCCATATACACCTCAATAGAATGGGATAGCTGAACGCATGAATAGGATTTTAGTAGAAATGGTAAGAAGCGTGTTGGCCTCTTTCGGGCTTTCTAAAAACTTTTGGGAGGTTTCATTCATACGATCGCCACTTGATAAATAGATCACCATCTATGCCTTTAAAGCCGAAAGGTTCTAAAAGTGTTTTTTTCCGTAAACCTATTGATTTATCTAATCTTCGGTGTTTGACGTGTTGCATTCATGCATGTTAAGTGATAAATTAGAACAAATATCTAAAAAATACATTTTTTAAGAATATCTCAGGTGTTAAAGGATATAGATTATGGGATGAAATGAGCAAGTAAAAGTTGTTGTTAGTATGGACGTGATCTTTATCAACTGATTTCTTGCTTATCTCACGAGCATGTTTTTGATCCTATTTCGATATGGCTCGGCGAAAGTGAGCAATCCTCCCTTTTAAGTCATTTTGATGGTTCTAATGACTTATTTGTCAAAGTTGAAAATAAGCATATTATTGATGAAAATGTGCCTGATTTATGTGAAAATCAAGTTGATAGTGCTCATGAAGTGGATGCTCAAGATGATAATACTCATGTTGAAATGATGATTTACTTGACTATCAACTAACTAGAGATAAAGGTAAGATGAGTATTAAACTTCCTTCAAAATATAATGATTTCAAATTATGTTTACTTGCCTTTAATGTGTCTGAATCCTAAGAGAGTAATGCTCATGATAATTATCAAGAAGCAATGAAGTCTCCGAATTCTAATAAGTGGTACGATGCTTTGATAAAATAGATGAACTCCCTTCAATCCAATAAGACTTGGATAATTATTCGTGAACCTGAAAATTACTCTATTATTGATTGCAAATGGTCGTTTAAGGTGAAATACGAAATTGATTCTATTAGGTATAAAGTAGGTTAGTGGCTAAGGGATTTTCTCAAAAAGAGGGGATGGATTACAATAAAATATTTGCTCATGTTGTCAAGTTTATCACTGTTAAAATCATGCTTACTTTACTTACATATTTATATTGGGAGATAAAATAAATGGATGTGACTACTGCTTTCCTACATGGTGATTAGATAAACCTATTTATATAAGATACCTTGAGGGCTTTGTTGACCCTTAGAAACCCAATAACGTATATCTTCTGAAATAGCTTTATATGATTTGAAACAATCACCCAAGCAATGGAACAAAAAATTAATGAGTGTATGTAATCTTGAAATTCACCGTACAAATTTGATAATTGTCTTTACTGCGGATCGTGTGCTTTTGTTCTGCCGATATATGTGGATGATATGTTGTTAATCGATCCTAGTGTTGAGAAAATTACATGTGCAAAAGTGGTCAAGGACAACTTTGATATGAAAGACTGGGAGATGTTAAAAGATATTTGGCATGAACATTGTTGATATATGAGTAAAAGCACTCCTATGCTTAATAAGATTCCATATGCTAAAAATATTTTGAGTAAATTTCTATGTCGAATGCTAAATATGTTAACATGCCTCTTATATCTCATTTTCAGCTAAGTAAGGACCAGTCCCCTAAGACTAGTTCTAAAATGAATGACATGAAGAAAGTGCCTTATTTTCAAATGCTATAGAATCTTTCATGTATCTTATGATAAGCATTAGGTCTAATATTGCTTATACCGTAAGTTGCTTAAGTTGTTATATGTCTAATCCCTATATGGTGCATTTGGAAGTGTTAAAATGGTTGCTTAGATACTTGAAATCCACTAAGAACCATGATTTAATTTTGTTAAGTGCTTGAAGGTATTGCTTGTTGGTATGTGGACCCTATTATGCAAATAATAGAGATAACAGAAATTCACCACTTTATGTTTTCACTTTGTGCGGATCGTATAAGTTGAAATCTCAATTACAACCCATCGCTGCTTTATCTACTACTAAAGCAGAGGATGTTGTTGCCACTAAAGCCTTGAAAGAAGCTATTGGTTGAAAGGTCTTTTATCCGAAATTGGTTTTCGATAACGATGTTGTGCTTTTTTTCCCGATAGTCAATCTACTATACAATATGCAAGAACATCGTGTTTCATAATAACTAAGCATATTGATGTGAGATTTTATTTATGACCTTGTAAAGATTCATACCGATTTTAATCTTGCCGATATGAGTACTAAGTGTTTCAGAGGTTAAGAACTCGCCCCATGTCAAAGGATCTCAACTTGACTCGTTAACTTACCTGGATCATTGTGATCCGTTAAAACCGTGGTTTGTACAAACCCGCTCTCGTTAGTCCTCGTGGCTTTGCAAGGGACAAAATTGTTCCCTTATTCTATCTGTGTGATTTTACAAGGGAGGCTCGACGATGATGATGTTTTGTGCGATGCCCTCTCTAATGCTCTCTACACCACGATTGGGCCAATGGTGAATAATGTTAAATCTAGTTGGCCCAACAACCAAAGGCCCAACCTAATTAAACTCTTGGTAGCCCCCATTCCCTATTCACTACCTCAATCTCACGTCTTGTGCCTAGCAATTAGTGGCAGATTTAGCTACACATTCCTTCAATGTTTTTTCTTTCCTTATTAGTTTGTACTCTTGGAGTATTAAATTCAGCCGTTGTCTTGGTTATTCTGTAAGAGAGAGTACGATACATTCAATCCACTCATAAGCAATAAAGTGCTTGCTTGTTCTCATCCTTTGTGGATGAGCTATCGGGTTGAAGGGGGCGAACATGGCTGTGAGTGTTGTTGTGCCGACGAGATAAGACGTCTCCGTTGGGGGCCATGTGATTGTAGTGAAGCAAACGAACGGAAAGCCATGGCACCGGAGCCGAGATTTATCTCTCTCTGATTTTAATCTCTCCCTTTCTATTTCAGTTATGTGTTCTCTATACTCTTATTGTTGTGTTCTTTCGTTCGCATGAAAAGAGTATTCGATTTTGTTCAATTTTTACCTAATCCGAATCGATCCGAAAATTCAAATTTTGAGAGAAAAACAATCCGGTCCGAATCGAATATCCGAAAATCCAAAAATTTTATAAAATATCCAAACGAACCGAAAATCCGAATTATGAAAATCCAAAATTCAAACCAATTTTTGTTAATTTATATATATTTATATTAGATTTAAAATATTTAAATAAATTATTATTATTATATATAAAGTATATATAATTCGGATTTTCAGATTAAAAAAATCCAATCCGAATCGATTCGAAAATCCGAAATTTTGAAAAATATCAATCGATCCGAACCAAAATCCAAGCCGAATTTTAAATTTCGATTTGGTTCGGATCGGATATTCGATTTCGTATTTTGCTCACCCCTATGTGCCTAAGACAATAAATTATGACAAAAGTGGGGTAACTTTGCTAGACCCATCGGAAGATAAAAGAGATTGCAAGCATTGTCAGCAGCATCACAAAGCGATCGCCGCAAGTTGTCTCCCACATCGACGTAATCAAACACCGACGTTGGAGAAAGGTGAATTGACGATGAAATGATTCCTCAACAATTAGCAAAAAAACCAACCCTAAATCATACACCAACAAGCTTTCTATCGGACTAGTAAAAACATCTAAACAGAGTTCTAATACTACTAGGACACTAAATAAGATAACAACGAAATTTAGGTAATCAAAACAACTTAATAAATATATGAAAACAATAGGACTCTCTTGCTTGCAAAAATCGCTTCAACACTTCGCTTGCACGACGATACTTATTTAATTTGTCTAAAAACAACACAACAATCTCATCGGCATCACTAAGCTAATCAGTGTTTATTATGTTTTTGTGTATCTAATTTATTCTGTTAATAGTTAAATAATACAAAGTTAAGAAAATATAAGAAACTTTCAGAATAAATTAACCAATATCCCATTGATCCCCAAAAGAAAATGAATATTTAGGGATAAATTACATCTGTCAGCTTCATTGCGGTGTGTTCGCTTGCTTATTTTAGAGACCTTATAAGCTCCAAGAGCTAATAAGATGTTTCAAGAGCTTATAAGAGGTAATGTCTCTAGTGCTTATAAGTTGTTAAAGTGTTCGATAATTGATCTTATGTTGTGAGAAAGTTAATCGTGAGTTGAGAGAAAAATCATAGTTAGATAGATAAAATCAAGAGAGCGAAGTTGATAATGTATGTGTAGGAAATAACTAATTATAATAAGGTTATTTGGTAAATTCATGATTGCTTATAAGTTTATGAAAAATAAGTTTGGTTGACCAACTTATTTTAGGAAGTTTATAAGATGTTGAACTTATTTTACAACTTATGTCGCTTAGGAGTTTATTTTGCCAAACACTTTCAGAACAACTTATAAGTTCAAACAAATTATAAGTCGCTTTAAAGTGCTTATAAACTCACCAAACACCTCTAAGCAGCCTTCATGATGTGTATTCTACTAAATAAAATCTAATCATGAATGTTTCCGAAATTTGAAGACCCATTTAGCTAGTTGAATATGAGTCCTAATTTCTCTCCTCCAAAAATAAATAAAAATGAAGAGCAATTTTATCACATTTTAGAGATGTGAAGAAGTTGTAGGTAATTGTAGCACAAGTTGAGAAAGTTGGGGGTTGGGATCCCACCGAATTATCCAAACAACATTGCCCATAATGCAAGATTTCTTTCATCCACTATGGCCGAAATTTTATATATTAGCAGAAAATAGTTAATAATAATGGTGAGAGAAACAGAAAGCAGACAAAAGAAGAAGAAGCATGAGAACAAGAGAAAAAAAAAGCCACATCTATATATATATATATATATATAAAAGCCAAAGAGTGGCATTTTGGGTCAAAATCGAGCTATAAAAGCAAGTCGTTTTCGCTCGCCATATAATCCATGTAATTTTATTCCATTTTTATTAAATCAGAATTATTTATAATACTACGAGAGGCTACAAAGTAGCATGTTGTCACCATACCGATAAACGCGATTTTACACGCTTATAGTTGATATTTGGAGATGAGTTTAGCTGCTTAATGTGCTTATGTATCGATTCTTAATGTTTTATCTATTTCTAGAAGATACCGCTCTGGGTGTTCCTTCGACGCTTTGTAGGTTTATATGTTGATAATCAAGCAAGGAACCACGCACGAGAAAATATCACAACTGGTAGCTTCTACGACCACCCTAGCGGTCGCTAGGTTGGTCGCGAGGCAAACCAGCCGAGCGCCTGTGAAGAGCCGCTGACCGCGACTGCGCCCGCGAAGCGGCTTCAGCGCCGAGAACTCACCGACGACGCGACTGCTCGTAATTGCTAGCGACCGCTAGTTAGGTCGCGAGGTACCATGCAAGCGCGAAGCGAGCGCGAGCATGGAAGAACGCGCGAGACATACCCAGCGATCGCACTAGCGATCATGAGGACCGGTCATGGGCGGCGCGACAGAGGCGCAAATTAGGTTTTCACCCTTTTCTATAACAGTGCCTGCCTTTCGCGCCCAATCGCACCCCATACGCCCCTGCAGCTCGCTTTTTCTTCGCTTTTTCTCGCTTTTCCATTCTTTAGCTTTAGTCTTCATTTAGTTTAATTCTAGTATTGTTTTTCCGCTGTTCTAGTTTAGTTTATCGCTTCGCTATCGATCGGAACGCTTTTGTCCGATCGCCTTCCGCTGTTTTCCGCTCGCTCTTGGGATCGATTCAAGACCAACCATTGTTCATCCAACGCTTCTACGGGTTTTATATATTTAATTTCCGCTTTTATGGTTAAATCGTATTTTATTCCATTTATTATGTCTCGCTAGTTTTCGCTCTAACTTGTGGTTCGCATGATTCGATCCTATATGTTGTGATTCTCATATCGCCATTTACCTTCCGCATCGATTCATGATTCGATTGTGCTTATTTATATGTGTTAATTTCTCGATCAATCTTGATGCATATCTAGTTGCCTGCTAATTACGTAATTGTGTTAATTGTCAATCGATCTCGAATGCATGATACGAATAAGCCTCGAGTCGTAGTCGAGATAGATATTCAGAGAAGCATATTCTTAGTGATCCTTTGGAGTTACTTGTTTTCACCCAGAATGGTAGGGAAAACTCGTAATTCATCGCCGCAATTGTCGAATTGAAGTTGTTGGTTATATTTGTGATCTTCCATCGTGTCCGGATTAAAATCGCTAATAGGAATGTGATAAACATACGCTGTGGATATGATTAATGCATCCCTGTGGTTACTTTCTTCATAGTTATCTTCCGTGATTTTATTGCTTTTATTTTATTTTTTTTTTTCCGCTGGTTCCCTTTGCTTGATTAATTTTCAAGCCCCAAAACCTCTCATCCTTTATCCGTGCTTCGATAATGACGAATTATCGCTGAGCTAGCTTCTATGTTTTCGTGATACAATCTCCGTGGATACGATACTCACACCCTATACTTACACCTTTTCGTGTGGAAAAGGAAATATCAAATTTTGCGCCTGTCGGGATTGTTAAGATTGCATAGGAATAATTTGACGATTGGATTTATTAATTCAAGTTATATATATTATATTATATTTATTTATTTTGTCTGCTAAATTCTCTTTTCTCGTGTGGTTTATGCGCATAAGATCTCGTGGACCTCCTCAAGTATTCTTAGATCCCGAGATCGAAAGCTCTCAAAGGAGAAGAGGATGAGAGAGAGACGGCTGCAATGGCGCACCAATCCACGTAATCCAGGGCATTCCTCCCGAGCAAGTCAAGACAAGATGCTACCGACTTTGGCAGATGCAGCCGATGGCGAATACGGGAATCATTGTCCCCGCCCGAGGAAAGACCTCGAATCACATGTACCGACATCCCAACCAACAGCCCAAGGAGGTGGTTGGGGCCCGCACGAGATGCAAACAATTTTGAGCTAAAACCAATTCCCGATCGCATGGTCCAAGGAGAGGCTGTGGGAGGAGTCACTAAGACCCGAATGCAAGATCTCGAGACTTTTTCGATATTTGTGATATCATCAAACGTAATGGGGTGCCACAAGACACGATCCGATGCGATGTTCGGTTTCTCGCCATACCAAAGCGAAAGATTGGTTCAAGAGTTTCGACCGAATCGGCATCGACACTTGGGGAAACTTTGGAAGTTTTTCAAATACTTTCCACGGGCGAAAGTGCAGAAGATCATCGCCAAATCTCTCATTTTTGCCAAAACCACTTACTTAATCATTATTCGAGGTATGGAGAGATTCAGAGGTCTATCGAGACGATGTCCACAACACGGGTTCTCCAAGGAGCAACAGATCACATGCTTTCATGCTGGACCGATATGGCGTATTTATGAGCATGGTAGATGCGGCCAACGGGGTTGTTTATTGAACCGATAAGTAGACGAGGCGAGCCGTATTTTAGAAGAGATGGTGCCAATGCCTATCAACGGCCAACGAGAGAACACCATTGTTCAAAGCAATGCCGTTGAGAGAGTGATTCAAAATATGACGATCTCATGAAGAAGTTCACTATTTTGAAGAGACAGAACGCCACCACATCAATCGAGGAATCATCCGAATTTCCAACAACCTCCAAAGCAGCTTCAATGTTCGTAATTCGCTTCAAGAGCCAAGAAGCCAAGTCTCAAGACATGATGCAGCAGCTTGGGTAAGCAATCAACAATTGGCAACGAATCGACTGCTCATAAGCAACACCGCGTAAGATAAATCACTGGAGTCCACCGTGACGGCCATGGGGAAGCATATGAAGATGTTGGAAAATCAAATTGGTCAAATAGCCGCATGTGAATGCACTACAAAAGACGGGCCAATTTTCGAGTAATACGGAGCGAACTCAAGAGTCAATGCCGCCATCCGCATAAGCGAGCGACAAGCTTACCCGAGCCCTACCGAGAAAAAGAGCATGAAAGCACACCGAGCGTAAACTGGCGATCGAAGCCGCGATCGCGAGTCCGATCGCGGGAGTCCGTAATTTTTACACGTGGCTCGCGATCGAGCACGCGATCGCGCACCCGACCGCGAGCCATCGAGAGCGCTGCGCTGTAGCCGTCATGAAGCGACCCAAGCCGCATGCCACCCCACGAGCAATCGCAGCATGCCGAGACACTGCGCGAGCTCGCTACCGCAAGCTCGCACGCAGAAGGAGATCGAGATCAGCAATGTATACCGCGACCTTCCCAAAAGCCGCGAGGTCGACCGCGAGGTAACCCTGTAAAACCGCACGCACACCTCCGTCCTGCTGAGCCGACTTGTCAAGTCGAAATATTACGGTGAGTTTGCTCGCTTCAAAGAGATTTTCAACAAGTTGAGATAAATTGCCTTCTTCAGCTGCTAAACATGCCGGATACATGAAATTTTAAAGACGCCATTGCAAGCAAGAAGAACTGGGAAATTTGAGAAAATTACCCTATCCAAGAACGCAAGGTCGCCTTGCAAAGGAAGCTCCTCCCAAGCGTATGATCCCGCTAGCTTTACGTTAGAGCGAGATCACCGAGCGCACTTTTCTAAATGTTTTGTGCGATTTGGGAAAGCATCAACTGATGCCGCTGAACGATTCAACCGCTACACCTAGGAAAGATGGAGCCACGAAGATTTCACCGATGATGGCTGATCGGTCATCACATATCCAAAAGGTATCGTCAAGACGTGTTGGTAAGAATTGAGATTTTGTTTTTCCCGCCGACTTTGTAATTTTAGATATTCCCGAATTCAAACAACAACCGCTAATCCTAGGAAGACCTTTTCTAGCAACGGTCGTAAGGCTGATTGATGTGCGTGAAGCGCAATCTCACGCTTCGTGTTAACGACGGCGAGCTCAAGATTTATATACGACGCCATCAAGCAACACGACGCTGAAAGCCGGAAGATTGTCGCCGATCACGACTGGCTGCCGCCGCACACGCCTCGCTTAGAGGGTACTCGACCGATCGAGAAGTCATGGTAGCGAAGGTTGGACTCGACATGGAACCCGAGGTATCGCTCAAGTTTCGTGGGGCACTTCCATAGTCGCTGGTGGAGATCCGTGAATGCTAAGTTTAGGAGGATCCACGAGTTGAGAAGGATTTCTGCCACCAAAATACCGTATTGAAAAGGTTAGTAATGGTCTAGCTAAAGACGCAATTAAGCACTTGTTGGGAGGTAACCCAACGCTTTGTTTTGTTTTCTTTGTTTTGTCGTGTCTTCGCTTCATGCTGCTTTTGTCGTGTTTCGCTTTTCTTTCGTTGTGCTTCACGATCAACGAGTTTAAGCCAAGTGTTTTAATCCATGTGGCCAATGACGATAGAAATTTTATGTGAAATTCAATGATAATGCATGAGATGTTAGAAATGACGCACGAATGACGGAGACGGCTTAGCTTGTTGTTTTTCACCATTTGCTTATCCCGCGAGACTCGAGCTTCACCGTATAAACATCTCGATACGCTTCAATAATTGTGTGATATCGCATGTGATTATCTTCTAGAACTTGCCGCTCTTCCGTGTCGAGACCGCAATATGTGTTTCAATTTGGAAAGGATAAAGGCCATCTTTGTTAACCACATATT
Organism: Salvia rosmarinus; assembly: GCA_036937905.1. Lineage (NCBI taxonomy): Eukaryota > Viridiplantae > Streptophyta > Magnoliopsida > Lamiales > Lamiaceae > Salvia > Salvia rosmarinus. The sequence continues at coordinate 36,146,174 of CM072819.1, read as the reverse complement.
CACCCAAACACTAACTCGATGTTATATACCATTTGTCGCCTTCTTTCGAGCCTTTATAAGATTTTTTCTTCGATTAACCTGATGATAGGAGGTGAGGATGGATATGGAATCAAAAGGTTGAAATTTTGATGTAGTTATGACGAAAAGTTTCTTTTTAGAAAATACATCCGTGGTGAAGAATAGTACTTTTGTTGTGAAAGTTAAACCCTATGTTTTAGAAAAGAAAAGAAAAAGAAAATGTTAAGTTCACTATGAGTGTTGAGCATAAAGGGTCTTTAATCAAAGTATAGGTACCTTCTGTGGCATTAAACGCCGATTTAGCACGCTGAAAAGAAGAGGAAACGGACAAAGTCCATATGTATCGAAAAGCATAAACGGGGTGCTGAATATTCTCGAGTCACTTAGCCATATTTTATCCTACCTTAACCAATGTGCCTACATTACAACCTATGAAAGACCTTTGATCCTAATTTGAACACAACGACGCTGGAGATATTAGAGAAACGGCAAGCCTATGGTAAGATGTTGCATTGCATTGATCGCCGAGTGTATACACGCCCCACATTTCTTTACGAGTCGAGTGTATCCTACATTCTACACACATGCCTTTGGAGGTCGAATTAAACGAGTTTTACCGTAAATTGTTGTTTGTGTTGAGGGACTAACGCCATGTGCACTAATGTTTTGAGCGCTGATAAGTTTCGAGGCCTGAATGGTTATCATCTGCTACGCCGCTGATCTTTCGTTGTGTCTTTCGCTCTATTTTGTTTGAGGACAAACAATGCTTTAAGTTTGGGGTTTGATAAACGCCGCATTTTACACGCTTATAGTTGATATTCGAGATGAGTTTAGCTCGCTTAATGTGTGCTTATGTATCGATTCTTAATGTTTTATCTATTTCTAGAAGATACCGCTTCTGGGTGTTCCTTCGACGCTTTGTAGGTTTATATGTTGATAATCGGCAAGGAACCACACACCAGAAAATATCACAACTGCGGGCAGCTTAGCGACCAATTTAGCGGTCGCTAGGCTGGTCGCGAGGCAAACCAATGAAGCGCCTGTAAGAGCCGCCGACCGCGACCGCGACCGCGTGCTCGCGAGCGAAGCTTAGCGCCGAGAACTCACCGGACGATTATCGCGACTGCTCAGAATTGCTAGCGACCGCTAGTCGTCGCGAGGTACCACGCGAGAAGCAAGGAGGCGAAGCGAAGCGAGAAGAACGCCGCGAGATACCTAGCGATCGACTAGCGATCGCGAGGACCGGTCACACGGCGCGACAGAGGCGCTAAATTAGGTTTCCACCCTTTTCTATAACAGGCCAAGTCCTCGCGCCCCAATCGCACCCCATACGCCCGCAGCTCGCTTTTCTTCGCTTTTTTCCTCGCTTTTTCCATTCTTTAGCTTTAGTCTTCATTTAGTTTAATTCTAGTATTGTTTTCCGTTGTTCTAGTTTAGTTTATCGTTGCTATCGATCGAACGCTTTGTCCGATCGCTTTTCCGTTGTTTTCCGCTCGTCATTGGGATCGATTCAAGACCAACCATTGTTCATCCAACGCTTCTCACGGGTTTTATATATTTAATTTCCGCTTTTATGGTTAAATCGTATTTTATTCCGCTTATTATGTCTGGCTAGTTTTCGCTCTAATCCTAGGGTTCGCATGAGTCGATCCTATATGTCAGGATTCCTCATATCGCTATTTACCTTCCGCATCGATTCATGATCTCGATTGTGCTTATTTATATGTGTTAATTTCGATCAATCTTGATGCATATCTAGTTGTCGTTAATTACGAATTGTGTTAATTGTCAATCGATCTTGAATGCATGATACTAATAAGCCTCGAGTCGTAGTCGAGATAGATATTCAGAGGAAGCATATTCTTAGTGATCCTTTTGGAGTTACTTGTTTTCACCTAGAATGGTAGGGAAAACTCGTAATCTATCGCCGCAATTGTCGTGAATTGAAGTTGTTGGTTATATTTGTGATCTTCCATCGTGTTCCGGATTAAAATCGCTAATAGGAACAGATAAACATACGCTAGGATATGATTAATGCATCCCTGTGGTTGGCTTTTCTTCATAGTTATCTTCCGTGATTTTATTGCTTTATTTTATTTTTTTTCTCGCTGGTTCCCTTTGCTGATTAATTTCCAAGCCCCAAAACCTCTCATCCTTTATCCGTGCTTGATAATGATGAATTATCGCTGAGCTAGCTTCTATGTTTTCGTGATACAATCAGGATACGATACTTGCCACTCCTATACTTACACCTTTTCGTGTTAGAAAATTGTTATCAAAGCGCCAAGGCGTATAAAGTATAAACCATTTTTCTCCATCCAAAACTTGCTCACTAAGATATGCAATTTTTAATAATTAATTGCTTGAAAATTTAATGGTTAATATCCATCGTTGTTCACCACAATATCCATGAAACAAAGTTAACGCAATAGAGCCTTCGCTCCAAGAAATAGATCATTAATCCAAGATAAATACCATATCGCTTAGCTCATTCGACATATTTTATGTTATTGGAACACTTATATGCTTTGGTTCCACGTGAAAATAATTTGCTAACTACACAATGTAAAGTATACATACCAAAGAAAGTAAATTTATTTATATATTTCAGATAAATACCAAATTTATCCACTAATTCCAATTTATAATGAGCAAATTTATGGATCTCATTACAAAACCCAACAAAGAAGGATCAGACGGGAAGAAGAAGATGCAATGTCGATGAAAAAAAAGTCGACTTGATGAATGATAAAACTAGGCTTTTCGATGTTGTTGAGAAGAGGCAATGAGCGTAAGTCCACTACGGCAATGAGAGAAGTCCACAGCAGCAATGGACATCACCAATTTTGTCCGGTCGGAGAATAGGGAGAAATGGGGAGAGGCGACTTGCACTGTGGTAGATTTGTGAGTTTCACCGTAAATTTTGAGAAGAGATTAGAGCGAGAGAAATTGATACATTCTTCTATAGAGTATTAGAGAGAAAGAGTGAGACAAGAGATGTAAGAGATGGCCAAAGAGGAATTTTTTACGGTTTATTTATTTACTTTGTGGTCTTTTAAGTTTTAATTCATTTGAAACCATAAAATACTTATAAATGACAATCTATACTACTATAAAAGCCAAAGAGTGTACCATTGGTGCCTAAAACTAAGCTTCCTCAAGAAGATAACCAATTTTAATCTATTATTATTATTATTATTATTATTATTATTATTATTATTATTATTATTATTATTATTATTATTATTATTATTATTATTATTATGTACCTAAAAGTCGAGTTTGGTGAAAATCATTGGATATTACCATTTAATATACACGAGACAAAGCATTGGAGACGAAGGCATGACGGTTACACACAAACCACGCTGACGGTCCGCAACGCTGACCATTACTGCTAGGAGAGGGGAGGAGAAGGCCAGTAGCGGCCCTTCGCTGCTGGGTTGTCACCGAGAGAAAAGCTTGAGAGAACGAGACGCGAGAGGGAGATATATAGAGAGGCTACCAACAACAGCAATTTGATTTAATCTTGAGAAGATATGATACGTAGCTCCTGCCATCGTCAGAGTGACGACGAGAGAAAGGAGCTCGGCGGGGCACGAATGGTGGTGGGTCCACCGGATGAAAAGACGCAGAAGGAATGAGGAGTTGTCACAAGAAGGCCACATAATCCATCGATCGCAGCCAGCCATGGAGAGAAATGAGAGATCTTTCTTTTAAGACGGGAGAGCTTCGGTTTTGTGGAGAAATGAAAAGGAAGGGATCCGGAGAGCGTAGTAGCAACGAGAGAGAGGCCATTACCGCTGTTGTAATCCCATGGGCGACGGCGCTACAAGAAGAAAGAAGAACGAGGGAAGATAAATGTTTTTGAGTGGTTAGGTAGAGAGAACCCATTTTTGGGGAAAGGTTAGAGACGGAGAGAGAGAGAGAGAGAGAGAGAGAGAGAGTTTATGAGAAATTATTATTTCATCATTTTGTTTATTTCAGGTTGGGTTTAATTTATTTTATCTTTATCATTTTTTGTTATTGTTTATTTTTGTTAGCCCAATTAGTATACATAATATGTCAATTCATCAAGCAATTCCTTATTATAGCTAAGAAGGCAACATAATTTTTGTTCAAAGAAATGCATAGGTTATTAAAGTGGGTCATTAAAGTCGTGTAAGAAGATGAAGATGACAACGCCAGAAAAGTGAAAGCACCATGTAAGGTAGACAACAAATTTTTGTCCTATAACCTCTATTAGAATTGGGGTATAATGATAAATATGTAAATTTATCGATATTTAATTATTAAATTAAAGAAGATGCTAAGTTAAAAGGGATTATGTTTGAATCGCCCATTGTGTTATTGTGTTATGGTATCTAATAAAATCCACAAAGTGTCTTTTTGGCACCTAATTACAGATTTTTCCTAATGAATATAATTATTTTTAATCTATTATCTATTTATTTTAATTTATTATTTAAATCATTAAATATCTAGAGCTTAATTGTTGGATATTAGTAGTATTAACATATTAGAAAAAATGCTGGAGCATAATACTTGGGTTTCAAGTATTTGTTGCTATAAATACCAAATGAATTGTCATATTTCACACAAATTTTTGGTGTTTCTAATTTAAACTCTCTTTCTATTTTTAGTTATTAAATGCACAAATATAAAATAATTTCTTATCTATTATAATATTTTTGGTCATTAAATACACAAATGTAAACTTTGTTGAAATAAATACACCTGTTAAAAAATAAAAATTAAAATCAAGCAATTAGTATGTACAAATGCGAAATATCTTTAATTTGAAATGTATACTGATCCGTGGAGAAATTTATCTTCTTTCGACATTTTAGTGATGGAATTATTTCAGCCATATTGTTAAAACATATGTAGCACAATTGTCATAAAAGTGAATTTATTTTGAAAATAAAATAAAAATAAAAAATCATATATTCAAAATTCCTATCAGGTTAATGTTGGGAGATATAGATCCGTTATTTCTTTCTAATTTTTTATTCCATTAGATCTATTTAGTACCATGGAACTCACTTGTGGAGTTCTTCGATTTATTTCCTAGCAAAAAGATGAAAATTCATTTGTATGTTATATTCTGAAATGTAAACATCGAAAAATTAATTGTTACAGTAGAGTGGATGTATATAGCTTTTTCTTAAGTCATTGAATTTTTAAGTTGTTTAAACGCTGCATAAGAAAATTTTAAATGATTAGGTTCATTGCACGTATCATTGTAAATATATCAATCAAACTACAATATTGAAATAGAACACATACCTTTGTCAGATTATTTGAATGTAATTTTTATCGATTAATAAATCTTCTTATGTTGAATGATTCAATTTAATTTTAATTGTAAATATTTATTGATGATATTTTATTTATTGGAATGTAATTTAGTTTACTATTGTTATTCTTGCTTAGTATGTACGATAGTTATTTATATACATGTATTGTTTTACATAATATCGATATCGATGATCAAAATTACTAATTTTTTTTGCAAAGGATCTTACTACTTACTTGCAAGATAGGTTATATATGCTCATACTTTACACTACAAAAAACAAGCGATCACGACGGAAAATCTCGTCAGAAACCTCGTCTCGATCCGTCGCTAAAATGGATTAGCGACGGATTAGCGACTAACTGGGGTCACGGAAACCCGTTGCTAAACGCTTAGCGACGAATTATGTCCGCCGCTAAAAAATAGCGATTTTAACAAATGACGGAAAATTCGGGCCGCTAATCATGACCTAAGAACGGTCGTCTCGATATAAATACCGTCAGCACGCGATGTTAATCCGTCAGAAGTTAGCGACGGATTAACGACACAATTATTCCGTAGCTAAAACGTCCGTCGCTAACTGTCATAATTAGACTTTAATAAAGTCCGCCGCTAAATTTATAGTTTTTTTTCTATTGCGTAAAAATATTCCGTCAGAACTGCTGTAGAGGCGCCTCTAGTCCGTCCGCAAGTCCGCCGCACTTCATCGCTGGTTCGCTTATTTTACGTTGTTAATCCGCCTCTAAACCGCCTCTAAACCGCCTTAATTCCGCCGCTAATCCGCCGCTATATTAACAGCCAAAGACAGCCCAATTTCAATTTCGACAACCAAACCTGCTTTCAAACAACCAACCCAAACAAATATACAAACAACCAATTCCATCCAATTCAATATATTCAATCCAACCAAACAAACCAATTCCAACCTCCAACCAATTCCATCCATACAATACAAACTATGAAAACAAACCAATTCAATCCATATAATACAAACCATCGAAATAAACCAATTCAACTCGGACAAGAAGCCATTCCAATCCAAACAAAACATTTCAATCCAAAATACAAGAATATCCAAACAATCCCATAAAAACAATTTAAATCATGCGATAAGTTAACAAATTCATAATACAACCCGAATATGACGAAAGGAGGGAAACGGAGCTCATATCACGGCGCGGGAAACGGAGCTGTCCATGAAGCGCCTAGGCCTCCTCGCCGAGCGCGCACCGAGCTCGAATCTGTTTCTGACGCTATCTCGCGGCCTCGCCCGCCTGCATCCCGGCCTCAGATGCCAGCGCCGCCGCCACCGCTAATCGGGCCTCCCATCCAATATCTCTGTTGATAAGCTGGGATCAGCAGTGCTAGGCACTCTCCACCGAACGAGACGACGCTCGCCTCCGCATGTATGCCCGTGATAGAGTAACCAGCCCAAACATCCTATTCTTTTCTTTCGAGGAGCTCCCAAGGACATTTTTGAGAATTTGAGTTCTATCTCGCTGCCTCATCACTCCCCGCATTGGCTCAACTGGGTCACCTGTTCTCAACCCGCCTCCGTAATATAATTTCATACAATTATTATTTAATTAAATGCTCGTTGTTGCGCTTAACGAATATACTTACCGCGATACTCCAGCTTTCCCGTCTCAGATAGCTTCTGCCGCTTATGGTACGATACTTCCGAATACATCCCATCGACATCTTCTACGGCCACCCACGCCTTCGCCTATAAATAAGTCAAACAAATTAAATAATTAATAAGTATCACGATTCTTAAATAAATTTACTATATCTAAAACTTCAAAGTATTTTATAATCTCTCTCAGATACCGAGTGCAGAGCGCGAGCCACCCCGATGCTTGACTATCCCAAGATTCTTCGCCATCCGCTCTGACATCCTGCTGTCATGCCTGCCGCCTTCTCGGACGCCCCCGTCCGAGTCTAATATGCCTTCCAATTATCCCAATCTCGCTGTGGATAAATGGAGTATGGTCATGAGTCCTTCGCTGATCTTGTGAACAAGATCTTTATAGCTGCTCGCTGCCTTTACATCAAGAGGAATGTACTGGCATCATCCATCGATCATCCCAATAAAATATTTCGCAAAAATATATGATTACAATATGCAAATTAAGGTCAAATCATAAATTACTCAGATAAACAACACTAACCTCAATTCATCGAATAAATCATTGAACTCGAGGTACCAATTTCAATCAGCCGCCAGATTCATGAATCTACGGAACGACCTGAATCACGCTGCCATATCATTGCTCTGACACAAATGCTTCAATTTATAGGAAATAAAGACATCGAATGCTACAATTTATTTAAACCGAGACATACAAGAGATAACGCCATACCCATTCACAATGGCTATATCTTCATCCTCTCTAGATGGCACCCACCACCGCCGGAGGGGCTGGATCAGAGAAAGGCTCCATGCCTTCTTCTAGTCAAGGGTGAAGGCGACGGCGCAATGACCCGAGTGCCTCCTACGTGATGACATCCGCAAACAAATGTAAAAATAATCAGATTAAAAATTCACAAATAATACATATCATAACGCTTGTGCATACTAGAAAATAAAACGCTTGTGCATACTAGTGACAATTATCGCCGCCTTCATCATAACGCTTTGTGTGCATACTAAAAATGCTATAAATTCACAAATAATGCATATCATAATATTTTGTGTGCATACAAAAAATGCTATAAATTAAACCCTATTCATCGTCGCCGCCATCATCATCATCCAATGTATGATTATCTTCTTCGACTCGACAACCAACTTCATCATCCTCATTATCGACGTCTCTTCAATGTCTATGAGTGTACCATCGTGATGAACTAGTGTCGTGTCCTCATCCACAACGACATTAGTAATCGAACCTAACGCATCCTCTCGGTGCTTAGCGACTATCGACGCAGTAACTCTCATCCGAAACTTCCACATTAGATCGAGCTTAATTTCGTGATACTTCCCACCACTCTTTCTTAGATTGTTTTAAACTCGATATGCACAATAGTATACTGAATGGCTTGATCACGAGGATAAACGGTTCGAACTTGTTATATCTTCCGTATGATTTATCAAACCAACTTCAGACTGAACGAATTGATAACCCCAATCGCGAAGGATCAAACCACTCGATCTAAACAATGTTGTGGTCTTCTGGTAGCCCTGTGATATTCCAACTCACAAACCTCTAATAATCGCCTATAAAATCGAAGTTCTTCGTTGGTACCATAAGTTTCACCTTTAATGCACACTCCACTATTCATAGTCGATCTGTGACCCATGTTCTAATGTGTGAAATTTGTAACCATTTATATAATACCGGTACGCCTTAATTAGAGTCAGGCCCTTGGCAAGAGACAATATGAACGGATTCACAATGTTGTTAGTATGATTCGACCTATTATTAGTAAAAAACGATTAGAACGACTAAACGCATATATTAAATATTTTCTACTAATAATCATCGTAACACTCACATATGCCTCAAACCAAAACGGAAGTCTCTTTCAATCGACCTTGAATATCGTAGCTAGAGATCGGGATTTGATCTTTCACATCTTCGTGAATAAACTACATCAACATATATTTACGAGCCTAGTTAATAATAACAATAATAATAATAATGTGGAATGAATTTAAGAAAACTCGACACTTACGCCTGTAAATGTTCTGAACTTCAACACGCTTGAGCAACACGATAAACAGCAAAGATCATATTCTCTACTATCCAAATATCTCGACATATTTCCAAAAGGTCCGCCATCTTGCTTGAAGATTCAAGCATATCCGATAGTCTTCGCGCTAATCTCCGCCGACCATGATGCAAATCGAACTCGCTCTACGTGATCATCAAAATAATACGAGTAAAATGTCGATGCTTCTTCTACTAAGTAAGCATTGCGTATAGAACCTCAACCTCGGCTTTATTTCTGACGTTGTTCTTCAACTTACGTAAGTATTCACAAAATTTAGAACGTTGTTCTTCAATTTATATATATATATATATATATATATATGTGATAATGTACTAGCAAGACTTTCAAATGGATACATCCATCAGATTGAATGTGCCCTCGCAATACGGGCTTCATCGCCTAGACGAACCGAAGATGTTCCATGGAGTCAAGAAACTGGGGAAAATGCGCCAAGTCAGATAAAATCACCGAATATTTTCGAGCCTCGCATGATCATCGAGCCCTATGTTTCGAGAAGTTAAATCTTTGAAGAATAAAGATAATTTCATACATGTTTTCCAAACATCAGCGGGAGAAGTTCATAAATGCAATCGGTAGAATTGCCAGATGAAAATGCGATACCATGACTCTTCATCCCAAACATCTTCGCTTTGCCATGTCTCACATCTACCCATGTTCAAACGCACTCTATCCGAAATCTTAAACCTCTTACCCACTCACATAAGACTTTTTCTCACGATTGTCAAGTGTATAAAGTTTTCGATATTTTCCTCGCTGATTCATTCATCGTCAACTCGTCTCAGTAGCAGATAAATTAAGTTCTTTCTCAGATTTGCTCGTATCTTTGTCTTCCCTCGACATTCATGATCGTGTTGAAGACATTATCGAACACATTCTTCTCTGTGCATGACATCCAAATTATGCCGAATCAAAAGAGAACTCCAGAAGGTAGATCCCGTAAAATACTTCTTTTCTTCCATCCGCCCAAACCGCTGATATTCTCGCTATTTATTTCATCACCGCCAATCTGCACTTTGAGACTAGTCCCATACCCATAATTAGTGATGTAAGCTCATCTCCCGATCAAGGCTCGTGGATCGTTAGTAATCACCGTGTTCTTTCTCAAACCTCTTCGATCCCTTCGAAATGGGTGATTAGGAGCTAGAAATTTACGATGGTTATCAAACCATGATCGCTACCACTTTTAGCTAAAGTAAAAGCATCAGATACTCCATGCAAGGCGGACAAGCTAATCTTCCAATTGTATCCATCCGCATAACATAGAGTATGCAGGAAGTCACTAATTGTCTAAAGTAATGCAGCAGGCATTTGAAAATTTCGCTCAACGATACATCATAAGTGTTAACGCCGCCATCCCACAAATCTATTAACTCGCTATCAATGGTCGTAAGAACACATCAATCTTCTCCTTCGATTACGGTCCCGCACTAAGATCGAAGAAACATGTATTGCTCCTTCATACACAGCCTACGGGAAGATTATAAGGGTCAAGATAACGGGCCATGATGAATATCGCTTTCCCGACGACCGAACGGCTGAAAACCGCCGCTGAGAGTCCCAATCGACGTTACTAATTTCGATGCAAATAAGGGAAACTGTGTTCAAATGTTTCCATGCAATTGAGTCTCGCGGACGACGCATGACCCCATCATCGATCGACGATGCATGCCAACGATATTTTCCACCGTAGTATGGATGATATAATCTCAGAATGAGGAGTTAGAGGAAAATAATACATCTTTTATATGCTACTTCAGGCTTTCCGTCGACTTCCACCACCGAGTATTGCTCTTGAAACGAGGATGGTTATGCACTTGCAGTCATTAATTCGTAATCTTCGCGCCAATAAATCATGCAATTAAATGGACAACAATCAATTTTGTGTACAGCAACCCCATGCCACGCAACAATCTCTTCGCAGTCGTAGAAGTCATCAGCACGCACTTCCATCCGGATGCGACTCTTCATCGCTCGATATTCGATCAAACCCTTCTCGAATGTTGTTCTCGCTTTCCAACTCGTAAGTCGAGCCACAAATGATAATTGTGTATGATCCGAGCAACCCGCCACAAAGGTTTACTCCAAAGATTCAACATATCGTAAAAATTTTTGCATCGTAATTGCCCTCTTCGATCTCGCCAAATTGGAACTGTGGACCAAGAAGATCCACTACCATCGATGATACGATTTGGTTGACTAACATCCTAATCCACAACATTGTGCCTACTTGTGGTCGCTCTCCTCGAAATATCCATGTGTGATAATTGAATAAACCAAATTTTGATGTTGATATCGCATAAAGATCTTCTTCCGATAAGGTATATTCTTACACTTTACACTTGACACTGATTTTCTCTCCATCCGCTTAATAAAACCAAGCACTAGCGAATTCAATAAAACTTTCAAGTCCATCTCGAATTCAATATTTAATCCACCAACCGAACTAAACCTTTATACATCCACTCACGATTGTCATTCATTCTTCAAGCTCCTAATTATAAATAATTAATTAAATATGTTCAACATAAGTTGTACAATATAAACTAATTATACACTCATAACTTAGGAATATGTTAATTCATCTACGAAGTAGTTTCCCGTGATTACATCCTCATACAAGGACATATATACGGACCACACTCATTTAGAAATGTGATCACACTTAATTATTAAATAATTATGAAATATGAAATTTATTATGCGTGGGTCAGGCTAAGATTTTGAGCTCGATTACGACGCTTATGGGAAGTTAATAGCGAGATTGGTTTGTTTTATTTAAAAATGGAGACGGGTTCGTTATTAATTCATAAAATTTCAATTCAACCAAACTCATCCAAATTTCACCAATTTATCACCATATGCATAATTATACACTTAACAACTCAAAACATCTCACTTAAATGATGAATTTATCATCCCAATTCACATCCAAGTTAAACATATTCACACCAAGTTTATCAATTTCTCGAAACATTTTTATCAAACACCACATATGCGACAGCTAACTCACTTAAACGATGAATTTATCATCCCAATTCACATCCAAACTTATCAATTTCACAAGCCCAAATCACAAGACTAACATTCAATGCATCATTTTCACTATCAACTCGATAAACTCAATTCAATTTTCACTATCAATTCAATCCATCATATATAATATTTTCACTATCAATCAATATCATATATAATATTTTCACTATCAATTCAATACATCATATAATAATTTTAACTATCAATTCAATATATATAACAAATATATAAAAATTAAAAACCAAACAAACCAACCCGACTGGACGACGGCCAATGAGGCTGGGCAATGTGGTGCTGGCATGGACGGGCTGGGCGGACGGCATGAAATGCACAAGGCACGGATGGCAGCAGGGTCTGGGTCGGGTGGGCAATGTAAAGGGGCGGGTAAAACAAATGGCGTAACTGTAAAGTGGGGGCTGGACAACCACACGGCCATGAAGGAATATGCACAAGAGGATATAGGTTGGTTGGGTCATAATGGCAGCTAAGGGCAATGTAAAGGAAATAGGTCAGGGCAAAGGCAGGCTGTATATGGCATGGCGGCGGCAAGGCGACGGCGAGCGAAGGACGGAAAGGGCGACGGGGGCAGGGTGGCGGGCGTAGGGCGGGCTGGCCGGGACGGGCGGGCATGATGGCGACGGCGACATGGCGAAGCCATGCAAAGTAGGGGAACGGAACGGGCGCATGGGGCCGGGTGGGGGTTGTGGGAGGGTTCAATTCAACAATGTGAAAGCGCCCGTCTGTAATTAAAACTTTTAGCTAATGACAGAGGATTAACTATCGTTATATTTAAAACCCTATAACGACGGATTAACGACGACTAATGAATTTAACGACGTAGAAAGTTTAACGATTAAAAATATCCGCTAATTTATTTACGTAATATAAAAATCAAAATATTTTAATTTAACGACTGACTTCATTTCCGTTAATAATACGACTACATTACGACGGATATTCCCGCTAAAATTATCGGGAATAAAAATTCAAAATTAACATTAACGACGGATTTTTTCCGTTAAATTAAATTAAAACTAAAAATCCGCACATTTTACTTACGGATTAGCGACGGACTATTTATCCAATTTAAAAATAACAAAAAATTAAATTTAACGACGATAGTGTCCGCCGTTAAATTTAACGATGGAATAGCGACGGAAATTCCGTCGTTAATACCGCGCGAGAAACTCTCGCCATGTTACGCTCCTCTCGATCCGTCACGATCCGTCGCAAAAATTCTCTTTATTCCGCTCTAATCCGTCACGATTCACGACACCGCATTTCGCCGCCGCTAATCCGTCACGATCGACGTATTTTGTAGTGTTAGATGTTGTTGATTCAATTAATCAATATATGATTAATTTTGAACGGACCTAATGGTCATATGTATTCGAGTTCGTAAGGTATCCGTAAATTCATTCAAGTAGTCGCTTGGACGAAATTCACATCCCGAGTTTGAATGGATATAGGTGTTCGTTATGTCTAACTATGAATATTATCGAAAGTCTCTCGATTATGCTTTTAAACAAGATTGATTATTATGAAGCTATATTGTCACCTAGAGGAAAATTGTCGAGTAGACATAATATTCGACAAATTGTTATGGTCCTCGCTTTCACTTACACCTTCTAACATAAGATTTCAACGATTTAAATTTTCATGTGTCACAGGTCATGCGATGATCATCAATAAAATTCAAGGTCAATCTCTTTGCAAGATGTTTGTATTTCAAAAATCATGTTTTTATTGATGGTCAATCAGATGTTGTCAGACATGATTACTAATTATCGCGTTTGAAAATTATTTTTACGGAGATGATGATGAGAGATTATATGTCCACTAAGAATGATGTGTACCGAAATTTTTCAAAACTTATAATATAAGATTATTTCGTACATTATTTTATATATCGATTTTGTGTATAAGATATAGATCTTTTTCTTATGCATCTAATTTTTTAAATTTTAATACCACGGTACAATACTAGTACATTGAATAATGGCATAGAAACCCAAAGGGAGGCACCATCAACATTGTAGTGTTCAATCTGTCTCGGTTTTGCTAATCAACCTAATTTTTCTGCTAATCGAACCGAATTTCTCCAAAAATGAATCGAATCGAACTGCTTTAAATTTTCTGCTAATCGAAACCAACCTGTTTGACGGTTCAAGTTTTCGATTAACCGAAAACCTAATTAAAATTAATTAATAATAAACAAATAAAATAATAATAAAACAAATAAAATAATAATTAAAATAAATAAAAGAATAATTAAAACTAAACTTATTAAAATAGATAAAATATTTAACAATAATTAATAAAGTAATAATTAAAATTGATTTTCATAATTTTAATTAATTAATTAATAATTGAAATAATAATTAAAATAAAACGGTTTTTCGGTTTTTTGCCCAACTGCCACATCCTGCAACCAATAACCGAATATTTTTCAACTCGAATCGAAACCAACCGATAACCAAATTTATTTGCGGTTAATCGAATTTGTCGATTTTTGCTCGATTCCTGTCTAACCGAAACCAAAATCGCTTAGATTAACTCCTAATCAACATCATCATTCAAACAACCCCCAATTTCGTTTTCTGCGTCACTTCCCATCACATTTTAGCATTCATTTCCATTACCAAGCTTGTAGCTGTTTTGACTCTCTCTCTCTTTACATTCTTGCGCCTTGTTATCTGGTCCGTATTATGCCTTGGCATAATATGGGAAGTCGTTGAGATTCAAGAATATTTGCCAGCCAAGATTCGTCACAGATTTGGAAGTTGAGATTGGAAATTTTAGTTGAACGGCTTTCAATATGAGACTCGGTGAGTTCAAAACCTCAAACTCGCTGGCATTTTGCTTGTTCAGTTTGCCGTGTCGTATTTTCTGCGTTATAATCTGTATGTTTTTGCGTAGAGACTGCAAGTACTGAAAATGGGTTAATAATTTATTATCAAACAAAATAGTAATGATGGGGGGAAGAAGCAAGAACAGAAGGGC